>CM038359.1:28005136-28555311 GCA_021464625.1 Proterorhinus semilunaris
TGTTCAAAAGCAAGACCATCTGGGACTTTGGTAACAGTCAATAAAATCTCAAAAGGTTTCATATCGAGCCAATCACAGACTATAGCATTTAGCATTGTCACGAACAGGAACCAAATTAACCACTATTGAAACACTTTCTTAAATGTACTTGACAAGAATGTACCTGCGTATGTTGATTCTTCATCTTCTGTAAGATTTTCTTCATGCTGCCATTGATTGATTTTCGTCCCGTTCCAAACATGTACTGATTGAAACATTCATGATTGAATTAATTTATTGAATGCATTGAGATCATTGATTGAATTCGTGTTGATTTGTCCGACGTTTTAAATCTGAACAGTTGCTAAGGACATTTTGTATCCTTAAAGGACGACATGCAAGTTGGTCATTGTATGCTCACTACTGCCACCTCAGGTCTAATGCGTAACTGCAGTCTCTATATTAAGCTCGTGCATGATGCCACTTTGGACCCGAAGTAACAACTTTGTGAGTGACAGTGCAGGATGTTAGAGGCAGTTGTGGTGAACAGGACTGGGCTCATTCTACACATTAGGACATGGCTGGAACATGTAGGGGGAGGAACATACTTAGTTTTAACATTTTTAAACTCTGTATAGTCCCTTTAAAGAACAACTAAGTAACGTGTTTACCTTAATAAATCCTTTCCGTCGTCCCTCTGGGGGTAATACAAGTGTTAATGGGATGATTGGGAGGTATTTCATCCTGCCTCCGAGTCAGAGGCGCAATACACACTAATGGAATCACGAAGAAGAAGCTAACAGGCTAACGGGGGAAGCTAACTGCGGGCTAGCGCTTAAACAGTATTTACATCTACTCTAGTTTGAGTGAAAAAAAAAGATCTCCAGTGTGTAATTAGACGTACAATATCCCTCTGTCCCTTTGTCTTTTCTGTCAGCGTAGTATTTACTCTCACGGACAATTAACGAATAAAAAAACGCAACACGCCATGACACCTGCAGTGGCGCTTATGTCCTCTAGGGGCAAGAGTTACTTAGTTCTGCTTTAAGTTGTTGTGGCAAAAACGACATACAGTATATTGTTCACATTTGTCACAAAGGTAGGGCATAAAGTACTACTGAATTTCAGCATCACTTCCCACGTTAGCAACGCGTGGATCTAGAGCGATGTGATGGACTAAATAAAAACATCCAGAAAAATAATAAAGATTGTTTTTTGATCGTGCCCTTACATGGACACACTTTACAATGCATCACTCATTGCATACTCCATACATTCTTGTCCAAGAGTGTAATGGCAGTCACACCTCTAGACACATGAGCCAAAAAGATTGTGAAAACTGTATGTGCTGCGTTTGAAGTCAATTGCAATTACTGTGGTATGGCCGCGCTCAAAAAATCTAGACGGACGCGAACGCTGCCAAGAAATCATCCCGATGTCGGCCCGCTCCCCCCCAAACACATCAACAAACATGGCGCTCATTAAAACTCTGGCTTTGCTCTGCCGAGTGGATTCAGTCGGTGGAAGTCCCTCCACAGATAACGCACAGACAGCGGGCCATTGTCTATTCTAATCCGTCCAAGGGGCAAAGTGAGAGCGTTCGGGGGGGGGGAGGCTCTGACTACGATATCACCTCCACAGATTCGAAGAGCCGGGCGACTGAGAAACAAACGTATGACCCTTGCATTTGTTTTACTGTCCGATCATACATGCTAATGCTTGATTATCGTAAATCTCGGTCATTAATTTCATTGAATCCATTCGCGTTCAATTCACAATTCCCATTTCACTCATTTATTTGAAAAACACTGGACTAATCCTTGACGGAACACTGGCTTTTTCATCACGAGGAGCAACATTAGCGCTCGCGAACCAATAACCATTAATTAACATCGAGTTGAGCTTTTCGTTTGAATACAAAGCGAGTGTAATCTCCAACAAAACAACATACAAAGTCATATAAAAGGTACAAATGCACTGCGCAATTGTCTGCTTAGCATTATGGGTGTGGGATGATCACGTTTTCCTAAATTGCATAAGGAGTTAATCAATACCATAAAGAAAATGTGTTTGACCGATCAATTCAGCCTCACAACAAAGGTAATGCTTTCAATCTTTATAGTTACCGAAGGATTGTTGCGCTTTTCTTCCCATTACGCCGCCCATTTAGATATATTGCACACTGAAATGCTCAATATGTCCCGCCTCATTCCAACCTGTGTGCAACTTTGAGCCAATCCCCTCTTTTCCCTGAACCATTTTGAAACCATTTTCTTATAGATAAAGGATCTTCGATGGTCTCCAGGCAGGATGAAAATAAATCATGAGACAACGCCAACGAAACTGAAATCTCTCCAACTATTCTTCATTTAACTTCATTGTCAAGTAAATACCCCAAACAACCAACACTGTTCAGTCAGGAAATGGAGAGGTTGTGAAGACATTGCTAGCATCTTTGTGTGGGATAGGGCTGCAAGATATTAACTTGTGATATGCAATGTTGCGATAACGATATTATTGTGATATTTTACCAAACACGACATACTCCATTCAAGTTAAACACAAACTGCAAGTAAAAGCAGAAGTCATCAAAAAACACAAAATCTGGATTACCAGAGCAATGATGGAGCCCATGGCTGTTTAGCATCGATCCTCTGAACATGGGCTCATGCTGGTAATAGGTTACGTTCACGACATTCAGTGGGACGGACACGGTTTTGGAAAGAAATCTCCAAAATGAAAATCACCCAATGTTTTGCCTGAACATCCAATCACAATCCTGACACCCTATGGCTGAAAGTCCTTTTACCAAGATCAAGCACGTAATTCTGAACTTTGTCACCACTTTTGGTCGCCTTCATGAGACAGTCATGTGACCTAGTTCGTATGGTCGGTTTCCTGTGGATAGGTCCAGCCATTATCGAGATATTAACCATGAACCAAGTCGGAAATTCAGCAGCTTGACGGTTACTATAGCTACCACGTTCTAATTCATAGCTCCACCAACTCCATTTTAAATTATAGTCTGTTGACAATGTTGTGACGCCATATGAACGCAACCCATTCTTCCAGGTGCAAGCTACACAGCACACCTCCTGCGAGCATAAATTAACTGTGGAAGCAGAACCATTAGCCGCCTCAACATTTCTTCCCAAAGAAATCTATACGACTGCCCCGCCACTCAATCAGAGTGATGTTTGTTCCTGATCTTTTCAATTAAATACTTATTAAATGGCAACTAATTGAACATTACATGACCGCATCCATATTATAAGCTATTTGGAGTACTCAATAACCTTTTTAGCCACTTGCCAGAATAGTCAATGATCTTATCCCAGCTTTCGTTGCAACCCCTTTCCAACCACTTACTTAGGAATGCTTTAGATACTGCGGCAAAAATGAATTCGCTTGGAATTAAATGAAAACAGTGGAGGGAGAGAGGGAGTGTGCCTTAAGCCTCCCATTGATTTCTGTGGAAGTTGTGCGCAGTTCGTTATTAACTTTGCAGAGGACCTTCCCCACAGAACGCGCGGCACACAAACACAAGTGAGGTGTCAGCAGGTGGAAAAAAGTGCTTAGGCCCGACTTCTGGTTTTGTAAATGCATTAGCAGGGCGCATGCTATACAGCTGGGCGTAATATTGGCTCCTCTGGTCTCTCATAATATTTTAATTGTTTACCCACGTCAATCAATAGAAACGGGCCCCTTTCATCCTGGACACGGAAAGAGATGAATGGATGAGGTGCGATGGTGGTTGATTGAAGAGATAGACGCCAGAGACTATGGGGGAGAAATGGGGGAAAGCCCTGACTAAAGCTGGGTGTACATGCCACGCTTTTGGCCGTCTGTTCAAAAACACAGGTCATAGGACATACAGTGAGACAGGGACAAACATTTAAAATAGAACCGTAGACGAGCTGCGACGGACATCAGAGTGAGTCTTCTCTCGCTGCTGTGATGATCTCAGTCAAGTGTCTCGTCAACAAAGTACATCTGTGACGGTCACAAGCGATCGAGCCCAGGCACTTTCCCGTGGAAATAAACAGCGCTAGCATGTGCTTCTTGCCTCGGCTAAACACACATCACTTGGTCACTGAAACCCAGAACTTGGGTCGTAGCTTCAAATCTCTCGTTGAACTATTGCACAGTGGAGACGGGTGCAGGCTCACTGTTAGAGAAATAACAATTGATGTTCGAGAGGACCGAAGAAGAAGAGGCAGCAGTCAGGATGTCTTATACAGGAGAAGTTTATTTACCATCGTTACGGGACCCGGAGACATGAACTCAAGACATTGCGCTAGTCCTACCATTCAAGTCTGTCTATGCTTCCACACCAGGGGGATAAATACCGCCTAAGCGCGTCATACCGATACGTAAGCAAAACATTCAGTGGCGCCGGAGCACCACAGTCAAGGCTATGACAGAGATAGTACGACCGTACAGTTTGACCCACGGATAATACGAGTTTACAGCTTGACCCAGTATGAGAAATAGTCATTTAATATTATCCTTCCACACTCACAATTGTGACATCTCATAAGACCAACCAAAATCGTGCTTTAGAACCTCCCTAGTCATACTGTGTTGGCATCCCATTGCAAAATAAAGGACTTGACCTCTTCTGGTCAGCAAGTCAAGTGCTTACATTTTTGGATCTTTGTGTCTTTGATCCACATGAACAGCACCGTGACTGAGTGAAGCACTCCCGTCCTCCTGTGTTTTGTTTTCGTTACCTTCAAACAAAGGTAACGAAATTGAATTGAAATTCAATCTTGATTGAATAAATTCAATCTTGATTGAATTTCAACTAATGTAAACTGTCTGGCAACTGGACACTCGCTGTGACGGCGCATATGAACAAGATCCGGTGTTTGCTTGGAAGATGTAAAACACGTCTCCTGATTCCGGGAAGCACGAGTAAATAAATGACTGCGAAAAGGAATGGCAGGTGGATGGTGCTGGCAGATCACACAGCCTTTTAAGGCAGACCCGCTGCGGCGATAGATCTCGGTATGCAGTCGCTCCTGCTGCAGTGCCATCCATTAGTCGGGCCGTTGTTGTTTCTGATGCCGACACGTTGATAAGAACAAAGACAGAAAAGAGAAGACGGTGAAGAAGTGCTGCTAGGAGGTGCGGTGCTCCAGAACACCAGTTTGGAAGCCAATTAATTTCCATGGCCGAAGACGAAGGGAGGTAGCATGTTGGGTGCGGATCATCAATTCAAAAACAACATGGCTTTTGAGACGTCAGGTTCCTTTGCTGGGATGGCCAAGAAAATACAGTGTGAGGTGAATGCTGAGATCAAGAATCTGGTGGAGTCAAAGGAAATCAAGCTGAAGGTCAGGACATCAGTCATCACTCCACAACTTTACTAATCAAAGCAGGGAGGCTCTAGGACGCTCCTCACAATCGTTCTCTGCATGCAGAAGAAGATGAAACGACTGGCAAATGAGAATGTAAAGGGATTACAACAAAGAAGAGACCGTTTCTGAAGCGTTCTCTGTCCGTTAAAAAGTCAGCGCTTACTTGGAAACAACCCATCTGCAAGCCTGTTATTTGCACAAACACCCGGGTTGAAAAGTAAGGTCACCTCCAAAATCCGCGTAAACGTCGCTCAATTATCTATTAGCTCAGGCCTGGCTTCCCTTCCAGCGCCGCCGCTGCCGCCAAAACGAAGGGGGGAAACCGTCCAATAAGCCGAGAGCTTCACAAGTTCCAATTGCCACAAACTGCGTCGCGCTGCCGGTCCAGACAAACTGTTACGAGGACAGACAGAGGGACGGGCTGACATTTCGACTCGGAGGGAGAGATTGGCGGATTGCGGAGAGCGTCGCGTGAGATTAGAGTCGGAGTTTAGCGCGTCAACTGCTTAAAATGCATCAAACAACATCGGGCCGGTGCTAAAGGAGTGTCACGGACTGCGAAATGCCCAAGCGAATCATACTTAGTACGAAAATATCGCGCTCCGCCGCCTCTCCCTCTGCTCTGTGACCAAGAAGTGGAAGAGTTGCAACAAATTAAGGGCAAAAGGGTCATGAATACTCTCCCTACTTCCCCCCTCTCTCTCTGCTCTCTGAATTGGAAGAACATTCGCAGAGAGGGACGCGAGCCAGAGTGGTGAAAAATTAAGAGATGGGGGGGGGTGGCGTGTTTCAAAGCCAGAGAACGTGCGATTTTAAAGAGACTCGACGAGGAAGCCTGATCCCACGTGTGGAAACTGCGGCCCGGGTCGACACAAAGCGGGTTCATCGCGTCTGAGAGCCCGCTGTGATGAAGGGCCACTGACGCCGCGGAGTCTCCGGCGCCCGCGAGGTGAAATAACGCAATCGATGCCGGCTCAGAGGGTTGCATTTTACGAGGCATCACAACATCCTGACATTGAGATGGAGGACGGTGAATGTTTCTACGGCCGGGTCAAAAGGTTGGAAGTGTTGAAGTGGTGTAATAACTGCTCATAAATTGTCATAAAGTCAACATGCCTTCAGTGATGGGCCATTTTGAAGTTTGTTTTAATGTTTCTTTCCAAACTTCCAGATGGAAAGAGAAGAAATAGTCTTATCTACACAATAGCTCTGTTTTCTTATTGTTCTGATTATGTGTTTTGTAGATTCATATGGGCAACTGTAAATTCAAAGCTTGTTCTTTTTCAAAATGTATTTCTTTTCACTTTTGGGAAGATGATTGGAGGGACTCCAGTCTCTTAATTAACAATATGTCGATAATATGTTTTTCAGCCTAAATCTTATTTTGTCTTGTGTTCATTTCTTCCCCCCCCCCCTCCATAATTACTTTCTATTTGCTAAAAGTTATGTTTGGCCAGATTACTTTTCTTGGATCTTTTACCCTATGGTGCATTATGGGAGGTGCATGCTCACAGAATGGGGCCAAAAGATTTATATTTACGGAGGGAATCGAACCCAGGACCTTCTACCTGTGAAGCACGAGTGCTAACCGCTGCGCTACTGTGCCGCCTACTTAACTACTACAGTTAATGCCCGACTCATTCTTCACATTACTTATTAATTGTTAAGCAGTTCTTAAGTGTTAGTCAAACTTAACTAATGAATTGTTCGTGAGGATTTAAGTTTTACCTCATCATTTATTCTGGCTAAATAAGGTGTAGTTATATATAACGCCTATAACAAAGAAGAACTTTGTACACCTTATATGTGTTTGGAAAAAAGTTTATACCGTCTTCCTAATTTTGCCTATTTTCTGGCCATTTCCTTTCAACAATGTACAGAAAATCGTCCGTAAAGTGACTGCATACAGACGCCTAATCTCCATCTGAAGCTACGACATCAACTGAGAGAACGTCACGAATGCAGACTATAGAAAGAACCGCGCCAAGTGACCGCTTCCTAATGCCCTCAAAGCTTCCTTGTTTGTTGCTCGCTAAAATAAAATAAAAAAACAAGTGTGTGGTGGCAGTGTCGGGATTATACAAGCGCTTTAGCTTAATTAGCATTCTCGGGAGACGTCCGGGGTCTCGCTGGATAACCCTCACTCCAAACCTTCGCCGCAGAGCGTGGCTATATCAGGATTTGAGGTTACGAGCCTCCTGCTGCAAACAAACATGTCCCCACGTTCACGTCGAGTCGGAGAAAAGCTATGTTTAGACTCCAAGTTCATGTAATTCTCCGTGTGATTAATTGTACCAACGTTACGGCGATGTGTTTGGGAAAATAAACTATGTTGCAAACCTCCATACGTCTCTGTGGAGGGCGTTGCATCACATTCTGTAAGAGCTTGGGCCATGACTTAATTGTGTAAACACTTATTTATTCATACTTAGTTGGTTGGTTTGTCTATTTATGTGTTTACATGAAGGATTAGAGAAAGAGAGCTATTTTGCTAATATTTTTCCATGGGTTAAATTTAGCTTTTGGCTACAATGCTCCAGCACACGACAATTTGTGTTCACGTTGATCATCTAAACAAGGCTTTATTTGAATGATGAAGATAAAGTTAATGCCTGGACACCCTTACTGATCACTAGTGCTCAGACCTTTCACACCAACCAATGTTCACGACGTTCCAGATCAGGGGTGTCCAAACCTTTTTCATTGAGGGTCACATATTGATTGTGTACGTTGTGGCGGCCACATATCGGGGGTTTAAAGCGTGCCTCGGACACCTATTTAGGCGTAGAACCTTCATGCCAGCTCTGTCACACAATAACATGTCCTTGAGGTTATAATCATGCAAAATGATCACACTTGCAGCAAGTGTATTGTCTGGAGATGTGTGCCGATTCAACGAGAAGCTGACAACAAGCCTGAGGACCGCATTTGGCCCCCAGGCCGCACTTTGGGCAGTTCTGGATTGTCATGTCATAACTTCAGTCGGAGCAACAACTCAATGGGAGAGACACAGTTTCGGAAACAAAATGTCAAAACAGAAAATCTAGATCTAAATGTTTACCCCGTTCATTATTTGGAAGTGATTGGATTCACAAAACTGACAAAAGGAAGCTTTGTGGGGACCGTGCTTTTTGCTTTTTATGTTGCTGCCCCAAAGTACGACGTTTCAGATTTCCTACGTTGTTTGCGTAACTGAATTTGTCTCTGTTTTTATCTATGGCTGTATTTTGTTGTATTTACCCGACTTTACATCTTGTGTTAGGACTGTTCATCAGTTCTTCCAATGTTTTATGATTTGTGTACGGCACTTTGGCCAACTGTAAAGTAAAGTTAATAATAAATATGGTGAATAATGGTATGGTATAGAATGATATTGCTCAAATAAACAAATAAACTAAACTAAACTAAATATTCATCTCATGGCTGCCTTTCATCTGACCAACATCAAGCACATCATTTTGACTATTATCCACACTTTTGCACGCCTTTCTGAAACAGTAATGTGAGGTCAGCCCATGTGTGCTGAGGAGAGAGGAGGTTTTTGAATTTTGTGAGATTTGTTTCATGAGGATCGGTCGAGCCATTGCAGAGATATTAACCATAAACCCAGTCCATAATCCAGCATTTTGACGGTAAGCACTATAGAATTCTTCACAGATGAACTTTCTTCCAGACAGTGGACTTTCTAAACACTTAGGCCTGATTTACTTCGGTGATTACAAGACAAAAACATGTGCTCAGTCACGTCAGCAGCCATCATTAATCATGCAGGCAACTCGATCCACACCGCAGGCGTTTAGAAGCATTTACTCACAGTAGACGTCGACCCGGATGGACTTGATGGCGGGGGAGCCCAGTCCGTTCTCGGCCTTGCAGTAGTAGCGTCCTCCCTGGGTTCGCAGGATCTTGGCGATGTGCAGCGTCTCGTTGAAAACGCTGGAGTCCTGGAAGCGGTCCGTCACGCTGCCCGCCGTCTTCGTCCACCGGATCTGAAACGAGAATAATCGCTAAGTTTGCGGCGATGTCTCACTTTAGGCGAAGAAACTTTAAGTACGGTTGTGGTTTGAAAGACGTACCAGGAGCGCCCACACTTTTTTTTCCAGACAAATATCAATACTCACTCCACTTTTCTACATCTTTGCTATGTTTTTGAGTCAGTGGATTTTTTTTTACTGCAGAGACCGTACTAGCCATGGTGGAAATTGATTTTTTTTTCTTTGTAAGTAAACACACAGCTAGCTTATGAGCTAAAGACCTAAAGGAGACCTACACATTTCTTCTTCTGAAACGTTGAGGAGCACCTGCAGCACAGTGGAGGCGTCACAAGAGGCGCTACAGGGGAACAAGGGACAAACGAGGAGGTATCCGGGCAAGCCTCACAGCTAAGCCACACACAAGCCTCCTAGCTCTACTATTGTTCTGGCTAATGTTCGTTCACTGGAGAATAAGACGTATTACATTCGTCTGCTTAAACTTACATTTCAAACGGATCCACACATATTACTTGTAATTAGCTTAATTTCAGCATAATGTTTTTTTTAGAAGAACGGTCAGTAAATGGTCAGTTTTGTGTTTTGACAATTGCAGCTATTCAATGTGTAATGTATTCTTGCTGCTCTAGCACTAATTGCTTATATGCAGCTAATCGAGTGAAGATAGTTACCAGTACATACATGATCCACTTAAAAAAAATTAAAAATAAATAAATTCTGGACTAATAATAATTTGCTGTCTGTTGCTGACAATTGCCCAAAGCTGTTTGACGATTTCTCTTTTCATTGTCAAATTTAAACATAAATCCAGATCTAAAAAGGTGTAAAACTTCAGGCACTGTAGATGAACAGAAGTCTTTCAACTGTGCAATTAACTTTTGAGGAAGTTTCTTACACACTGGCATTTCAGTTCCGACAGAAACGCAGGTAAAAACACCAACAATTCTAACATTTAATATCAATTTGGGGATTAAATGACCGGAGCCATTGTTTTTTAGATACTGGAAATGTGGTAGCCTTCCACACAGTGACCTTTTCAGAAATGATTCACCGTGAAATGCAGCCACAGCTCAGGTTGGTTAAATGTTATACGAATCATGAGGGTAGTAACTGCAGACCTACTCAATTGATTTTGAACATTCATAAAAGTTTAAATATGCGGTAAATCCCATTGAATGCCCCAGAAACACACAGGTACAGTTCTTAAAGAAGCTCGAGAGTGAAAATGTTGTGTTGGGTTTAATAAAACTGGATGGGAGACACGCTTTTTGAAAGAAATCTCCAACAAAAAACTTGGTAGTGATTGGATCCACTGTGTGCCAGGGATAGTAGCCATAAACCCAATCGAAAAAGTTGCAGGGAGTCTCTGCAACTCGGACTGATTGAGCACACACAAAGGGCCTATCTCACCGGCCTGGAGACGAGCTGCGATGTCTCCGAGACCTGTCGGATACAAAGGAAACCTCTAGAAGAGTCGCGTGGCGTTTCTTTGAGATCTCCTTGGTATCTGAAACCTTTGAAATGCGAATATAAAATGAATACAAATGTGCGCCACAATAAATGAAAAGAGGTTACGGCCGCCTTACCAAGTCATTTATTAGTGCGAAGACCTTTCACTTGTGAAATGTAACGGTTCAATTCTCAACTCAAATAGGAATTACTAAGTGCTTCCCCATGGTGTTGACACAATCTCGGTTGAGATTATAGGCCACTCAAACCCCAAGTGGTACTCGAGCTGGAGAGGTCCAGCTATGATCACCGTCAGGGAGGGTTTGAAAGGTGGAAATGGCCTCTTATGCTCCGGCCCAGTCTTTCGGCATGAAAGTGAAGAGGTCCGGTTGGCCTGTGGCATGGAGGGTTTAATGAAAGGCGAAATACTGTTAGTCTACAGCGGGAGGTCGTAATTGATTCTGTCCTTGAGTTGCGTTGTGTACGAAATGCGTGGTATTGTGATAAATAAATTTGTTTGTTTGCTAATGGTATAACCTATAACCTATAAATTCTTTGCTAAGGTCTACTGCACAAAACTAGGCCTCTCTAGTAGGTTGAATAAGTTCATGGGCCGTGCATTACAATAAGATAAGACTGTCTGTCTGGGATGAACACGGCCCCAAATGTCAAGGTTATAAGACCATATTTGGTGTTGAACAAAACATCCTGGTCCACAAATGTATCTTATTGTTTATGGGATGAGAACTGCTTACGCACATTGGGATGGACTTAACTAAAATGTTATAAAGTTATCAGGAGGGAACTTATTCTGGGGACTTGCATTCTGAACCTGCTTTGACCTGTTGTTATGCCACCTGCTGACGCATGAATAAATGTCTCCTGTGAACTTCATCACTCTCTGCTCTTTTTTATAAGAAGATGGTCTTGGACATACGAATTCTTACATTTTAAATACTGACAATTTGGTGACCCCGACGTGATTTCCCGTGGAAGACGAAGATCAAAAGATGGACTAAGGACGATCCAGTTTTTTTTCTTGTAAGAAACGTCGGAAAGAAAAGAGGAAAAGACTCTGCCCGTTCAAGGACCGAGAGGAGAGGACCGCTTCAGCGCGAACACCAAGGAAAAAAGCACAGGGACACAAATACGCATGCGCCTGCAGCCACGGAGGGAGCAGAGGCAGAGGGAGTTCAAACCAGGACAACTCAGGACAAGTCCCCGTAGAGTCCAGACACAGTGTCAACACAAAAAAAGCGGTAAGAAAGACGCCTTTTCCAAAGTCTTATCAAATTGGCTATAGAAAAAAAACAAATAAGTGTGACGGCTGGGACTTTACGTATGTATATATTACTCAAATAATGTAAATAATAAACAAAAAATGCTTTGTATATAAGACGGCTTTTTATAAGAAAATATATGAAAACTTTCGATACCGTGTTTTTTTCTTACAAAGCTACGAGCGGTTCTTTGATGACACGAGAGAAAATATGAATCAAAGGAAAGAAAGGCCAATACGTGCGGTTTTTATAACAATTAAACAGTTTTTGACGTACGCTTAAAGCTTCCGAAAAACGAGAAAAAAAGAGTGAAACAATTTGATTGACAACTGTGTTATTTAAAAAAAAAAAAATAACTATAAACGATACAAAATAAATGAACGTTCATATATGAATAAGGAAAGAAAGGCCAATACGTGCGGTTTTTATAACAATTAAACAGTTTTTGACGTACGCTTAAAGCTTCCGAAAAACGAGAAAAAAAAAGAGTGAAACAATTTGATTGACAACTGTGTTATTTAAAAAAATAAATAACTATAAACGATACAAAATAAATGAACGTTCATTGAAAAATATAATGTAATGTAAATAATAAACAAACAAAAAATGCTTTGTATATAAGACGGCTTTTTTATAAGAAAATATATGAAAACCTTCGATACCGTGTTTTTTTTCTTACAAAGCTACGGGCGGTTCTTTGATGACACGAGAGAAAATATGAATCAAAGGAAAGAAAGGCCAATACGTGCGGTTTTTATAACAATTAAACAGTTTTTGACGTACGCTTAAAGCTTCCGAAAAACGAGATAAAAAAGTGAAACAATTTGATTGACAACTGTTATTTAAAAAAAAATAATAACTATAAACGATACAAAATAAATGAACGTTCATATATGAATAAGGAAAGAAAGGCCAGTACGTGCGGTTTTTATAACAATTAAACAGTTTTTGACGTACGCTTAAAGCTTCCGAAAAACGAGAAAAAAAAAAGAGTGAAACAATATGATTGACAACTGTGTTATTAAAAAAAAAAATAACTATAAACGATACAAAATAAATGAACGTTCATTGAAAAATATAATGTACAAAATGTAATATAAACGTATAAGAACAGTGTAAAATAGTAACCAGTATAGTGTGCGTGAAGACATTAAATAAATACATAAAGAAATAAAGAAATAAAACGCCTTATTTTTTTGATAAGGAGCATAGATAAGACAACAATGTTATAAATAATATTGTTATTCGTAACAACTAGTGAAAATTGATAATCCATTACAAAAATAAACGGTAAATCAAATAATAATTAAATAACAGGATCCAACGATAATTAACCAAAACTTTGGATTCATCCCCCTTTAACTAACCATGGCCAATCTAAACATTTACTGCGTGTTGGTAATTATAGCACTGGCAAGCTTACGATGTGACGAAGAGCACCAGAGGAGAGCAAACATTCTCTGTCTGCGCGTAACGTACCCGTATGGGAACGTGATGACGTCACCTACTTATGACGGTAGTACTGTGTTATAGCGCCCGTCTGAGGAGCAGCCCAAGACGAATAAACTGTATATCCAAAACAATAAGTCACGATTTGATAAAGAGACGGTAGAAGCGACCATAAGTCCGTTTATAACGCCACAATCAGTAGAATACTTAAACTCCAACATGTTGACACAAAAGCGGAACCCACAAGGCCAAAGAATGAATACTTGCATGCGCGCGCGCACCACTCTGTGTCAAGCGTTTCTAAAAATAGCACAGGGAAACCGTGCATCTAAACTCACACACCTGTGCGCCGAGACAGGAAAATAAGAGCGACGCTTTCGAACTATCTTTTATCCCAGTTAAAGGAGCTAAAGCGGTTATTTAAATAGAACACGCGAAATGTAATGTGTAAATTAAACAAATTAAGAGTCTATTTGCGCAAATGTTAAAGCAACAAGAAGCACAAAGAACGCGCATGAGCAAGACACTTCCCCCGTCTTGTTTCAAGTGCCTGCGTGCATAGCTGCATGCATGACACGGAAAAAGGAGGAGTATTGCAAATCATTTGGAGTTAGATAAATATATAATGTTGATAATAGTGTCGTAAGATCCCATAACGTCACAATACTATATAGAAATTATTAATGTTGGTCTAAAGCTAAGGTTAAATTGTATGTAATTGTATAAAGCTGTTTACACATAAGTTGAAGACACATACTATCACACAGGGATAACCATGAACGCCCGCCTTTGATTTAAACAAATAGGAACAATTTGGACACAATCAGGGCTTCTTGTAAAAGCAGAAGCCATCACAAACTCTAGAAAAACCCTGTTTAAGTGCAGGTCAGGCCAAGACCTGGTTAAAGTTGTAAACGTCACAAAATAGATGACGCCTCTGTCTAAGCATAAAGACAGTTAGACGCTCATGAGCAAGGCACTTAGCTGACCCATATCTAAAATGAAAAAGGGCGCAGGGAAAGTTTTTTTATTTTCTTAAATGTGGGGTGGGTTTCCATGCTCTGAAGAGAACATTTTAGGCTCTAGCTCGCTCGAGCCCTTCAGACCAAGGCTTTATATTTGTGGGATGGGCAGTTGAGAATTAAAGGGGCATGTTTATTGTATGTTGTGGCATTGTTTTATAAGCTATGTATTTTTACACCAAGGGAGTAGATTAAATAGTACACTGTGTTTGAAAAATGTACATTTATAGCCGATTCAATGATCCATAATGATCAATGATAAAATGTAGCCATAAATAGAGCATCAAGCCCCTCCTCCAAGAATTTATCATAGAATAGGAATAGTATATTAATTGTGTATGCATGGTCCCATGTAAACAAAAAGAATAAATAAGCGAAATAAGGAAAAATAATAGTTAACGGATTAATTAATTAATACAAAGTAAAACAAAGAAAATAGGAATAATACTTATCAATGTACGCTCTTATATAATGAATAATGGCAATAATTAAGTCGTAAAATTTCTAAAAAAACAATCTATTGTAGCAATAGGTTCATCAAAGAGTAGAACTAATTAAAGCAATCTTTTCTTTCCCTTGTAGAAACAAAGACTGATCCAAAATCTCAGCGCGACCAAGAAAAATATAGTGGCCTTGAGGGGGCGAAACCAAAGCAACAAAAAGTATAATAAATAAATAAACGACCAATCCAAGAGTTCCTAAAACATAGGTAAAATTACCATACTTACAAAAACCATACTAAAGTGAACATATCTAAAACTATAAGCCAATTTACGCGATAGATTAGAAAACAAGCACGACTAAATTATAATTTGTAAGTGCGATAATAACATAAACATAATTGCCAGTAAAATGTCCCAGTTCGTCACCTTAAGCCAATTGAAACAATTTTGAGACTGCAAGGTTCTACATCATGAACCTGATCCAAAAAAGGCAAAAGTCTGTCAATCCATCATACGACCCCTGCTGAAGAAATACGCTAAAAAAGGATTGATACACAAGGGAAAGACAGCCATCGCTCCGACAGAAGACCAAGAGGAGAGCTTCATACGATATCATGAAGCAAAGATTCTACATTACAAGACACACCCCATTCGAACCATCCGTGGAAGAAGATTGAATAACCTAAAAATAAAAACATGAGAACAAGGGAGCCCTGGATAGAAGAATGCATAAATGGAAAAGAAGATAATGGAGAAAGCGGGAGCAGAAATGGAGACAAAATGAGTTGAAGAATCAAAGAAAGTGGACAATGAAGAGAATTTGAACATGGAATGAAGATAAGGAAGTGACGTTTGATGACAAGCCACTTCAAGGAAATATACCAAAGAAACTGTCAACAGGCATCTATCCAGTAAATGGATGCAACACAAGCTCGCAACCAATGATGACACAAAACGATCATCACGACACATCGGCAGCGGAAGGAGATGATAATCTCAGAATGATAAATGAAGAAGATCCAAGTGAATTGTCACCACGAAAGCGAAGACAAGCACTCAACACCTACGACAAGTCTATACCCATGGTCACTCATCGCAAGCGCAAAATCCAGCGATGCGCCGAAGCCATCAATGACGCCACCGACGCCTCGAATGACTCACAGAGTCACAGGGAAACATTAGCAAACCTGCAATGCACCCCAAATCTAACCAACCTTGAAGAACAAGTCAAATCAGTACAAAATCAAGTGACGGCATTGACCAACAGAGAGAATTCTAAAGGAACTGGATAACTTCGTACAAGAAGAAATACCAAGAAGCAAGACTCTTTGATGTTGGAGCTGCCAAAACTAACCAAAGGAGGCATTCCATGGATGAAAGCCCTCATGAAACATCCCGCCGGAGATAAAAGTTGGGGAGACATACACACCGCCTTAACCAAGACAACTGCAATTAACATCAAGAATGCAGTGGAACATAGGACGAGAATGGTCCTACATAAAAATTCTTCAATACATGTGTTTCGAGTTACACTGGAAGAAGAATTGAAGTCAAGATTTCCATGTATAATGACTGACGAACTCATGTCACTACGGATGAAGAGTGATGAAGACTACTATAGCTACAAACAACGTGCCAAAAGCCTGTACCACGATGCAACGGGAGAGCCGATTCAAGCAGGCACGATAATGACAGTCATGTTCTACTCAGCCCTTGTCAAGGGGATGCCAAAGCCAGTGCAAGACGTCTTAAGTGACGTGATGGGCTTATACACCAAAACTGAAGAAGAATTTGACGCACACTGTAACGCACAACGTCACCAAGTGGTTGAACAATATAAAAGAAACTGACTCCAAGAAGAAAGAGATGGAGATAACAACGATGAAGTTACAACTACAGAAACTGCAAGCGGAGTCCAAAGACAAGAAGAAAGAAGAGACATCGAATATCAAGACAGTCAAACGAGACAACACTGAAGAAGACGCGCCGATAACGACAAACCAATTGGCAACTGCAATCAAGAGGATAATGCAACCAAAACAGACACAAGAAGCACCCGCAACGGAGGCTGTACAAAAAAGATCAGCCCTCACCGATTCCCGCCGCACCTGTAGTGATCTACAACACCGCCCCCTTTGCTAACGGAAGAGGGCGAGGCAGTTTTGGACGAGGAAGAGGGAACAACGTGGGAAAACGATATGACCAATGTCGTGCATGCGGAAAAATGGGACATTGGGCAAGAGAGTGTCGTACGGTGCCCCAAGGACAAACGTATAGATATAATCAGCAAGGTAACCTACAACAACAGATGGTAATGCAATCATGCAGCTGATCAAGCCACAAAAGATGCAGCTGTCTATAACAACAGACACATGCTTATTCGAGACGCTGAACAAGCTGGAAGTGCATCCGAAATCTGCATCATCGACACCAAAGATGTAAAGGGAATTCAAGAAGCAGCGTGAAAGTTAAAAGGGGCAGTGAAAGACACTGAAGAAATTATTTGGAGGAATTATGAAGAAAATTGTGGTTCCAACCCTTTACCTCAAATGCTGTTCGACAAATACCACCTCCCGACACATCGAAGCTACAAAGACATTTTGACACATCGATTTGTGGTGGCACCCACAAATGCAATCCATTCTACAAGACTGAATTGATGATTGTCATGTCTGTCAAACTAAAAAAAAAAGACATTGCAAACGCTTCATCTGACAATACGGAAGACAAAGACGAAGGCTGTTCAACATCTAACGCCGATGATGAAAACCACCATTCGCCACTTTCTACCCTTGGAGCTCCAAGGGGAGAAAAAGGGGAGAAAGAGGGGAGAAAAGAAATACTCAAAGACTTAAAACAATTTTTTTTAACATAAACCTTAAACCTTCTGATATAGAGTGAGATTTTTTGACATAACCTTAACTTCTTGACATTTTAATGAAGTATTCTATAACGTTTTCGTGATATACGTTTTTTATGCTAGTTACTAATCTAGATGTTGCAATACAAAAAGCTGCGCATGCAATCATAGAACAAATATATGCCTAAATGCAAACTCACAAGATGCAGAAAAAATAAGAATTGAAAAAGTACAAAATGCCAAATAAAAAGACATTGTTGCCTATAGTCAAAAACCAGATGATCTGCCGGATGAACCTTTTCCTTTACAGGACGGAGAAACACCAAATACTGGAGAGACTGAATCTTAACAAGGACGATAGAAAAAGGACCAGTCATCATCCAGGTGGGAGAGTCCATGTCACGCGCTGTGGACGAGGCCCAAGGCTGTGAAGGGCTTCAAAAATCTCCCTGAATTCATCTCTCCCACCTGTTGAACTAAAGGTATTATAATCCACAGAAAACAACCATCCAAGTACAGGAAAAGAACACTGTTAGAACTAGATAAAGAGCGGGTGCTGGTAACCGTAGCTCTACTGTAGGTACATGGACGATCGTGGTCACATCATACACCCTGCACGTGACCAGAAGCAGATGACGCCATCATGAACACTTTAAAAACTAGCCTGCAGAAAAAGGGATACTTCCCTTGGATGGTAATATGTGGTTTGTCAATGTTATCAGTTATGATTGTGTTTCCCTTGTTACTGTTTAAAAAATGGTTGAAAATAAGTCCTGATATTATAAATAAACAATACGTTGATGGAAATAATGCATCATTATCAAGCTAACATGTTGTGATAATATATAAACTATACCGCCCAACTTAATAGCACTGACTGTTATGTATTCACCTTCCAGTGTCGACTACACACACCGGCATTTAAGCGACCACACCGAACGACACCCAAATTCTAAACAGCACTAACAATGTTAGACACATTAACAGAAATCATTGCCAAAACATAGTTATTTTTTACCCGCCCATAGATGAAGCAGCACATGATGGCATTTGTTGTTGAAAATAGGGAATGCCCATACTTGCAGTTTTATGGATAATTTCCGTAGTTTTATGCTGCGTAATTCCCTGTCTGCGATCCTTAGTAGTAAATCTAATCACAACTAATCTTGCGCGTCAAGCTCCGACATCACAATACATACTCCTTACTCCAGATCTCCAATTAGACCCCGAAATGTTTGAATAGAGTTAAATAACTAATTTGAAAACATACTTATGATTGTTTGTTTTGCTTAAGCCATGCTAAACTTCTAACTGATTTTTTGCAAATAATAGATATATATAAAGCTATCGCAGTTGTGAAATTTGTGTTAATGAAGGTGTATACATGTATGATGTGGGAAATAGCGACTTGCTTCTCTCAACTTTAGATGCATCAAGATTTTGTGAAATTTATTTCTTGTTTATTACATTTAATGTAATAATGAGGGGAAATTGTGATAAATAAATTTGTTTGTTTGCTAATGGTATAACCTATAACCTATAAATTCTTTGCTAAGGTCTACTGCACAAAACTAGGCCTCTCTAGTAGGTTGAATAAGTTCATGGGCCGTGCATTACAATAAGATAAGACTGTCTGTCTGGGATGAACACGGCCCCAAATGTCAAGGTTATAAGACCATATTTGGTGTTGAACAAAACATCCTGGTCCACAAATGTATCTTATTGTTTATGGGATGAGAACTGCTTACGCACATTGGGATGGACTTAACTAAAATGTTATAAAGTTATCAGGAGGGAACTTATTCTGGGGACTTGCATTCTGAACCTGCTTTGACCTGTTGTTATGCCACCTGCTGACGCCTGAATAAATGTCTCGTGTGAACTTCATCAATCTCTGCTCTTTTTTATAAGAAGATGGTCTTGGACATACGAATTCTTACATTTTAAATACTGACAGTATAAATAAAGTTGCCTTGTCAAAGCCCTGTGAACGAACCTGGAATGACGACTGCAGCGTTTGAGGAGAGACTTCCATGACTCCTTTACAAAGACACAGTGGTGATGGGTAGCAGTGGTCATTTTGGGGTAAATTGTTTATTAAGGAATAGGTTTTTATCAGCCCGCGTGGCCCGCCTTGCAGCGTTGTTTCTATTTTTACAACCCGACCCCACCTCGCATCCATTAAAAATTATACATCATAAATATGATCCGTCTGAATGGACCACAGCTTTTTGTTCGCCCCGAAAAGGTGCTTGAAAGTTGCCTAAAACTAGCAACAACATGCAAATCTGCAAGAAGCAGGAGTGAGGCATTATAAGGAGTAGTTTAATTGGTTCAGAAATGAACGGGACTGGCGTGTCCGATCCCCTCAGAGCACGGAGCAGGAGAGAGGGCATAACATTCTCTGGATCACAACTGCAAAACGCTGCTTGGTTTATGAAAATCCGGCGCACATTTAGATCAAATACCTGCTGCTGGTTGGAGACGTGGCTAAATACAAATAAATGCACGTACGGTGGCGGTGGGCGGTGACGACCGGCATTTTTTGACCCAACCTGACCAGTGATCGAAGGAGAAATTTCATGACCCGATCCATGGGCAATATATGTTGTATCAGCAGCTGTAGTAATGAAAAGTGGAAAGTGTCTCTCACATGAAACGACGTCAAATTGAGCAAGACTGAATTGATATGCAATTTGGATGTGATAAAACAACACTACCTGAAAGTCATGGGGGCTGTTTGAGACGTGAATACATCAAATAATGGTAAGTGTAGTGAAAAAGGTGGTGAAATCGGAAAGAACCTTTGCATCACATTTCTCTTTTGTTTCTCTTAAAAGGGAGGTACTTTTTGATGCTCAGGTCACGTGGGTAGTGTCCAAGTGTCTGCATGAGAGACCCATGTGTAAAAAGTACATACATAATATTTCATTATATGGCTCGTTCTGCTGACTGTGGAGATGCCTCCGGCCCGGATTACGTGTGTGTGGCTGCCCCCCTGTGAAAACACGAAGTGGCGGCAAGTCCCACAACGTCTGACTTCTAAAAAAAACAACAACAACACACACCTTACTAAGGCCGGTCTAAAGGATTAAACTCCCGGGCCGAAATGAGGTCCCAGCACGCCACCGAAGGACGACGTGCCTGTGACAAAAGCCCTGTTTCCATGGCAACGCAGGCACTGTTGTCGTGCCGGAGCGGGTACAGTGGCACATGTGGCGAGTCGTGTGAATACAAACTTCAAGCCCATGTCCCCGTACTGTGTTCACGGTGAGAAAAAGCAAATATGGTCATTTCTTATATTTTCGCACCCGGGTCTGACGCTAAATTGCGCAGAGTTGGACCGGCGTTCCCCGTTCACTGAATCTCACGGGTCGAGTGTCGGCAATGGGGCACAGAAGTTTGGTCCTTTCCGGGGAGACCAAACGGAAGCGTGGGCGGCTCAAACCTGATAATGGCTGCGTATTTTGAGTCCGAAAACAAACACAAAAAAAGCCCGAAGCCCGAGAAGTTTACCATCTGAAGAGTTGTGTCCGACTCGGAGCGGTGAAGGAATAAATGAGCTTCCATCAAAGCCCGAGGAGTCGAAGGCGGTGCCGTCTTTTATCACGGTGAAAAACAAGCTGCTGAACGATTGCTTTAAACAGTGGTTGCAGTGCAGTCATTATATGTAATTAAAGTCGTATTTTCGTAAGTAAAGATTCTGATCAATATGGAAAATCTAAGCGGTGGACGGTCTTTCCCCAAACCTTTGTAGTACATTGTGGCACTTTAAAGGACTTCTGCGCGCCCAACCTCGTACTGCCCGTTTTTTTACGATGAATGAAAGGACTTTGTTACTGAGAACCCGGGGCTCGACAGAAAGCGCCGGTTTTTGCATGAAGTTTGTCTCTTCGGACCCCCGCGGTTTTGTCTGATCGCTCGATTATCATGCTCTGCCACGCTTCGCCTCGGACCCTCACAGCACCTAGGCTCCCCCGAAACGAAAAAGGATATTTTCACGATTTAAAGGGTTATGTATGGAGCTTTTACTGTAGCGCATACATAGATCAGTCCGTAATGAGAAGAGAACGTAGTCAGTTTAATTGGATGTGTGCGCCCGTAATTCTGTGTGTTATAAAATGTGTGCATGCATTTAGTGAGGGATATGCATGCGTAATTAACGGGGAAACATGGCGTTATATGGAAGTGCTAAGGCTTCTCTCTTCTGGGAAGCTTTAGGGGAGTTCTTGGAGTATTCCGCAGCGTCTTTGTGGACTGGAGAGCACTTACACATTTGATGAAATGCTAAAGGTTTTCTGGAGTCTCGGTGAATGCCAGGAGCTCTCCCCTCCCTCCCCAATGGCCGGTGTACACTGTGCGATTTTTTTGTTGTCTTATAAGATTTTTAGATGTCATATTGCACAACATCCTAGCAACCGTCACTATGAAGCAAGGTCCGACAACTCGCAGGCCTCCAATGCAAAACAATGGGACATACCAGCAATGAGCAGATGCACTTTTTTTTTTTCACTGCTAACCACCAAAAACCCTACCAGACAAAGAAGAAGAAGCAACATGGTGAAGCGATCTGCCTATGGAGGGTGTAAATCGGACACTAGGGACCACAAGAGTGTGTCCGGGGGAGTTATTTCCCATCCCAAAGTGAAAACACAACCTGAGCACTGCCTACAATGGATCAAACAAGGTGGACGGCCTACGCCCAGATAAATGTCTCAAGCAAACGTCTGCTCTAAGGTATGGTTAGGGCCTAGCCGCTAGGCTAACACCATAGCATGCTAACGTCTAGCTACTGACAGTCACATAACGCTACACAAACTGGAGCTGTAACTTTAACTGCGGCGGTGAACTTTTACAAGCCTACAGTCACACATGTTTTTGTCTCCCTTTATGATAAAAATAGAGTGTATTTTGTCAGTCCTGATAACTGGCTGTAGCTGATTTGTCATTGTGGCACCTGTAGGTATAGCTAGCGTTAGCTAACTGTAGAAAGTGAGAAATGTTTCTATTTTTAGAAACACTAAAAAAGTAAGAGGGCGCTTACCGGGCAGTGCAAGAGCACGACTGGTCCATAAGGCCGTGCTGTTGCATTTAAGGAAGAGATCATAAGGTTTCTTTGATTTTACTTGAGACCCGACTGTCTGTCCTTTAGTGCCAATAGTTGTCCTTTATCCTTCGTTAGATAGTTTAATATCTTGAATATATCGCTCCACTGCAGACTGTGACCCCTTTCATGCCTCGATCTGGAGGCTATCGTGGAGTTATTGCTACAACAGTGGTCACTGACACGCATGGCAATCTGTTGCGCTGGTTGTGTTTGACCATTTGTTTGTCGGGCGTAGCAACAGTAACTAATGGGGGCGGGGTCAATTGTCGATCTGCAAAACTCTCATCAATCATCAACAACAAAAACAAGACGCTACATGGGGACAAATGACCACAAATGAGACAAACACGTTCAGATCGCTTGAATATAAAGCCACTCCTTACACGGCATGAAAAAGAGTGCTCCTCTCCGCCCATGCACTACGGTAACTAAAGAGGGTCAAACCGCTCTCCTCCAGGCTCACTCGGCAGGACCCCCCGCTGGGTAAAGGTGCCGTGATGTAAGAAATAATAAACATCCTGGAAAACGCTGCGCTGGAAATAGCTCCGGGGCACAGCGGGAGTTAAAAGCAGCGCAGGGGTGGTCTCCGCGCTGTGATGTGAACGATGGAAGCTTTTTTCTTTCTTTTCCTGAATGTATAAAGCAGCATTTGAGTTCAGACTTCAACAATGCCCTTATTGATAGCGCGCTCTCCCCCCCCCCCCTATAAACTCAAAGCTTTTTAAACAGATAAGAGGCGCAGGGGAGAAAGACTGTGGGCATAAGCAGCGAGCCGGATATCGGATTCTGCTGAGGTGGCCACAAAGCAGCGGCTCACTTTGTATCATTAGCGCGGCGGCTGGAGAGTGGCAGGCGATTTTCCAAACTTTGCTCGGCGTAATTTATGCTCATAACTTGTTAAACTTTTTTTTTTTTGGTGGGGTCCACGGCTTTGGCTTCGCATCGATTAGCTGCTGACTTTGGACATTTACGCGCCGCTTTGGGGCTGTTTGTTTAGGCAGAAGCAGATTTAAGTAGGGAGCGCTTCTGCATTTAGGGAAGCTGCTGGGAGTCATTTACCAAGCGTTTGCTCACGTGCCAAACGAGTAGCTCAGGCTTTCTCTCACTTAAATTAAATGTCTAATGAAGTAGTACATGCAATTTCGAAATGGTAAACATGTCCACAAAGAGCCGTAATATGCTATTCGCCAGCTTGCACTCGTCTTTTAGCACTTATTTATTTTGATTTTTACCATTTGCACGTGTTATTCCCTTGTGTTGTTTCACTCTTGCATGTTTGAGTAACCCCTAAACGTTTTTTCAAATTGCCAGAATAAAGTAAAGCTAAGGCGAGTTAGTCAACGTCTTACGGTGGCAGGATTCTGCTCAGATCGTTTTGAGAAATATAAACCGACTAAAATACTAAAAAGAAAAAATAATGCAGAAAATATAATGAATTCCTTCTGAAATGTTATAGGGGAGGACCCCCAGATCCCCTCGCTTACGAAAGACATATTGTCAGTCAAACAAAAATAGCACTTAAAAAAAAAACAAGGATTGAGTTTGGGTCTTGTGCTTATAAAGACAAACATGTCGTCTCCTCTGTAGAGAGTTTTTTGTGATCCTCCCGTGTCTGGAGGAGTTGGTTCTCCAATATTCCTCGTCAACTTACAAAATGCAAAATAAGAATTCAATAGTAATACCCAGTTTAGTCCCGATTTCACCGTGAAATGCACCAGTGGTTCTCACCTGGTGGGTCAGAGAACCATTTCCAGGGTACATTTTTTTTTCTAAAAAAGAATAGAAACATCTTGAGCGACAGAAAATACAATTGTTTAAATCATAAACCCTTCCATTTCACTTTCTGCTTTGATACAGCACTTTGAGAACATCCAACTTCTTTTGCGATGACCTTTAGAGGCTTTTGTCAGTGATGGTTTTCTGCACAACTGTCAGGTCAGCAGTCTTCCTCATGATGGTGAATTCTGCTGAACCAGTGAGAGACCATTTAAAGTCTCAGGGACCCTTTGCAGGTGTTTTGGATTCATTAGCTGATGAAAAGGAGACACTTTGAGCTGCAATATAGTCCCTGTTAACAATATTCGAATCTTCTGAGATTTTGAATTTGTGTTTTTCACAAGCTGTAAGACGAAATCATCATGCAAAGTGAGATATATCAAGCCTTTATTTGTTATAATTTGGATAATTATGGCTCACAGCTTTTAAAAAGAACAACAAATAAAACATCTCAGGATGAGCGCAGTCTGGAGAGGACTGTCAGGAAAAGGCCATTCAAAAGTGAGTGGACTGAGGCTGGAGTCGGTGCATCAAGAGCCTCCACACACAGACGGATCCTGGACATGGGCTTCAGATGTCAGATTCCTCTGGTTGAAGCATCCTGGGCTTCCATAACACCTCAGCAGAGCCACAGGCTGAGAGCATCCATGCCACGCCACCGCATTAAGGCAGTGATTCAAGTAAAAGGCCCAAACCAAGCACTTATGCATGATTATAGTTTTCAGAGGGCCGGCATTTCTGTTTAGAATATTTGTTTTATTGATTTCATGTAATATTCTAATTTTCTGAAATTTTTATTTTGGGGTTTTTACAAGCTGTGTAATGTCTAAATCATACTATATATTTTAGTTTCACATTTTAAGTGAAATGAACTTTTTCAGAATATTCAAATTTTCCCAGTATTAGAAATGTCATTATTATTTGAGTCACGGCGTGCCATCCTTGGATTATAGCGGATCCTGACACCATCCCAGTTGAGACCCACTCATGTACCTGCCATCTAGGACTGGGAATCAGAATCTGGGATCCTCTCGCTGCACACACTCAACCGCCTTGCCAGTGTCTGAAGCTCAAAGCGACGCCATCTGCTGAGACCATTAGAGAAAGGTCCCCTTTAAAAAAACAAGATGGCCTTCTCACAGACAATTTATAAAGCCAAACAACCGGCGCCTGCAGAGGTCAGGGCGTGCGGACTCGCTGACCCGCCAGGACAATGATTGAACAAGGAGGGGGGGGGGAACGGGGTCTGTTTGCTGTGCGGCGTTGGTGGCTGGTACTCAAACAGAGCTGTGTGGACAGAATGGAGAGGGGCCAGGCCAAAGGGGGAGAGAGACAGAGGGCAGATGGCTTTATGAGGGACGGGGCACAGAGCGTGGCATCAAAGACCCACACGGACCAACAAAGCGAGAGCGGATGAAACGCGCCCGCCGCCGAACGGGCCAACGGTTTAAGCCGGGGGACCGGGCTTTTCACCAATGTTTTCAAACACATCGTCGGCTCCGTCTTACATTTCGCTGGTTTAAGGCGGGACGCTGCAGGCGAATAGGGAAAATTAACACATTCGGAGATGTCACGTTGACTTTTCTTGCTGTAGATCACTGATATAAATATGAGAATAAAATGTATTGCAAGTGTTCTGTCATTTTATGTTTTCATATACATTTAAAGCAGAACTAGGTAACTTTTTTACCTTAATAAATCCTTTTCGTAGTCCCTCTGAGGGTAGTACAAGTGTTAATGGGATGATTGAGGGGGGGGGGGGTCTTTCATCTCCCCTGGTGTCTCTGGCCAGAAAACCACACTTGCAACTTTCCCTGCCTCTGACCCGGCAGCCCCAATACGCACTAATGGAAAACACGTCCCTCGCTGCCCTCAGTTTGTTTACAAAATCACTTTTGGCTCGCATTTCTGAGGTTTACAACAAAAGTTATTTGTTTTTTTGTGATCAAAAGAAGCTAACAGGCTAACGAGCAAAGCTAACTGTTGGCTAGCACCACTTTAGCAGTATTTACAGCCAAGTTTGAGCGGGAAAAAAAAAAATCTCTCCATTGTGTAATTGGGTTGTGGCTCAATGTACTATATCCCTCCTGTCCTTTGTCTTTTCTCAGTATTTACACTCAGACAATTAATGAGTAAAAAAAAATGCCACGACCGCTAGAGGCAAAAGTTACTTAGTTCTGCTTTAAAGCATTTTGTGCATAAAAATGGCTAAAACTGCTAGTATTTTGATCAACGGAATTTAAATAATGGATAGAGCCAACACTTTGTCCACTTATCAATAGATTTTGAATAAGCTATTGATAAGTGGAAAAAGTCTAACAATTCAAATGTTGTCTTGTTTTGTTTTTTTGGCCGTTCAAAACTCAATTACTATAGGGATTAGATATTGAAAAATCCCTATTAAAAAAACCCAACTAAAACCTGAGTGTGTAGGAGCTACTAAAAGGGAGATGTTGTTGCGAGATTGTAAAGAAAACCTAATTTTGACAAGTCCCTCTATATTTCTATATTCTCGGTCGCTTTTCCTGCTACACGTGGATACCAAACATGATACCAGTGACCGTCACGCTGTTGTGGTTATTTACAATTATTCCGCCTGGATCTGCGGGGACAAAACTTCATAAAATATGCATTGTGGTGTGCGTGGGAGCGGGCACTGGGCGGGAGGTGACGAGGTACTTCCAATAGTCACTGCCAAAGATTTAAATGCGCGTGAAAACTCCAAACATGTTCATGAAGAAGGACATTGCAATATGGAAACAGAGCTCCGAATGGTCGATGTTGCTTTATAACACATTAGAAAAAGAAGACGAGAATAGTGAATGGAAGCGAATGTGGCGCTTGTGGTATGGTTTTCGAAAGATCATGTTGTACTTCTTTTGAAATATAACTGAAAAAAGCAAATAAATACTTCAACAGCAAAAAAAAAAAACAGTATAAATTTGATCAAATAAAGTCAATAAGCCTCAAGATGAGTTTTCTCAAGTCCATCTCGCTCAGTGTTATTTTTTGCGGGGCTGCGGAGACAGGTTCATATTTCATTTCAGTGTGGTTTGACATTTGACTTCAGGTATTGATTTTTCATTATTGTATTTCATGTCTGGGGATGTTATGACGTCATGAGGCGAGTTCTGTATGAGGGAAACATGTTCCAGTCGATTATGGTCTTATGATTTATTTCACTGGGGGCAAAATGATGATGAACACGTTCTACTTTCTTCTCAAAGTAAACTGTTCATCTTCGTTTATCCTGCAGGCTTTACCTATGATGGACAAGTGAACAAATCCACCAAACGATTGTTATCAGTAAATGTATTTACATTGAGCACCACAGTGGCAAAGTGGTTAAGACTGTGCCTTACAATGAGAAGGTCCTGGGTTAGATTCCCAGACCGGACTAAGTCAAATGCTGCAGGTGTTGGCACATCATGAAGACGTGGACCCCCATTTGTTATAACTGCAGCTATAACTAAGTGATTGTCTTTCAACACAAAGTCAATAATGTAAACAAAAGTTGGTAAAGCCAACATCATCAGCCACAAGTTTTACAGTCACATCTTACACCTCAGTATCTTGAACAGTGTCTTTAATATGCTATATTATAGTACCCATCAAAAGTTTGGAAACGCTTTTTTATGTTATGTTTTAATTCAAGACTATTTAGATTGTAGATACGCACTGAAGGCATTTAGTATTTGTGAATTTGGCGGGACGGTGGTTAGCGCTCGTGCTTCACAGCTAGAAGGTCCCATGTTTGGTTTGGAGTTTGCATGTGCTCCCTGTGTCTGAGTAGGTTTCCTCCAGGTACTCTAGTTCGCCCGACCACTAAAAACATGTACAATAGGCCAGGGTGAGAGTGTGTTGGATAGGGTGAGTGCGGGGCAAAGGATGGAAATCAGCCCAAGGCTACAATCCTGCATGGTGTGTTTACATGCATGTATCCATGTATGTTCATTAACATGCAAGGCAACTTTATTTATACCGTGCATTTTGTACACAAGGCAACTCAATGAAGTGTCCAGACCAAATAAAGAAATAAATAAACACATATTGAGGAATGTTTTAGACAGAAATGTTGACTCGTGCTTTGGTTACTGAGTCGCACTCTTGACAAATTTTATCAACAAGCTTCACAACGTAGTCACCAGAAATGGTTTTCACTTCACAGACTGTTAAACCATTTCAGGTGATGACCTTATGAAGTTTACTGAGAAAATAGGGAAAATATGAAAGAACGCAAGATGAAGAATTGGAAACAACACTGACTTCTTCAAAGCATTAGTTTTTGAAGAGTTTTCCGATCAGAGTCAGCTGATAGTAAAGCCAGGTCTTTGGTCTTTGAGACCCGGCTTTACAGTCTCAATGACAGAAGTCTGCCTTTTTCACCGAGCCAGTTTCAGGACGAACCCTCAGTCTAATTTTGTGGTAAAGGTTGTGTGCAATGACGAACAAAGTGCCTCCCTTCACTCATTACTTCCCCCACCTCAAATATAATTTCCAAACATGTCACCGGCCCACTCAAAACATACTTGCCTTCGGTTTACCATGCACATACAACCCAACTGGAAATTCTCTCAAAAAAATGAACTCCAAAGGCAGGAGACCACAGCATCAATATGGCACCGCTCCCAAACCTGGCCTCTGGGAGCTCACCGGGACGCCACACAGGCTTCTCTGAAAAGCCACATTTCACACGGCGTGCCAGTGACTGACAGCAACATGTATTTATTTGACAATTAAATGGGACGCCGAACACGCCGGTCCTTTTGTCTGCCGGGAGACGCCTGTTGTCGTTATTATTGTGAAAGTGTGTTGTTTTGCGCTGGGGGCATGTGAGGGGTCAGGCTGCTCGGCTGGAGCTAAGCCCGTGAATCCTGAAGGGACCCCGGGTCTATTCAGAGCCGGCGCTAGGCCTTGTCACTGCAGTTCTGTAACCAAGCATTGCACGTATCAATCCTGGAAGGCTTTGGTTTTTTGAATTACTCGTGAACAGGACTGACGTATCGAGATATTTGCTGCGGACTGGAAGTTTCAAAATGTAGCTAAACAATAAAGCACAAAAACAAATTCCATGTTTCAGATGTTATCCGTCCCCATTCCATAGCACTGATAAAAGGGTGTGGATTTGTGGCCAAACGTGTAAGCACCAGCCTTTCAAAATTGATTTCTGGGAGATTGAAAATTCCCATTTCAAGACAATCCAATGTGAATCGGATTGCAGCGCGGGGTTAGCGGTTCTAAACCAATCTCAGACACTCTCTCTCAACCAGCAGCTGGACAAGCCACATCTCGAGGTAGTGTCCAAGAGGCCTCGTTTCTACATTAGCTTGTTGGGTCAAATTTGATTACTGTTTATACTTTCATATTATGGCTCAAATAGAAATCATTTGAGTGGTCACGGGTCGGGCCAGATGTCATAATTGCAAAAAAAACCAGACATCACACACTGTAAGACAGAAAGAAATATACCGTAAACATTTGCCTGCTTTTCATAGTAGTTCTCCGGTCTTCTTAAAGCAGGTAAACATGAGAAGCGTATAAATACAGTACCTTTCCCAAAATGTCTATCACAATCATATTTAACAAATCATTGCAATAAACGATATTATACATAGTAGCTGTGCTTTTAAAAACAAAACTTTTTGACTAAATTTTGAAATGACGTTAAAGCCACACCGCGTAACATTTCACCCAGATGAAGAGATTCAAAAACAAGCAATTATTTTAGTACAAATATTTTGCCTGTACAAAAAAAAAATAATAATACCCCCCAAACAAACATGTGTTTGTGTTGTCTCCATGGAGATGTTGAAAATAGGTAGCCAAATATGAGATTTGAATGGATTAGCTCCTTATCCAAATCTATTCTTTGATGACCTTCAGAAAAAAATAACTCTTTTATTACATTCATTATGTAATTTTGTTTACGAGAAGTGGAACCACTCGGCTCTGATGAAGACGGAGGTAGAATTCCCAGACCGTCGAAAGCTTTTTGTTATACCTAGTGTCTTTCTAAAAGAACCTTTTAAACCAATCAGCAAAAATAACTGTCTGTGTGTTGAGCTGTGTTAAGAGCATGCTTTGAACTGCTAGCGACAGTATAATCCAAAATGTTACGCAGCGTGCCTTAAAGTTAAGTCATGCTTTATCAATATCTGTAGAGAAATGAGTCTCTGCAAAACCGCTGGAAACCTGGGTTCAAAAACCCATAACATTTTATTCATATTCAGGGAATCAAAAGAAGGATTTGGGGAAGTTTGACCTCTCGAATATGATCTGCCAGGGATTTCAAACGGAACCATACAGACATGAATTGAGTCATGGCTAAAATAAAAAAAGACCTCCAAAAGTTGTTAATGATTTTACAGTATTTTGCAACAAATAAAATCTACAGTAATAAAGTGTTAGGAAAATGGATGATTACTGTTTAAAATTGCCCATCTTTATGATAATTTCTACAAGCTGTGCAGCTCATCCGTCAGTGGAAAACTCCATATTGTACTATCACCAAGAGAGAGATAGAGAGTGACAGAAGAAAGAAAACTCTTCCAAACAGTTTTGATATATAGTATAAATAGCAAAAGATGTGAAGAAATCCAGCGCCGAATAGCCGCCCGTGGTCTCGTTATTGTCTGCGCCGCTCATATCTTTGCACTAACGCTTTAGCCCATCCTCGTAGGAGTATAGCTCAACGTCGGGCGAGGGGGGACTGGATACGGACAGTAATGATGGAGAAAGCAGTTTGGTGATTTAGTAATGCAGAACTAATTGAAGCCATTTGCAGTGATTGAGTGGTCTGACTTGGCCCCCCGTGAGACGCCGGGCAGATGGCGAGTGTGTGCTTGAGGAGGGACGCATTAAGAGGACGGGGGAATGCACTGTGGCACGCCAGGAAAATACAGCAGACTTTTATGGGGGCATAAAAATGTGGCTATAGGACATTTCAGTGAGTTAAAGTCCTGATTGAATGTTTCTCATTTCGGGAGAGGTTTTTATCTCCTGACATAATGGCTTTCCGGGTTGCCCTGTCCCCAAACACCGTGTGATTACAATGGACAGACAGATTTCTTACACTCAAGAACAAAAAAAAAGTGGCCACCGGGATCTGGGGTTTCTGCAGTTGGTCAGGTCTAGGTTCAGCAACATTTCAGTATTGGGCCGAAGAACGAGATCAGCTGACGACCCGAATGACCAGATCATTCCATCGATGCATTTCTTCTTTCCCGATGGCAGGGGCATATATATTGTGAAAGAGTGGTTCAGGGAGTGTGAGCTTTGCACAGTTGATCATACTCTCCCGACATCAATACAAGCAGCTGGTGAAAAATGACTGCAACACTGGATCTTTTGACACTGCAGAAGAAGAAGGGCCTACGTCACCGGCCTGGAGACCAGTAGGTGACCTGTTGGCGACTCGAGTGGTCGCCAGTGATGCGCGGGTTGATCCGAAATGAGCGGTCGCCTGCGGTTACCCACGTCCAAAAATATTTGTAATGATTTCGGGTCGCGGTCGGTCGGGTCGGGTTGTTTATACATTGGTCACTGGTCACGGAGATGTTTCCGCGACGCCCCCTAGAGATAAGGCGAGTCGCCAGGGAGTCAAGTCTTCCAGTCCCTTTCAACATTGATTTAATGATGGTTGATACATGGAAGAGCAACAGGGTCTCCGTGTGGTCTCCGTACGGTCTCAAACAGTTTTTTAAGGAACAGGCGAATCAACTTCTCTTAGCTCAGGTAAGAACATCTCTCAGTATGGAAAAAATAATGGCCTTTTCCTTTAAAGCATTTATTAAAAAGTGTATCTATTAATGGACTGATTTAACTGTATATGGCGCTTCTCTGGACATTCAGAGACACTTTACATTGCATATTATTCATTCACTCTGACCACCACCAACCGGGGTCGGCCCATTAGTCCAACGTCTTATTATTACGAAAATGTCCCATTGAGTAGGGGTTGAAGAATAAAATTAGGTTCAGGCAGGAGTCCACTGACCCTAAGGTTAGGGCCAGTGGTTGTTTATGGATCTCTTGTCCACAACACAACTGGGTTAGAGATGTCGGATTAATGGCACCTCTGCTCAGTGGTAAATTTTCGGAATAATGAGACGTCGGACTAAATGGTTGTCGGACCAATGGCATGGCACCCACCGACCACTCACTCACACACACATCCAGCCAGGCTTCCTGATGTTCCCAAACGGTCTCCCATCCAAGTACCAACCAGGTCCTACCTGCTTAGCTTCCGATGTCTGACGGGATTGGGCAAAGGAAAGGCAGTATGGCCCTGATCTACCAGCGATAAGAAATCTCATTTGTGTTTATGTTCAATAATAAGCCTTCATGAATTGTCCTTACATTGACTACATGGAAATCAGCCCAGAATCCTTCCTTCACATACCCATCAATTTAACCAACTTAACTCAAAACTATTTCAATCATGAGCCTCTCATTATTGAAAGTATTATTTTTTGTTGTTGTTGCACTATGCCTCCCCAACTACTTTGCAGCCTTTACTGTGGTTGACTGCCCACTCACCGCAGCCTCGGGCCTCCAGTCACCTCACATAGCCTCTCTCTGCTTAAACACATGCATATCCCCCAGAGAGAGAGAGAGAGAGCGGAGAGCTACAGTCCAGGACACGGAGCACGGGGACTCGGGTGGATCTCATAATGACTATATTTCAAAGGATCTCCTGCCTCTGCCACGCTTCAGATCTGGAAGTCTGTAATTAACATAAAGGGCATGGGTAATGAGTGCAAAGCTATAGTGCTTGAAACGGATACAGGCTGGCAGTCCTGATACAATCGCTGGTAACGGAGGTACCTTTGTCTTCTCGCTTTGGGAGACTTTCTGGCGTCCCGATATGGCTAAATCGAGACCTGTCCATTGATTTTCCGGGCAGACACATCCCTCACTACAAAACCCCTGAATGTTGCCCTGATGTTGGAAAGTCTTTTATACATTTAAAAGGGAGCCAGTGAATGTGGCATTTTAATACACTTTTATTGTGTCTTTTACTTTCAGTGCTTCATCTCGACTGTTTTTATTTTTATTTCAAGAATGCAAGTTAATTTATCGTATTCTAAGCCAATTGAGGCGAGATGTATATAATTTAGTGATACCAATTTGAAACTTTTGCTGAACATCACTGATATAAATATGAGAAAAAAATGTATTGCAAGTCATTTTACGTTTAAGTTATAAGATGCCAAAAAATGGTCAAAATTGCCTATACTTTCAGCAATGTAATCTAAATAATGTAATAGACCCACATGTATTTTGGATCTTAAATCAAATCAGGCTAGGAATCAGATATTATAAAATCCCTCTGGACTGCATGAGGGAAAGCCGGCTTTGCGAAGCGATGTTGTAGGACAAAACATCATAAAATAAGCATCGTATCGGATAACTTTGGCCTTTTTTATACTCTGACATGAAAACTAAGATGTTTTATGGAGAAAAATCTCAACATTGACCACTGCATGAAAAATCTATGTTTTCACCGGCCGTGTCTCGCCTTAACACAATCTTATTTCAAGACAGCCCAAACCTTCTCAAAATCAGCAGACATTCCAGCAGACATTGTTACTTAGGATAGGATGGGATTTATTTTTTTACACACACGAGGCTTGATGAGTTAAAACGTGATATAATTCACCACTGTACCTACCAGACAGGCTAATTTTCTCCTCTTAGGATGTCGATGAACACTCTTTGTAATACATTATGCACTTCTTGAGACCACTGCCCATCTTTTCTATTTTCTATAATGTTTCTGATCATATTTCTCTAAACAAACTTGTACTCGTCCTCGCTGCATCACCAAAGTGACCATAGTGGTCACCGAAGGTAAAGGTCAAAGCGATAATTAAAACTCGCCTCTGCAATATAAAGGGCACTGCATGTTTAAATTGCATTAGTCATATTCCAGATATGACCTGGGTATGACTAACACAGACAAGGCTTTCATACGAAAAACTTCCCCGACCACACGTTAGCAAGGCGGATGAAGAATCTTGCCCCAGGACACGACTATAGACAGTTTTCATCAACATCCCTTTTGAAGGTCAGAAACTATGGCAACAGACGGTTAACAATAGCCTCATAATTTCGAGCAGAAATGTTCTGAGACACTTGACAATTCCAGACAAGACACAATATAGAATAAACATCCAATGCTGTCTGTCTGCGATCCATACAAGGCTTTGGTCCACGTTTTTGTTTGTTTTTGTTGGAAAAACAAAAAGTGTGCATAATGCGTTTGCCGAGACGTGATGTCATTGTCTCCAGGTAGTTTGCTTTCGTGTGTCAGAACGTAGCGATTTTGAAGCCACCAACTAAAAATGGTCTTTTATTACTAATGATTTAAATCTCACTGGCCTGGAGACTAGTTGGAGACTCGAGTTGCCGCTGGTCACGGAAATGTCTCTGATATGTCCTCCGGAGATGAGGCGAGTCCTCTGGAGATCGGTGAAAATGATCAGGTTTGATTTCAGAGGAGTCTCTGCATGGTCTCTGGGAGGTTTCCGAGAGGTCTACGCAGTCTCAATCACTACACTATTTGTTGTCCTCAACCTGTGAGATGTTTCTATGACGTCCCTGCAATGTCTCTGACACCTGTTGGATACCAAGGAGATCTCAAAGAGTCGTACAGAGTCTCTTTGAGATCTCCTACGTATCTGACAGCTGTCGGAGATATTGCAGGGACGTCACAGAAACGTCTCCCCTGGTGGAGGACAACAAATAGTATTCATGATCTTAGTTTTTGTTTCTTATAGCCAGACCTTAGTCTTCCTGCTTGTCCTTTCCCACACCTGGGACACAGTTCTGAAGAAGTCGGCCTGCAGATAGCACTGTCAGCCTGCTACTACAAGCAGGAAGACAGTGCCAAAAACGGTATAAATCGGCTGGACAGACACGTCACAGCAACGCCACGTGATAACCTCTGAGGAAGGCCACAGTTGTAGCCAAAACCGTCAGGTACGAAACTAACACTAAGGTCTGGTTATAAGAAACAAAGGGTAACATAATTTTTAGAAGACCCAATGAACCTAATCGGACTAGTATGCATGATCCTTGAGACCGCGTAGACTTCTCAGAGACCATTTCAAGTCTCCATGCAGTCCCTGTTGAACTCGAACCTGTTTGTTTTCACCGAGACTACCTGGAGACTCGCCTCATCTCCAGGGGACGTCTCAGAGACATCTCCGTGACTGGCGGCAACTGGAGTCTCCAGGCCAGTGAGATAGGCCCTTTAGCTAACATTCGTCTTTTGCATTGTTAATATACTTATGTAAACACAAAGCACTTCATTGGGCACTTTTTTTCCAGACAGTACAGGGATGTTGGTGCCTGCTGATCAAACAAAAGAAAATACAATTCATACTATAGTGTTTAGACCTTCAACAATCACATGAACGAACTATCTATGTTTGGTGTTATTCGTATGTGTTATTTAATACTTGTACCACTGTTGCAGTTACAGCAGCTGCACTTTCAACGATGTTAAAACAAACCAGTAAGTATATGCCGAGACCTTTAGCTAATTCCGCCTCGATTGATAATTTAAAAATCAATTGACTCTTCTGCTTGGGCGTCCACCGGCGGGGGGGAGTGTGTGCAAACTAATAGCCGTGTCTATCGATCAAAGCCGGGATTATATTAATTATTGTAAACGAGTCCTGCGCCAGATCGAGATAGCGGAGGAGGATTCCGGGTAATTTGTGTTATCATGCAAATGGGGGACAAACACCGGGCGGCGGCGGCTGGAAAGGTTAGCCCTCGCCAACGCTCGGATGGGGGCGGCGATGGCGGCCAGGTAACGCGTGGCAGCCTGACATTTGTAAATCTAAATGAGCCAGACAATGAATTCACGTCTGCCATTTCGGTGTTTGCGATGGAGCAGATACGGGGGAAATAAGCCTGCCTAATCTGGTGTTGTGTTGCTTTGGCAGAGAGAATGACATTTGGGGATTAGCGTGCGATGGGTTTCATCTTTAGCAACAAACTAATGACAAATCTGATGGTTAAATACAGCATAAGACACTTGGGAGATATATCTGCTTTAAAATGAGTATTGTTAGATTGATACTGAAGACTGTTTTTTAAGATTTTCTAAGCCACTACATTTCCAGAAAGACTCTAAAGTAAACACCTCTTATTTAAAGCCCTGTAATGCACACTCCAGAACAGTAGGTGGCGGCGTAAGGGCATTAAGACAATGACTCGATGCAGGACGAGGAGTGTTGCCGTACATGCCAGGAGTTTGGGGACAACGTTCGCATTTTTGAAGCCGCAAAGCTCAGCCCACGCGTAAACCCAGGAAAACGTATGAACTATTAACGTTGTTCAAACTTGTTCTTCCTCCTTGATCCAGTTGAGCGAAGTTCCCCTGCTCTTTTGATCCTTTCATTTCAACTGTCTACCATGTTGTCTACACATCTTTGAGAGGCGCGAGCGCGATGCCTCGGCGTTAAAAGTCGGCTTAAAAGTCTAATCCGTGAATTATTGATGTTGTGCACCTGCGCCGGTACGGCTAACAACAAAAGCCTCTGAAGCTCTAATGAGGACGTAGCAACAAAACAGGCCCAACATCTGTCAAAACAAAACCCAGAGAGGAAGGAAGCAGCCGGGGTCGTGTCGACGCACGGGAGAACGCAACGCTACGGACTTCTTTTGTACAACGGAATAACGCAAATGTTTTGGGTCTATATTCACGGAACTATTATCTGAAGAAGACATACCTTGAAATAGAAAGAAAGAAAATGGTCTTAAGCTTTTAAACATGTGTTATTCCATTGGGTCAGCTAATAAACAGCAACAATGTGTCGTACCACAACTACGCAGATGACACTCAGATCTACGTGTCACTGATACAGGTGAACACGGGCCCGTAGATACTCTCTGTCACTGATACAGGTGAACAGGGGCCTGTAGATACTCTCTGTCACTGATACAGGTGAACATGGGCCTGTAGATACTCTCTGTCACTGATACAGGTGAACATGGGCCCGTAGATACTCTCTGTCACTGATACAGGTGAACGTGGGCCCGTAGATACTCTCTGTCATTGATACAGGTGAACATGGGTCTGTAGATACTCTCTGTCACTGACACAGGTGAACATGGGCCTGTAGATACTCTCTGTCACTGATACAGGTGAACATGGGCCCGTAGATACTCTCTGTCACTGATACAGGTGAACATGGGCCCGTAGATACTCTCTGTCACTGATACAGGTGAACATGGGCCCGTAGATACTCTCTGTCACTGATACAGGTGAACACGGGCCCGTAGATACTCTCTGTCATTGATACAGGTGAACATGGGTCTGTAGATACTCTCTGTCACTGATACAGGTGAACATGGGCCTGTAGATACTCTCTGTCACCGATACAGGTGAACATGGGCCTGTAGATACTCTCTGTCACCGATACAGGTGAACATGGGCCCGTAGATACTCTCTGTCACTGATACAGGTGAACATGGGCCTGTAGATACTCTCTGTCACTGATACAGGTGAACACGGGCCTGTAGATACTCTCTGTCACTGATACAGGTGAACACGGGCCCGTAGATACTCTCTGTCACTGATACAGGTGAACGTGGGCCCGTAGATACTCTCTGTCACTGACACAGGTGAACATGGGCCCGTAGATACTCTCTGTCACTGATACAGGTGAACATGGGCCTGTAGATACTCTCTGTCACCGATACAGGTGAACATGGGCCTGTAGATACTCTCTGTCACTGATACAGGTGAACACGGGCCTGTAGATACTCTCTGTCACTGATACAGGTGAACGTGGGCCCGTAGATACTCTCTGTCACTGCATCGAACAGATTTGTGGATGCAAAACAACTTTCTCCAACTAAACTCAACTAAGTCTCTCTCTCTAAAACCAAAAAATCAGGTTATAAATCTAGGAGTAATCATGGACTCAGACCTGAACTTAAACAGCCACATCAAAGCAATAACATCATCAGCTTTTTATCATCTGAAAAACATTAAGATCAGAGGAATAGTGTCAAAACCAGACTTAGAGACACTCATCCATGCATTTGTCTCCAGCAGGTTAGACGACTGTAACGGCTGCTCACTGGCCTTTCTAGACGAGCTGTTAGAGCTGCAGAACATCCAGAACGCTGCTGCTCGAGTCCTGACAAGAACCAGGAAATACGACCATATTAGTCCAGTGCTCCGGTCCCTGCACTGGCTTCCTGTCACTCAGAGAATAGAATTTAAAACAGCTCTGCTTGTGTACAAGTCTTTTCATGGTTTAGCACCAAAGTACATCTCTGACATGTTAGAGCCGTATGAACCATCTCGGGCCCTGAGAACGTCAGGGAGGGGTCTCCTGGTGGTTCCCAGAGTCAATAATAAACACGGTGAGGCTAAAGCTAAAGTCTGGAACAGTCTTCATGAGGATGTGAGACAGGCCTCAACTCTGACAATGTTCAAATCCAGGCTGAAAACAGCTCTTTTTACCCGAGCAGATGAAAACTGAAGTATTTTATCTGCACTCTCGCCTTTTACTGTGATTGATTAACTTTATGTTGATGTTTTATGGATTGATTTTATCTGTTTTCTTGTAATTTTATGCAACTGTAAAGCACTTTGAATTGCCTTGTGTATGAATTGTGCTCTACAAATGAACTTGCCTTGCCTCATTATGTTGTTACATAATAACACATGTTACACTTGGAGCAGGATTTCAGTAGCTACAGGTTTGGATTTCCTGCATTATATTACATGACAAAGCCCTTCCCGGCATGTCGCGGGAACCCTAACAGATATAAAGATCCCATTGGCCCCATCAACTACAAGAATTTACTTGTTTCATAAAAGCATAAATGTCTCATGTCATTATCATGAGTAACCGTTTTACATAACGGTTACTCATGATAATGACTATAAGCTAGGTCTTTAACAGACTAGGCAAGGTCTGTGGCACTAGTCGAGAGCATTTCACGCTCTCTCTCTCTAGCCTACAGGTGTGTGTTGGTTTTATTTACACTTTACATTAACGTTACATGTTTGATAAAAGGTTTTAAACGTCCGTGTGTCTGGAAAAACACAAGACAACTGCCAAGTTTTTAACATTAATGTAAAGGCGGAAGGCGGCGTTTCCATGGGACAATAAACAGTGTTACACCTGTCTGCCGGGCATATTCAGCCGATAGTAGCAAGCTAAAGCCAGCACAGTCTCTCCACTATCACCGCCCGCAGTGGCTTTTGACCTTTTCTCGCAGTGGGCTGCAGTCTGGAGCGCCGGAGAGCACGTTCGACCACGAGGAGGATGAGGAGAGAGGAGGAGGAGATTGGAGAGGACAGACCCACGGCTCTATGTGATGCTTCTAGAGCCGGAGGTAATCGCATAAACACTGAGCATCGCTTAAAAATGAAGTTAAAACCTGGGAAATGGAAATGAGCCACTATATTGTATTTTTAACTCATGTGAGCCTATATTATTACATGACGGATTTGCGTAAAACAGGCTGTAGATGTGATGCACATCCATATGGACCAGTGTGATAAATAAGTCTACAGTCTGCCAGAAAAAAGACTAAACACATACTTCCTTCCCAATCGGCAAGGCCACCTTCGGGAATCCATGGTCGTTCAAGCCCTAATAGGAAACTAAATACTGATTATGATTAGACAAGTATACACCCAAAGCAGATCACGCGCTCGGCACAATCGACGGATCAAGTAAAGTCGCCGAACCAGTCAGCGCGGCGCCCTCTTACCTGCGGTCGCGGGTGCCCCGTGACCAGGCAGGTGAGCTCCAGAGTCTCTCCCTCTCTGATGATGTAGACCCGCTCCGTGTGCCGCTCCTCGTCCACGTTGCACGCGTGCCCCGAGTGGATGATCCGCACGCTAGGGGGCGCTGTGACAGGAAGACAAAGAACAGTTTCAGCGTTTTTGACCGGGAAGATTTTTATTTTATTTTTTTTGTGTGTTTTCATGTTCTGAAAACTGAAAATGTGTACAAAAATACAAAAACTATTAACAAGAGTAGTTCAATAACACGGGTGAGATGCGTAATGAGATCATGATAGGAACTCATGGCTAACCCGAGAACGGAAATTAATCGTCATAGTCACACGGAGAAAAAAAAACGACCGGTTTCTTCAGGGAGAAAAGATTTGCTGCAGTAGATTTTTTTGTTGTTTTTTTTTTCTTTTTTTATCAGATGGCAGCGCTGCCAAGTGGGCTCCCAAGGTCTGTTTGTCTCGCGCTTCAAGCTCGACGTGAAGCGGAACTGTCAGTCTCCATTTCAAAATATGTGACTGCGAGATCAATCCTGTGTGTACTGTATGTCAGAGCAAACGGGGAGGAGGGCCTTAAATGTATTCAGCGCCACTTGTGTTCGGCGGGTTTTATTGTTGCTCTGTAAAATTTATGTTTTACTCTCGCGCCTCAGGGACTGCAGATGGAAGCTACAGTCGGGCACAAAGCATATTATAGTTTCTCGATATCTGCTCCCACGGTGCCCGTTTTTTTTTTATAAAGCCACACTGCGGGACATCCAAGTTACGAAGAATCAGATCTACTGTATGTAACCATCTTATTCAAGGGAGAAAAAAAACTCTTTTGTGGTAACTATGGTAACTGCACATGTTTGTTGTCTTACTTTCTGGCTTCGTCGTCACTGTGAGAATCCACATGAAACAAAAACTGTCTCAAAGTTCATGGTCTTCTCTGTCAGTGCGTATAAACTAAGGTCTGATTGTTTCCCCTAAAAGGTGTTCTAAAGTGGTGACAATATTAAAACATATTGATGTTGATCAGTAGAAAGGACTGTCTGCTAGAATAATACAGCGGGCTTGTGAATCCAATCACAATCAAATACTGACGAGGTACAATATTTGTCAATTTCCCTTTTGGAGATGTCTTACTAAAACAGCCCGTAGAGAGAGAGGGGTTTGAGCACCCGAATGATCCTGGGGGCTCTGTTGTCGGGGTCTTCGTGCCCCTGGTAGGGTCTCCCAGAGCAAACAGGTCCTATAGGTGAGAGCGGTTCAGAAGCCCCTTATGAGAGACCAACAGGCCCGGTTAGAACCATGAGGCCGTCCTTCTGTGGACCCACCACCTGCGCCATAGGGGCTGGTGCAATGTGATTTGCCACGACCCGGCAACGGAAAAGTGGAAGAAAATAGATGGATGGAGTTTAAGTTGAATAACAGAAATAAAATGCCCTTTTGAACGATATTATTTTCTGAGTTTCACCACTGTTGTAGCCACAGTTGCCCTGGGGTAGACTGACGGAAGAGAGGCGGCCAATCTGCGCCTTCAGCCCTTCCGACTACCACCAACCACTCCCTCACTCACTCCATTCGCCCAGGCTTCCTGGCCTTCCCAAACGGTCTCCCATCCAAGCACCAAGCGCCCTTACCCTGCTCGGCTTCAGAGGTCTGGCGGGATGGGGCAGAGCAAAGGCGGTATGGCAATGTTTCAATAAGCTTCTACAATGTCTGAAGATCCAGTGTGGCAAAGTTTTCTCCAGCACATGCCAAAGATTCTCAATGGGGTTCAGATCTGGACTCTGCGGCGGCGTGGTATTCAGGCATTCAGCTGATCGCATTCCTAGGGCACAGAATGTTGTTGAACCTGGAGCTGATCTCGGCAGCATGTAGAGGAACGACACATCTCACACCATAGACATTGTCGCTTCCACAACCCGCCCGCGCGCAGCTGACCCCCCTCAGGATGAGCATCTGCTCGGCATTCGCCCCGCTCCGTCGCCGTGATTAGTCGAGAGCTTTCGGGCTGAGATGATTTGGAGAGCGGCTGCAGATCTGATTAGGAGGACCAGGGGTAATTGCTGGTGGTGGGGAAAGGGAAGCAACCCAGCAGAAATCAGAAGGAGGAGGAGCTTTCATGTTGAAGCCGCGCTCGGCGTGTGGGCCCGTTTGAAGCGCCGGGCCGCCGTCTGAGTGACAATGGTAATAAGCAGAGCGACGCTCCTTCTCCATTCATGTGGCGGAAAAAAGCATAACCAAAATAACCGGAATATCTCATGACGGGCGCAGCGGAGGTCACGCTAATGGGTCTCGAGTGACCCACCGGCTTACAAAAATAATACGCCTGTACTACTTTGAAAATATAAGCTTTAAGAGACCAATATCTATTCGTTACAATTACTGATTACATGTGCAAATTAGGTTTTAGAAACAAGATTTTAGCGTGTTCAAAAATAGAAAACCGTAACATTTGAGAAAAGACTGAAATATGAACCGCTCAACCAACGTGAAACTGCATGTGTCACAGTCTAACCTTCAGAGTTTTAAATATAATAAGACCCCATAAAGACATGATATTGCACTGCCTGAACAACTGCAGTATATGCAGTACATGTAAATTCCCACTGCAATTGCGATTCAACCGGGATTAATTGTGCGACTTGACAATAGACCGTTAAAGATTTAATGCTTCTTTTGATGACGCATACTTTTACGAGTTACAGATGCCTTCAAAAAAGCTCTGTAAAGGAAATCAGAAGAGACACTTTAAAGGTGCATTATGGAGCTGAAAAAAAGTGACCCCACCGGCTGTATGGGTGGTTAACGTGGTGCCTTTACTTTCCAACACAGTGGCCTGTAGGACGCTCCAGGACCCAATTGTTTTTCAGGGTCCTGTTAGGTTTTCACTTATGTTGGATCAGTCTCCATGGTTACATATACAAAAAAAAAAAAATACAAAAACCTACAAGAAACCCTAAAAAAAATCTGAATTAAATTGATCCTAGCGTCCTAGAGGCCACAGGGACGGGAAATAAAGGCATCGGGCGAACCACACATACAGCCGCTGAGTCACTGAAAGGTCAAATACGCACCAATACATCAATACAAAGTTACATAGTGCACCTTTAAACCTTAATAACTATTAATTAAGGGCTTTTTCAATGCCATTTTAATGCTCAACTACTAACATTAACAAACATTCTGTCAAATGAATAAAAAAACTCAATGGAAAAAGGGAAACAAGAGAAACCTTTTGAGTTCATAATTGTCTAGAGCCAAAAAAGCTAAATGTGTTTGAACGTGGTTAATTTATGCCGCATAATTAGTCGAGCAATGTCATTGTTTTCCAAGAAATGTAGATTTAATGTAATGTAATGCTTTTTAATGACATTCAAGGCCTTAATTTCAGCACAATTCATTTAACGGCCCCTTTGAAATCCTGTAATTAATTAAATGAAGTTTTCCAAATGCACTGTTATTCTTGCACTTGAGACACAATAACGAGATTGGCCTTGTTTTGAAATAAAGGACAGGGTGGGTGGCGTGACAGTTTGTGCCCACAGCGCCTTGGGTTTGATTCCTGGACGGGATGTGTCTTTTCTGTGCGGAGTTTTCGTGTTCCTCCTGGGTCTGTCTTCCTCCATGGGGGCTTTGTCTGGTTTCCCGGTTGTACAAACACTCTGTCCGACTCCTTTGATTTCCACTTTGCTCGCTGCAATCAAATCGCATTTCCGTGTCAATTTCAGCCGAACAGCCGCCCAAGCCACGGGATAATGGTGACAACAAAGCACCGTAGCTATGGTCTGATTCAAGACACTCTAATATGGACTAATGAAAGGAGTTTCATCCCATTCGCAAAACCAAAGTGCGGCATCGAGAATTAAGTGGTGGGCTCGGACACGTACATCGGTGCCAAACACTTTGTTGGTGAAGCCGGACCAAGTGTTGAGCATCCGGACCCGATTCCAGCCACATTTATCCCCGCATTTTTTACAAATCCGTAAATCCATAGATACCAGGGCTGGGACGAAAATATCGTTTTGCAATATATCGCAATACTTTGTTGTGATACGTTTATCATATCGGAAACTATGTATTGCAATAGTTTTGATACTTAGTCACAGGAAAAATATATACAAATGTTTTTGACTTAATTGTGTTAAATACCCGAGAGCCAGACCATTTGCACTTTTCAAAATGTTTGAATCAATACCAGTCGGATTTTGGAAACTCAACTTGTGCTTTCTTCCCGTCCATCCATCCATTTTCTACCACTTGTCCGTTGCCGGGTCGTGGGGGCAGCTGTTGGAGTTGCCCAAATCACATTGCACCAGCCCCTATGGCGCCCCCTGCAGGTGCTGGGTCCACAGAAGGACGGCCTCATGGTTCTAACCGGGCCTGTTGGTCTCTCATAAGGGGCTTCTGAAACCCCCGACAACAGAGCTCCAGGATCATTCGGGCTCAAACGTATCGCAGTATCGTATCGGGCCCTCAGAATCGTGATACGTATCAGATCGCGACAAAAGTATATCGTTCCAGCCCTAATGGATACAAAGACCGCTCTTGATATCCATGTCCTTTTTCATGCAGCTCCACAGACAATAAGATCCCACATATCTTATAGGCTCAAACTACATTATCGGTCAAAATGACTTCAAATTGGATGCTAACCGAGACCAATCTATCATGTACCGCTACCGAGTCATTTTCTTTTCTAAATTCGTGGTAAAAAATGGGGGTAAATGCACCTGCAGTGAATGAGTTTGCCGCTTGGGAATGTCGTGGTATTAGCCAGTGGTAGGGTTTGTACGAGGGGATGGTATTTTCAGCGGTGACCTCATTCCCGCTCTGGTTTCTCCACGGGAAACATGAACTACTCCCCTGGATCCAGACTGTCATCAATTGCAACCAAATTTCTAACACAAGTCAAAAGAAAAATCTGAACTCCTCATAAGTCGGCAAGTCATTTTACCGGCATATTTGTTCCTCGCAGTGCAGCCATACGCCAACACCACCAGGCCTGCCGGGCGTCACTCATGCGAACAAAGGGTTTTTAAGAACGCTCTTGCGACGCCGCCCGCTCGTCCACTCACTCCGCTCCCATCCATTTGGAGAATGAATGCTCCGCCGGCGAAGTCCACGGGGGCGGATAAGGGAGTGAGGAATGGGCCGAGTGTAACGGAGCTCCTCGCACGGCTGCCACTTAAAAGTAAAAAAAGTCAACGAAACAAGGCTCCAGGGTTGAGCTCGTACGAGAGCGCTCGGGCCGTTCGCCGATAAAAAAGGCCCGGCGTCTCAGCGGTTAGGCCTGCGGCGAAATGGACAAAGGAGTGTGCGAGTTTTTAGCTTCTAGGGTCGGACAGTTTGCGGGAAATGGTCCGTTCGGATATCCCTAAGAATTTGAGATTTGCAACATTTTAAACTGGCCCCAGGTCCATTAACGAAAGAGATTGTTCCGTTTCAATCTGGTTCCTATTAGAAATTGCAATCAAATCCATAATTTTAATTTAAATGGACAGAGATGGTCTCTAAAAGAATACATTTACTTAAGTTCTGTACTTAAATAGAACTTTCTACTTTTACTCCACTACATTTAAAAGATAAACGCAACACTTTCTAATCCACTTTATTTCGATAAAAGCTCCAATGTGAGAAGTTAATGTGTCCTTGTCTTGTTGGGCGCAATTTTAATGTTTTTTAAAGGACTGGACACTTATGAGGAGAATGGTAAGGACCACAGAGAAGATCATCGGGACCTCTCTCCCCTCTGTCCAAGACATCGGAAAAAAGCGCTGTGTGTCCAGGGGCAAAGAGCATTATACGAGACGCCGTTCATCCAACTTTTCTCCTCGCTGGCTTCAGGTAAGAGGTCCTGTAACATTTTCTGCAGGACCGCAAGATATATGCTAGGAGTGTCACAATATATCGATTTTCCGATATATCGCGATATTTTGCGGGACGATACCGATATCGATACTTTTGATGACGTCATACATATGAATGAGCAACGTCATGCATATTAATGAGGCAGCAGTGCTCCACTGTTTTCACAGTCAATAGAGGCCAATAATGATCAAGAAGTCAGTCAGGACAGCAGGGGGCAGCACTACAGCTTTAAGCACTTGGGCCAAACACTGTCACACAAATAAATTACTTTTAATGATAGTTTTTATAATTAAAAAAAAGAAGTTTAATTTGTGGTTGATTTATTACTTTTTTAAATAGGACTGTGTTTCTCTGACAGATCTATAGAACCATGTTCAGTGTGTAAGTCAGGGATCATTTATAAAAGTGGTACAAAGCACATGAAAAGAAATGTAAACGATGAATAATATGTAGTATGTTAAAATAAAGGTTAAAAGTAGCATGTTTTTTTTTTATCGTGATGTATCGTAGCTTATTTTTGTGCAATATATCGATTATCGCATCATGAGATAATCGTTATCGTGAGCCATGTATCGCGTATCGTATCGAATCGTGAGGTACCCAGAGGTTCCCACCCCTAATGTATGCTGGTTGCACTTCACCTATTTATTACTGGAACTCTTTTTATTAAGTTTTTAGAGTTTTTAGAACACTTGAAAAGGATGTGATTGAAAGTTCAGCAGTTTGTATTTCAGTCTTTGCTCAAATGTTAATGCTAATTGCACTACAGACCGAATCTTGCTTTTTACAATGTGGGTAGCTGTTTTTTAACTCATGTAACATGTGAAGCACTTTGATGAAAACAGAAATGCTTCACTCTCCGACCCTCGCTGCGTAAAATAATCGTTGAAAAGCTGAGCAGAGCCGTATGATGGATGAAGCTGCTCCTGAAATAAATCGCAAGTCTAATCACCGAGCTCTTGTTCCCGTGTATGGTAATTTAGGTGTAGGATAGCATTGAGGGAAAAGCTTCATACGCCTCAAAGCAATAACGTAAACAATGTCCTTTTAAGCACCCATAACGTTCACACCCGACGTTATGACACCGCGGTAGCCCAAAGCATCCACTCCAATCGCCATCATTACTTTCCCGCTTTGCACATCCCCATAAATATTCATGTCCCATCCAGAAAGAAGATGTGTAAGTAATGAGGCATTAGCGGTCGGGGTTTGGGATGCGGTCGGCTCGCTCAAAGTGAGTCGTCAATACGCTGACAGGTGGGGGATAAAAAGAGCGAGCGGTGATCGGCTGTGGGCTTTTGAATATCCCGCAGTCGCTGGTTAGATCCCAGTACATCTGAGCTAAGCCCTCTGAAGTGGAGCAGAGGGATTGGGTTTGCAGTTCTGCTATGGGACAAAAGCTTGAGTAGGTGTATGAAGGGGCTACCAAACTCAAAATGGACTCGTGAGCGACCAGGGACGGCGACTGCAAGAGACTGTGGTTTAAAATGTATACTACACAGTGTCAATGTTTTTTTATGATCTTCTTGGGATTCCAAACTCAGTGCCACACAAGCCTCCAAGGGGTCTCGGCCCTCACTTTGGGACCCCCTTGGAACCAGTTGGGGCTCCGACAGTTCTAACTCCTACTCTCAGGAGGATGTTTAAATCATCTCGATGACCCACATGTTGTTGCTTGACCAGCCACCCGCTCCAATATACCCAAGGGCGCCCCAAAGAAACTGGAACGTCTGGAACTTTGCGAAGAGCCTCACATCTCGAAAAGGTTTTGTATCGATCCAATCACGGAGCACGTTGGCACGAAATGGAACCGAATCAACCGCAAGTCAAATCTCTTCAGAAATGTTACAAGAATGCGTCTGCGTAGATGTTGACGCTTCATCTTCTCTAAGAGGATTTTCTTCTTGTTGCCGTCCATCGAACGTTTTTTTTTGTCCGGTTCCAAATGTACATTGATTTGATTTGTGTCGAATTCTGAACCGAGTTGCTAATGTCTCCTTGTGTTCTTACATAGACCGTTCACATTAGTCCCTGCACTTCTGCCTGATACCATTGAAAAATCACAAACTACGCTACATGTAATTTGCACCATTCCCGTTTTTTCTTTGATTGATTGACTGTGGAATCGAAGAAGTCACCCCTGATACATACAAGTGTGTATTCTGGCTGGTCAGGCTAACGCATTTTGATCAGATAATAAAAATAAAAGCAAAACATTGCCAACCCAGTTCAGTTGACTCTTAAAAACATGAAAATCACTCTTAGGCAACGATGAGGCAAATGATTTGTAGAGGAGGAAGTTTGAGCGCTGAAATGATCAGAACAGCATTTCTAAAAGGTGACATCAGTGTTTTGTTCAATTTAAAAGCCTCCGCACTCCAGAACAGTAGGTGGCGCTGTGCGTATGAACTGCCAATGCCCGCGGCCAACAACGAGGAAGGTTTGTCCCCGTCGTGTTGGGGGATTTAAGAGCGATATCCATGTTTGTGAAGCCGCAAAGCTGTTCTACTTTATATATTTAAGTATTTTCTCCATCAAATACTCGTTTTCATTACCAAAGGTATTGTGACACATAATAATAGAAGCTTATCTCTCTAAAAAAACATTAAACTTTCATAAATAAGTTAACATATGAAAGCTCCAGTCATGATGATGAAGACTCTTAGGGAACGAATCACAATGAGCTAAATGCTGGATCTTCCGGAGCAAATGTATCTGTTTTATTGCGCCATGTAAATATTACCGAACGCTTGGAAATAAACAGTGCGTGACTCATTGTTATTAATTACAGCAGAGATGAGCGCGTAAACAACAGCTGCCTGGTTCAGTCTCGTGTTCGAACAGTTCTTTCAAACTCGGGGACAGTTTCCAAGAGCGGCGGCTGGACCCGCTGGGAGGTTTCTGTTGTTTGGTTTACACATGTAGACGTTATTTATTAAGGCCGCAGCTGATGCCACAGCTGTTCGCCATGGAGGTGATGAACATAAAAGAAGAAGAAACGAAAGAGATCGAACGGGAAGTCTTGTGGAGAATAGTATTCAGTGTAGCCTAGTGTATTTGGGTAGATGTTTGAGCTTTTAACAAAGGTCCCGGGGAGCAGTATTTTTGCTTCATTTACGCAGGTTTGAGTAATCCTGTTTAACTTGGTCATTCACACTTATACAGAAAGAGTTCCTATTGGATTCCGTTGATTGCGTGTGCCATTTAAGGCTGACAATTGCTCACTGCGGCCTTCAGAGGGCGCTCCAACCAAAGAACGACATCCAAACAAACACAGTCCTTGGCGATAAAGTGTCCCTTCCAAAACTAGGAACGGAAAAGACCGAAGTGCCTATGAGGATGTTTCTATGTTCTGTATTTAATTATAATTAATAATACAATGTTTTTTTAAATATTTTTAGACGTTAGAATTATATGTGCCAGTGGGGTGCCATTTTAAGATAGCTATTTAGAAATTTTCCAACTGGCAGATCATTTTTGCTCAACAGTAACAGTAATCTAATGTCTTTTTGCGGGCGAGACACAGCAGGCGAAAACATGGATTTTTCACGCGTTGGTCAATGTGGAGATTTTTCTTTTTCCTACTTTTCTTCCTTTACATCTTAACTTTTATGAGTATAAAAATGACAAAACATATCCTATACGATGCTTAGTTTATGAGCTGGAGATAAGCTGGGTTCCAAGGCTTATTCATTCACAAATATTGACCACGTGTCCAGTAGGGGAACCTCTGGGTACCTCACGATTCGATACGATACGCGATACATGGCTCGCGATAACGATTATCTCACGATACGCCGATACTGCGATAATCGATATATTGCACACAAATAAGCTACAATACCTCACGATAAAAAAAAAACATGCTACTTTTAACCTTTATTTTAACATACTACATATTATTAATCATTTACATTTCTTTTCATGTGCTTTGTACCACTTTTATAAATGATCCATGACTTACACACTGAAACACAGTCCTATTTAAAAAGTAATAAATCAACCACAAATTAAACTTCTTTATAATTATAAAACTATCATTAAAAGTAATTTATTTGTGTGACAGTGTTTGGTCCAAGTGTTTAAAACTGTAGTGCTGCCCCCTGCTGTCCTGACTGACTTCTTGATCATTATTGGCCTCTATTGACTGTGAAAACAGTGGAGCACTGCTGCCTCATTAATATGCATGACGTTGCTCATTAATATGCATGACGACATCAAAAGTATCGATATTGGAATAAAAAAGTATCGGTATGGCATCGTCCCGCAAAAATATCGCGATATGGCGCTAATATCCAAATATGGTAATTTCCTTTGTGGGAGAAACCTGCTGCGACAGACGGGATAAATGCAAAATTAGGTTTTCGTTCCACTCTTGCCACTTTTTTTAGCTCCTACAGACTCCGAGTCTTTTCAGTTTTTTCAGAGGGATTTGTGTGTGTGTGTGTGTGTGGACGGGGAACAGTCACATAATAAGAAGTACCGCAGCCGAGGAGGCAGAGTATCCGACGCAAAGCGAGGCGGGTGTGGAGCAAACCTCTTTCGTGAACCTGTGGCTAAAAAGGCGGCATTAGCATTTAGCGCGCGTACAGCTCTGCAGCCACGGGCACCGACACATGCAGCTCCCCCGCGGGTGACAGGGCGAGAAAACCACGGGCAAGAGCCGGAGGATAGTGAGAGTCCACAGCGTGCACGTGAGTGTCGCTTTCCCAAGTCGTGTGATTTCCAAACAAAGCGAAGCATGAATTATCCAACACGAGACAACGGAGTGACGGTGGTGAGAAGATAATTGAAGTAAAATTGCTTTTTTAATAGACTATCAATTCAATTTTAAACCAGATTAAGTGGAGATTTTTTCCAATAGATCCAATAAGCTGAGGAGACAAGTGTTTTTTTGGCCTTATCAAAAAGCAGGCGTCATCTGCACCTTCAATTTCTTCATTTAATCTTACTTTCATGAACATCTTTTACTTTCCAGCGTCGAACTCCGAACCGTCTCCACTCGGCCTGTGCGCGATTGCATCCGAGCGCTAAGTTCTTCCTGAGTGTGCATTATGTGCTTGTGCGGCGAGTGCGGCTCCCGGCGGAGGGGCCCGGCCGTCCCCCCGGCCTCGCTCGCCGGCGGATCCGGAGACAGCTTTATCCACTCACGCCAGTACAGATTAAATTGGATTTGGCTAAAGTCGGCCTTGTCACCGCGCGCTGGAGTGGCTGAGTGGCAGAGGGGACTTCTTGGCAACGGCGGCACGTTCTAAATTTGACAAACAAATGAATGTGTGCGTGTGTGTGTGTGTGTGTGTGGGGGGGGGGGGGTCGGGGGGCCGCAGCTGTGGCTCCTTCTCGCTGTGGGTTTAATGTCTTCAGACCGAGCCCTGAGGAGCATAACCACGTCCTGCTACTTCTGCATAATCACCGCCTTTCGACCGAGTGGACTCCGGCAAGATAATTGAAGATTCAAAGAGTTCCCTGATATTTATTAAATTATACTTCATTACACTTTAGAGGAACTGTCTTGGAGCACGGAAAACATGAATAAAAAGGGACAATTATAGACGTCTTAGTCTTATATTGTAAACCTACATAGTGCTGTAATACTTCTGTTTCACTTCACCATCTCGTAAAGCTGTTATTAACTCTGCAGATTAAAGCCAGGTTCACACGGGGAGATTTGAACATTGTCGGCAGAGAGGCCCCACACATGGAGATAAAAAAAAAAGAAATCACTGGTTTAACAGTGTTGGTCGTGCAGTGTGCGGCAAAATCACACACACATCGCGCACAAAGGGATTTCACTCACTAACATTTCCAGGTCAGACGGGAGATCTCGCGAAACCACTCGAGATCAAGTGGCTTCAGAGTAAGCAAACATGGCGCACGAAGAAGGGGCAGCGTTTGTAGTTTGACTGTTTTTTGATTTCGGATTCCACCCCGTGCCCTCTGGTGCCTCCTCGCCGGCTCGTCGCCTCGCTATCCGATTGGCTACACGTACCAACATCCTTCCGAGCAGACGAGAGCAGTCCCATGTGGTATGGAGGAGGGAAGCCAGTCCCTACTATAGCGAGGTCCGTTTCATCATTCCTGAAGGTTCTCTATCATTAACGTATTATTAGATGAATTAAGACCAAAATATTCATTAATTAATTAAACCCATTTATTTTTCTTTATCCGTTATCTTTTCTGCTCTGTGGATTCACTTTATTCTAAATCTCTTATCAATTTTTTTTTTTAATTTTTAATTTTATTTATTTATTTATTTTTGTTCTTACCTGTGGTATTCGTGGTTGTGGTACGGATGATGGTGCTGCTGATGGTGGTGGTTGTAGTGGTGGTTATAGAGGCGGCGGTACTAATGGTACGAGTAGTAGTTAGCTTTGTTTTTTGGTTTCCCCCTCTCTCTTGTATTCAAGTATTTATTATTTATTTTAACTGTTTAATATACAGTGTCCTGTTTTGCTTTTTGCCCTATGTTACACCTCATGTGTGTTGTATTGTTATGTCTTTTCTTAATGTCTTATCTCTATACCTTTTTGTAAATATGCACTTCTTGCAATAAAGAAAAAAAAAAAAAAAGATGTTTAGTGGCCATCCGATGTGTATCCGACCCACTAATGTCCAGCTGCCACCTATGTACGCTCATTTGTAGCATTCATTATTCCATTAATACTTTTTAATCAGGCTTCGACATCACCTAAATGAGGTCGATGGGTCGACAACAGCTGAAAACATCTGGATCGTTCACAATTTGCGACGTTTGAGGCTCAATGCTTATGGCTATAGGAAAAACACATTGACCAAAGGACGGGAGAGAGGAGAGGTTTCCCGGATGTACGCCATTTGTCCTTTTCCGTTCGTGTTTGCTCCGTTGAACTCGATTACCTCCCTTCACAGTTTGCTAATGAGGTGGTGAGAAGAGCTCACTACCCCTGACCAAGATAGTGACTGAAGCAACAACTTTATCCCCGACGTTTCCCAGGCGCTAACGTTAGCATTTCGGAGAGGGTTTTCTTTCAATGTCACTATTGACCAAAGCCTGGCGATGCTCTTCACTCCCGTATTAATACTTGAAACGTATGGAATGAATAATTGAGCAACATTTGACCTATTTATCCGAACGGCCACATCAGGGCAAAGTGGTTTGGACAGTAAAAGACTCAGCCACAGAGCCACATGACACCGGACACACGCGACGGGGGACTGCGACGACATATCATTTAAAACAAAAATGGCTGACAGTCTCCTTACAGTCTTCACCACATTTCATCATTCGTTCGCTCCTTCTTTTCACGGAGTTTTGCTTCAGCTTTAGCCTCACAGTTGTGGCCGTGATCATCCGTGGAGCGGGGGGGGATGTTCCTCGGTCAGCGCGAGGACGGCGGCGGGGCCCCTCGGCGGTCTCTCCCTCGCTTTCCTCTCCACGAACCACGAGTCTTTAAAAGCGCGAGAGTCGGTGGCGGTCGCACGCGCCCTCAGCGTCAGCACTAAAGGGATTTCACACGTCTGTCACGGCTGTTCCCGTAAAACACACTGCAGCCGCCGTATGATGATCTCACAGCCACACGCCATCTTTTCCCATCTTTAACCCCCATGCACTGTTCATTCTTTCAAACACCGTGGCGATAAGCGGCTGTAGCCACAGGGAGGCGGACAGAAGTGCCCACTCTCTTTGGGCTGCAATGTTTTCCTCACTGCTCTTTTCACTTTAGGGAATGGAAAGTCTTATAATGCACAGGGGAAATCTGATTCTACTTAATCATCACCCCTTTTAATTATTGCCATTTTCAGTTGTATGGTAACGTAACACAGCGAGCTATAACAATACACACACACGTGGCTAATTTACAACTTATCTGTTACCTTTAGCTGGGCAAACGGGCCGTCGTCCACCCACGCTTCAAAATAACCCAAAAAGTAGACATTCAAATGTTACCATGAAACACACACGGCTACCAGCTGACTATCCAGACCAATGTAATGTACGAGCGGGAACATAACATATTTTGTTTGAGAGGTGGCCCTTCATTCCTATTCTCATTACGCGCAACCAACCCGTTTCCAACTTTCCCTGTGACTCGCAGAACTTACTGACCGCACTGGGCGTAATGGCGTCGGAAAATTCTGGCTGGTATTTCGCAAAACGGCGCGAATCCGTAGCAAATCCACGGTAAAGGGACCCCTACATTTACGGATTTTTTTAACAGTGTGTAGAAGCCATTTTGCCAGTGATCGCTGAAATCACTCGCTCACACTGTACCGTATGCGTACGGCAAGTGGTTCCGTGATTAGAAACTGTGACGTTCCCCATGTGCAGGACCTTGTGTAGTCAGACTACTTTTTCTTACAAAACGGCAAAACAGAACTTAAAACGATACACGAGTCTAAAAAGTTAGTGTCTTTAGTATCAGGTCTTGACTTAAAACCAACCAAAATGGTGTATTATAAGCAATGAGTGAGTAGTAGTAGTAGTAGTAGTAATTGGGAGGTTTAAGCCGCTCCGCTCCAATTTTGTGCCTCTGGGTTTGGCACGGTCTGCATGTCGGACCGATTGAGGAGGGGAAAACAAACGTGATGCTGAGGGTTATGGAACGACTGTGATATTTAGCCGAGCGTCGGCTGTGTTTCGGAGTCAGCGTCGTATTCCATTAGAATGGCAAGTTAATGTTGAGCTAGAATGTTTTTTTTTTTAAATGTGTTTATTTGAGCAGCAAACACTCTGCTCAAAAGGAGTGGGCCGAAGCAAGAGCCTATAAGCCCCACCCCCAAAATCAATACAATTAAAATCATCATTTCACAAGAACATAGTGGAACAACAAAGGGAACAAAATAGCAACAAGGAAACAACGGCAAAACAAAATAGACCCTACACGCCCGCAGCGTCCCACCATACCCCAACAACTAGTAACAACTAATTATGAAACAACTATGATAATGCTACATACTTACAAACTATTTACAGACTATTTACAAAGAACTATAATTACAAAACACTGAAGTGTTTGTACATCAACAGAAAAGAAGCACAATTACAACAACGGTCTAGTTTCAAGTACGAAGTCGAGTACAAAGCAAGTAACAAAAGGCGATCATTACATTTCTTTCAGACGGCTACCAAGCCTGACACTGTTAGCATTACCAAAAGTCACTAGGTTTAAGATTAATAAACATATTATATATATGTACATTTATTATGTTAATTATGTAAGCCCTACACAGTGTAGTGCGTTAAGAAGCCAGGTGTAGCGAGGGCCAGGTGTAGAGGGCAGTAGCTCCTCATCAACAAACCCCTACCCAGCTGCTCTAACTAGCTGATTTTGTAGATAATGTTCCTATGCTGTGTGGTGCGTTAAAAGATGAGGATTATGAGCCCGTTGGGAGGATCCCTCTCAACAGATCCATAGCTCGCCTACACTAATTCTTTATTTGTCATTTTGAGCAACAGAATGACAACAATTGGGCTCTTCATTCAAGAAGTGGGGCAACAGTGGTGCTTGGAACCACAATGCCTGCTCTGTCACACAATCAAATGTTAGTTTTGGAGGTTTTAATCGCGTGAAGTTATGAAACTTTGAGTATGTGTGCCTCAAGAACCCTGAGGTCCGCACATAAAGTTTTCCAAATTGCCACCATTTGCTTTGCACTTTTGACATTTCTTCAATGGGCTCCACGATGTCGTCACCAGAAGTGGTTTTCGCTTCACAGACTGTTAAAAACCATTTCAGGGATGACCTTATGAAGCTCATAGAGAAAATGCCAAGAGTAAAGGGTGGCAGTTTGGAAGAATTTAAAATATATTTTTGATTTAATTCACCCTTTTTTGTTCCCTATATTATCCCATGTGTTCATTCATAGTGTCGTCCATGAGAATCACACAAAGGAAAGTGTTGAGTGTACTGTATTTAGAAAGCCCAAATCGTCCTGCTCTGAAGTGACTCCGTTCTGCTTCCGCTGAAGGAAAGCGAAAGAGACCCAACAGCTGCAAGATGGCGGCTGCTGCTTGAAGTGGATTAAGAAACCAATGGGGCGTCTTTTCTAGTATTCCATCCCCCGCTTTAGGGTGCCGGTACTGTACGAAATAATTGAGAAGCAGCTCGTCCGAGTGTGCGAGTCTCCGAGGTGGTCCGCCCGCAGCAGCACATGCATATTATTACACCGGGGCTTGTCGGGGCGTATCGATCACGCTCCGTAATGCACTCGCCGCTGCTGCTCGGCCGGCGATGTTATTGCAAATGAGAGCGGCTGTAGATCTGGCTCGGGACGGTCCGCACGCAGCATCTATCACGGCAAAGTCGGGCACCGAGGGGGGTTACCGGAGGTTTATTAAAGTTTTATAGATTTGATTCATTTATTTATAGACTGTTTCGTTCACAGATAAAACATACACACTAACAGGAATCATCAATCGGTGTATCGTTTCACCTATTGCCTACTGTAAGGGTGCTCAGGCTGCGTCAAACCCTCGACCTTCCCATAGACATGTATATGGGTAGTCTGGTGTTATAAGTGATTTGCCTCAGGTGCACTGTGCTTGGGTCAGACTGTTTTAAATGCAGGCTACTAGTTACTATAGACATGCACTAGCTTTGAACTAGCCTAGCACCACTAAACTCTTCAAATATAAGGATTGCATGAATAAAAAATCTCCAGAAATCATCAACACTCTGGATAACTAGGAAATGAGGCCCTATGTCAAGAATCCTGAAATATCCCTTTAAAGATGGATGATCATGGATGATTTTCATAATTTAGCTCCATTTTAGTCTTGTTTTGATCTTGCTTGGACACAATCAATGAATTGTGTTTTATTTAATGGCACGTACTGCGCAAAACTTGTTCAGTAATTTCAATAGTCAATACATTTCCGGCATAAAGTATCAAGTTAGAATAAGTATGTTAAACTTCTCAAATAATCTCTGCTCCATGACCCAACCCTTTCCGCCTCTGGCCGTGCAGGCGAGACTGTTATACGCTTATTAAAAGTCCCGAAACATGAGCGCAGGTCTTTCGGCGGGACATTCGACAACCTCTGCTCCCATGTATATGCGATTAGACCTTTACGGAAACACGGAGGCACTTTTAGCTTCACATTTTACCTGGAAAGAGTCAGAGGGGAAGAGATGGTTTCACTAACTATAGCGTTGTTAGAAAAGGTCATTGAGCGAAGGTGTGAAGCCGCCGTGGTCAGTCACAGAGAGAGAGACGGCGAGGGAAGTCACAGTGGAATATATGGCACCAACGTTGAGGTGTTAATAATGCATTGAGTGGAAAAACCGAATGACTAAAGAGCGTGTCCTGTGATCGCGGCTGAAGAACAGAAGAACCCGATCCAATCTTCAAGCACTTTCAAACCTTTTAAAGAAAACCTGTGTTGCTGCTTACATTTTCTATGCATTATATTGACTGTACAGGTATACAGCACTTTGAACAGCAATTGCTCTTTGAAATGTGCTTTATAATTGAGCTCGGCTTGTATACGATGGAGGCAACATTCGTCACTGTGCCTCTTGATGGTGGAAACGATACATAAGATTCAGCTTGTTGGCTTGTTTTCTAAGAGTGGTGAATAAAACTAATTATTTATATTGCTTTTTGTGGATACTCAAATAATATTGCATAATTCGTTCACTCCTCACTTCTGTAAAGTAGCTTGTGAGGTGGCGTTGTCTGCCTGATGCCAAATGAGAGAATCACGGCTATTAATCTGTGCCAACGGCCTCGCCAACCACCACCGATCACATACACTAAACCAAGGGTAAGCAAAGTCAGGTCCGGGGCCCAAACCAAGCCCTCCAGCAATGTCTCCTCTGCCCAGTGGTGAATGAATGGGTGAGTGGTTCCTTGAGCTTCCTTTGAGTCCATAAGGGGTTGAAAAGCTTTGCTCTTCTACAAAAAACGCGCTCAAGAGTAAGGGGAAATTTCCAAGGGACAATTACAGTAGGGTTATGGCAGTTTTGAGGATTCTATTCAGGAGTAGCCAGTCAAACCTCTAGTACCTCAGTGGTTCTGAACTGGTGGGTTGGGACCCAAAAGTGGGTCACGGAACCATTTTCAGAGGATCATGAGCCTTTTCCAGGATACGTTTCTTTCGATATCGATCTTCCGAAAAGATAGAAATTTTGGTCATAATTTCAGTTTTATAGGTTCATCTAATGCTTATTCAACTCCAATGAAGGTTCTTGAGTCGTCTTCTGTACTCTGTAGTTGAAGTGTCAAACGTTTCGCCTCTCATCCAAAAGGCTTCGCCAGCGCACTAAAGTTCAGTTGAGCCCGCCCGCAGTCCAGATAAAGACCGTGGGGGAGGAGTTTCGCCAGGCTAAGTCCCTCCCCTCTATTATCAGCTATTCTCACCCGTAGGTAAAACATCTTAGTGGTTTAAGAGTCTTTGTTGTTCTAAGCCTTAAAGGAACAGGCCACCGTTTTTACACACTGAGATAATGTTCTTACCTGAGCTTAGACGAGTCTGGTACGCATCAAAGACCAAAGATGTTGGTAGCATTTGGCCTCTCCCAGTATATTCCTATAGCTCCAAACGGGGGTGAAGTTGGAAGCGACCACGCTCTTCCACGGGCACAAAGACCAGACAGGTGCGCATCAACTCGTCTAAGCTCAGGAAAGAACAGAATCCCAGTATGGAAAAAACGGTGGCCTGTTCCTTTAACGACCTACCAGGCAATAGAGGGGAGGGACTTAGCCGAGCGAAACTCCTCCCCCATGGTCTTCGTCTGGCTCAACTGAACTTTAGTGCGCCGACGAAACCTTTTGGATTAGAGGGGAAACGTTCGAAGTACAGAAGACGATTCAAGAACCTTCACTGAAGATGAACAACTGCTGTGCGACTGAGAGCCTACACAGACTGCTTATTCAACATTAATTTGTGAGGAAAATACAATATTTTACGTGATATATGCAAGATGTAATTCTTATTTGGGTCGAGGCTCTAAACCTAACAGAAAAAACGACTAATAACGGTTAGTATCTTGGTAATGATATGGAAACAAGGTCGCAAAATTCAGCGCCAACCCAAATCTCTAGTCACCATGCTACTTCCATGCAAATGCCGTGTTATTGTATTGTGAAATGGAACCCGAAAGCCCCACTGAGCCCAAACAGAGAGTTACGGAAACCACAGGCCCCACCACAAACACAGCAACTCCACACAGAAAGGCCTCATGCGGCGCGGCAATCAATAATGTTCTCACTGTGAGGCAGAAAACCCACTGCCGTACAACAACGGGGGGAAACCTTATCAGCCTTTTTATTGTGCCACACGGTGCAGTCGGTGAGGCGTCCTGGCAAACCGGTGCCGTCGCGGCTCTCGGATGTCCCTGAGCAGCACTAATCGGGCATCTGTGGGGAGGTGTAGAGCCCAGATTGGCCCGGAGCAGCCCGTCCGGTCCCCGACGATAGGACCGCGAGTCGCCAGCACTCTCCGGATTGGCTCAAGTAAAAAAAAAAAAAACGTGGCTGTCTTTACGGTTGGCCGGCGCTGAGGCACAGGACGGACTTTCTGGAAGCGCCGCCTGCACTGCAAAATGTTGACTCGAACTCAGAACTCATGTACTTGACGAGTTCGTAAATCAAACCCAGGACGTAGTTGTGAGCAGAGCTTTCGATGAATGAGCCCATTTTCTGCTGAAAGCCCCGGCGGCGAGTCCCAGGTTGTGCGGCCATTTTGTTACTGAGGAAAAATCATTCCCAAAGTGTGGTCCGCGCCCTACTTGGTGCCCTCAGAGGCACAATAAAGAGGCCCCTGAAGCTTTTCTGCAAAAAAAAAGTACATAAGAAAAAGGACATTTGAAAGCAAATTGTGCTTTTGTATTTAGCCTATTCATCTTATTCAGGAAGTCACAGGGATGGCGCCATCTGGTGTTCATTGCTGACACTGTGATGTTTCAGGTAGAGGTCAAGAGATCGGGCCGATGTATTGGTGTTTTCTATGATGGAAAGTGATAGCGACTTCCCGTTTTTGCATTGCAGTCATATCGCGGTGAAAATTGGTCCCAAGTTTTTTCACTTCGGATCGTATTTTATAAGTTTAATGTAATATATATTATAATTAATTATAAGAGATAGATTTATCTATTTTTTTGTTTTGGAATCTGCTATTTTTTGTCACAACAAGGTCCCTCTAGAGTACCCACTGAGCATGAATTTCCTAAATAAATGAGGCCCTATGCATCCAATAAAGCGCCCCCTGCTGTAACAGTTCAACACTGATGCAGGATTATTACATTTTAAAAATCAGTCAGACATTGGCCAAAAATATCGCCGGTTCATATAGGCATCGGCCTGAGAGCAGTAAAACAGTGAATTATTAGTATTGGTACTTGTGGCATCTTTGGATTAAAACAAGAGCAAACAAACAATTCGGGCAAATTAAGTACACAGTCCTAAATGAATCAAAACAAGTCTATCGATTTGTTCTGAAGGGTCGGAACACAAACTATGTGGAATATGTAAATGGTAAACTGAATATATACCTTTGAATAAATAATGAATATTCATATCAAATCAACATGACGTGTGAGTATCAGGCTTACTTCTGTCTTGTGTGCAGAGTCAAACCGTGTTCCCTCCCGTTAATCCAGGCCCCCCCCCGTCCCTGACTGCACCGGGGCCGAGCGAGCTGCCTGCTGGCCAGCTTTAGCAGCGCTCAGATACCCATGACACCTCCATGGAGCATATGCGCACGCTCCGACCAGCGAGCCAGAGCCCACACTGCAAAAATCCCCTGCGCTCTCAATCTCAGCCGCACTTTCGCTGGAGTGCTGATGAGCGCGAGGTTTCGGTAAAGCCAATTAACACTTTTTAGAGGGAGGGAGGGGGGAGAGAGTGCAGCTGTAACCCTGCTGGCGGACGCCCACGCCTCATCATCCCGAGCCGGGCGGGAAATGGCTGTTCGAGATCTGGCCGAGTGATGCTCCCGGGATCCCACGCTGCGCAGGTCTTAAATATCGCCGACGGCAACTTAGGAAACACGTCGGTGGAAAAACGCAAACTTGTTTTTTCGGGATAAGAACCTGAAGTTTAAATGATAAAAGTGTACCTTTTATCGTAGTAGTAGTAGAGACACAATAAACCAACATTATCAACATCCTTATAATTTAAACTTATTTTGCCAGTATAGAGGCTTATTAACATGGATTTTTCATGTTTCATGCTTTTCATTCTCATTTAAAGTGATACTCTGCAAGTTGAAATGTTTTACAGAATTAATAGATTGTGTATACAGTGGGTTGCATGAGTATCGGCCCCCCTTTAACTTTGACATTTTGCCACACTATGGTCCACAAACATAAATATATTTAATTGAAATTTTATGTGAAAGACACACAATCATGAAGTGAAATTAAATTAATACATGATTTTTTTTTTTTATGAATAAAAAACTGAAAAGTGGGATGTGCATAAGTATCTACCCCCTTTCCTTTTAGGGCAACCAACTGCACTGAGAAGTTGCCTGATGACTTCTGAATGATCACATGTTGACCCAATGACTAAATAAAGTCTACCTGTGTGTAATCTAATGTCAGTTCAAATACAGCTGCTCTGTGATGGTCTCAGAGGTCTGTTCAGAGACTATTGGGGAGCAGACGGCATCGTGAAGGCCAAGAACAAGTATAAAGCTGGGTTAGGTTCTAAAAAGATTTCCAAAGCTTTGAACATCTCTCAAAGTACAGTTAAATACACCATCCAGGAATGGGAAGAGTATGGCATCACTGCAAACCCACCAAGACCCGGACGTCCTCCTAAACTTACTGAGCGAACAAGAACAGCATTGACCAAAGCTGTTACTAAGAAGCCTATGATGACCCTGGATGACCTGCAGAGAGCTACAGCTCAGGTGAGAAACTGAACACAGAACAACTATTAGTCGCACACTGCACAAATATAACATAAGAAGTCCTGTTTGCCAGAAGCCACCGTGTGGCCTCCATGAGGCTTCTGGCAAACAGAAAACGGGACTTTTTATGGTTTTCTTTTAAAAATGCCACTCTGGGGGGCAGCTGTTGGAGCTGCACCAGCCCCTATGGCGCCCCCTGCAGGTGGTGGGTCCACAGAAGGACGGCCTCATGGTTCCAAACGGGCCTGTTGGTCTCTCATAGGGGCTTCACCCATTCACACTCTCATTCATCCACCAGTGTACGCAGACACTGATTCGAACCCCCGACCTTCCGATCATGAGACGACCCGCTCTAACATCTGCGCAACCGTCGCCCCATCTTACAATCACTTTAAATTAATGTATATGTGGGAAAGATCTATAATGGATTTCAACTTGTTTGTTTGCCCTCTACAGGGAGTAGTAGGAATTATCAATACTGACAAAGCTACACAAGCAGTACATATGGCTAACTTACATGCTAACAAGTTGATGGTGCCAAAATAAACCGGGTTTGAGTGCCAACTGCTCAGAAGAAACTACATTTAGTAAATGTGGGTGTTGTGGTTTTAATTTTAGAGCTGTGAAAAACAACAACAAAAAATCGTTCAAAATAACCGATCGTCAAAGCAAATATATATTACTCAACTCCGAGCAGTTTTATGCAAATGACAAAAGTTTTGGGAGTCGTTTTCTCCATAGATTAAGTTATTTGTCTGATTTTCGAGCCGGCCCTGCTGAATGATGCAAATGCAAATTAGCCGAGCGCAAAGCCTCATTAGCGGGTTGTCTACGCAGAATCAGCTGGATAGAGACAGAGAGTATAGGATGATAAAGTAAAGTGTAAACACATGATTGAATGCGTATTTTGTATTTTTCTACTTAATGCAGAAGAAGCTGTGAAACTAATAGTCATTGCTTCTTTGTGCTTTGTTTACTTTTGGCAGAACGTTAATCTCTGCTCCATCTGAGCCTCTCTTCTGCTCTCACAGCCGTTTCCTCTTCGGTCCTTCCCCTTGGCCAGGTAGAGTCCAAACCTTTTTTTCATATGGAGGTTTACACAGTGAGTCAAGGGCCACAGCGTTATGTGACTGGCAAACTCATATCGAGAAGAAATAAGGTAATATAATATCTAATGTCAAACTGTATTGAGAATGTAAGCAGTAAGTACATGCTTTCCAGTCATGTAATTTTCTCTGATGCAAATGCATTTTTGAGGGCACTTATGTACTCGAGGAATACAATATGTTGTGCCAAGTTCTTATTTGTTGCAGATACAGTCATTATTGTATCGCTCACGCTGAATGTGGGGTAGGCGCTCATAAGCTTTATTGCTTCAGCCTACTCCCTTTGAGCGTCTAACTGTGTAATGTGAATTCCGTTAATTGGAAATGTAAACCGCTCAAATAAACTAAACTAAATTTAGACTTGGAAGATTAATTCAGCTCAGACTAAAAAATGTCACTTTTGAGGCTATAATTGTATAGATTTATTACATTTGCATTAACCACTTAACTGCCACCCTAGGGTTAGGGTTAAGGATTAGGGTTAGGGTTAAGGATTATTTACATCCAAGTCTCAAAGCGTATTGACTCGAGAGCTTACAGTCTATATGCCAGTGTGATACCTAATTTGAAAGCCAAGACCTTCTAGTTTCTAAAGATATGTGTGAGAGCTGTGTGAGTGAAACACAACTTACGTTAACCCTAATTATATCCTGATTAGGGTTAACTAACCCTAACCCTAACCCCCTGATCAGGAGAGACGGCAGTTAAGGGGTTAAAAAGTACTTTTTTAGGGCCACCAAAAATGGGTCTAAAGGCTGCATTTCTCAGCATGTTCACAGTAAAGGGGACACTCATCTGGAACACCATACCTGCCGAACGGAAGTTTAACAGTGAAATCAAACAATGGCTCGAATCAAGTCTGTGAACATTAAGTGAAATTTCATCACCTTTTATTTTAAATCGTCCTATTACGCCATTTGTACTTGGGTTTATTTGTCGTTCAAATGTATTTTTTATGTCTTAGGGACCAGGCCTGCGAATGCCATCAGAAACGAGTGGATTGTTTCTCCCAGTGTGCATCAATGGGGTTTCACTCACATGATGGGCGTAAATTCTACCCGGGAGACCACCTACGTCACACCTCCAACCTCAGCCCATCAGCGCGGAGACACCCCTTTCGTAGCAACCAATCATCCGCTTCCCCAGATGTGCTGCGACCCACCTCCACCCCGTCTCCGCCTCTTCAATCTACGGCTCTCCCTGCTGCATCCTCTCGGGCCTCCCGTACAGCAACCAGTGTCCAGGCTCCGGGGGAAGACATCTCCTACTCTAACCTGCCCATCCATTCCAAAGTAAATTCATACAGTATATCTGATATCTACTGCCGGGGTCAGGTCGCCAAAAACATACCTATGTCAATAAATCTTTCTATCCGTCGCTCTCACTCGAAACCCATGGAAGAGAGAGAGAGTTGAAAATGCATGGAATTGTGAAGCTACTTATGTCTGGAAAAGCCCCATACAAGACGGATGCTTTATTATGACAACAATCAAAAGTGAATAAAACCAACTGTAGTCAAACGTGCTTTTTTCTTTGAATAACTTGAATAATTCACATCTCTGCTACGCCTTTCTAAATCTCCCCTCATTTCGGTAATGCTCTCCGTTTCACAATGATCATTATCGGCATGAAAAAAAGTGCAAAGATAGAGGCTTTTGTGAGGAGCAGCTGTAGCCAGAAGGGGGGAGAAAGTGAGAGGGGGGATCTGAGAGAGGGGGAGACGTGGGTGAGCCAGAGCCATGACTCATCCACTTCTACGCTTCCAAACGACTCTCGGTCAATGGCACACGAGGACAGGCGAGGGGAGACGCTAACGCGAATGTACGACCGCGCTGATAAGTGATGCATGATGGGTAAGGAGCAGCAGACGGCGCCGGGTCTGGACGAGGGAGAAACACACGGCGAGACGGACACAAACACTTGGCTTGTCTTCGGCAATTAACGCCTCAGGACAGAATATCAAAGTGTGACGTCGTGATGAATCAACTTTTCAGGCAGTTTGTTCAGGTGGTTTCTTCTCCTGCTATGGGAGCGCTCTGATCAGTATTTCCTGGGTTATATCTCGTCACACATTCTTAAAGCCCATAATCCAACATTCGATCTGCTCTGAGCGGCTCAGCGTTCAAATTCTAGTCATCACAGCGCCGTGGTCGAAGTTTGTTTATACTAAACCATTTCCACTGTTGCCTGTAGGGGGAGCTCGAGGCAGACTCCTCACCAGCCCTCTGTTTATCTAACATGAATTATGCAGGATATGTCCACTAAAAAATATATATTAATTCATATTTAGGGCTTATACCGTTTTTTTTTCTTTAAAGGTTACACAAAATTAAACATGTCAATTTTCTAAGCGGATAAAAAGGGGCACTATAGCACTATATTGTGAGGCGTAATAACACCTGGAGTACTTTGACGATATCACTGCGCGGACCTCGGAGTACTCCAGGTGGTATTCAACAATATATAGTGAGAACATAGCTTGTAAAAACGGTGGCCTAGACTTGGATCATGTAAAGGCTCACGTATTTGAATAGGGGGAAACGTGGATCAGCTTGGTAGCTTCTAACTTCACCCCAGTTTGGAGCTACACCTACGCTAACAACATTTGTGTGACTGAGCGCACGCACAAAGACCAGACAGGTGCACATCAACTCGTCTAAGCTAATGTAAGAACATATCTCCGTATGTCAAAACGGTGGCCTGTTCCCTTAACCTGTTAGTTGCCTGATCAGGGGGTTAGGTTCAGGGGTTAGGGACGGCAAATGTGATGCAAGTTGTGTTTCACTCACGCAGACCTTACACATACGTTTAGAAACTAGAAGGTCTTGGCTTTCAAATGAAGTATCACACTGGCATATAGGCTGTAAGCTCTCCAGTCAATGTGCTTCGAGGTTTGCTATGCATAATTGCTAACCCTATAGCTCTAACCCTATGATACTAATGGTACTTGGTTTACGATACTGATACTTAAACAATACTTCAATCAAAGACTATTTCATTTGATATATATATATATATATATATATGTATTTATTTATTTTTTTCCCCCTGATACCAGTAGTGCATGATTTATTTGTATACAACGCCATAGTTTAACGGTAACCAACCCTATTAATATTAGTATTTATTGCTATACATATTTTCAATGGTCAAAAATTCTCAAAAATGGCCATATGAAAAAGTCACGTGACTGAAACCCATTGATAATTGTTAAAACTTGGCCATTTACATCTGGACATGAACTTATTACCCTCACCTTGGACGGCCACGTGTGAAAAGTGCTTTATCAGAAATAGTGCTTATTGTCGTATTCAATTATAAAACTTTTTAACCTTCCCTCAAAGAAAACGTCCCGTGACCTTAGTTTCTTGCTCGCTTATCGGCTGAGACTGACAACTCCGTGGCAAACTGATGTTTACTTAATTTTGATCATTTCCGCGAGGCTCATTAGCCGTGCCTTAGAAGACGGAGCCACGTGGCCTCCGCCTGACCTCGCCCTGTGCAAACCGCACCAGAGGACCCGGTGTTTAATCAATCGAATTAGGGCAACAATAATGTACCTGATTTAATTTACGGCTCCGCGGCTCTGTACAAGTCCGCTCATTTGTGCCAATTAGGAGTCACTTGGTACAGTACAAGTTTGTATGTCTGTCAATTAGCGCCACCGAGATGTTTACTCTCCCCGACTGCAGCCGATAAACAAGGGATGGGGCCCGTGCCGGTGGTTGACTAAATGTTATGTGTAACGGGTCAGGTCTGGTGCTGCTCCACAACCCAGACATAATGGCTTGAATTATAATGTTTTATCTTAAAGAGAGGGATTAGAATATTTCTGTTAAAGTAATATTTTTGCGGACTAAGATTAGACTAAATTTAAAATAAAAGTTGTAAGTGATGATGAGTCTATGACAAAAATCGCTGGATATTTTCTTCAGCCAATGAGATGCTAAATAAAAATGACAACAATGGACTAAAAACATCTTAAACTTTAGTGACGCCGTATGAAAAGGCCTCATACGTTTTAAATTCACTGCAAAAAAACGGGTCTGTGTTGTGCATGTAAGTGTTTGGTTTACAGTCCATCCATCCATTTTCTTCCGCTTTATCTGGGGCCGGGTCGCGGGGGCAGCAGTCTCAGCAGAGATGCCCAGACTTCCCGATCCACGCACACCTCCTCCAGATGTTCTGGGGGGACCCCGAGGCGACACCAGGACATAGTCCCTCCAGCGTGTCCTGGGCCTTCCACGAGGTCTCCTCCCAATAGGACATGCCTGGAGCACCTCCCGAGGGAGGCGACCAGGAGGCATCCGGAACAGATGCCCTAGCCACCTCAGCTGGCTCCTTTCAACGTGGAGGAGCAGCGACTCTACTCCGAGCTCCTCCCGGGTAACTGAGCTCCTCACCCGATCTCGAAGGGTGCGCCCAGCCACCCTGCGAAGGAAACTCATTTCGGTTGCCTGTATCCACGATCTTGTCCTTTCGGTCATTACCCAAATCTCATGACCATAGGTGAGGGTGGGAACGTAGATCGATCAGTAAATCGAGAGCTTTGCCTCAGACTCAGCTCCCTCTTCACCACAACAGTCCGATACAGCGACCGCATCACTGCTGACGCCGCACCGATCCGTCTATCGATCTCACGCTCCATCCGTCCCTCACTCGTGAACAGGACCCCGAGATACTTGAACTCCTCCACTTGGGGCAAGGACTCCCCACCGACCTGAAGCGGGGAAACCACCTTTTTCCGGTGGAGAACCATGGCCTCAGATTTAAGTGGACACATCCTGTGTAGGTGAGGCTTAAAAAGATTATTTTGTGCGCCTGAACATTGTAATTAGGCGTTTTTTAATGTGAAATGATGTCTATGAAAGGATAAGTCTCTCTGAGACCCACGGGCCAGACACAAGACCTTTCAGAACCTGCTTTGCCTGCTCAGAACCGAGCCAATGATGGATTATGGGCTGTAAAAAAATTGCCTAGGAAGTACAGATCAGAGCTTCAGCAGTAGAAGGAGCAACCGAAGTGACCAGGATTACTTAAGACTAATGAATTACATTTGGTTAACAGCATAATAAATCAATGTTGCCTGATATGTCCCCTTTAAATCAATGGTCGTCATCCAAACTCAATCCTAACGTTCCTATTACATGTGTAACATCTTCACAGGGATGAGTTTAAAAGCATCTTTCACAAAGGCGAGGCAGGTGAAGCGCCTTGCCCAAGGACACAACAAAGTAGTCATTGCCGCGTCTTTGCAGACTCCAAGCGCCGTGTTTAATGGGCCATTACGTAAACCGATATTGCTCACTGGCGCCCGTGTTTGGCTGCCCACACAAAGTTCTCGGGGAAGGCAGACGAGTACTCGATGTCTCTGGCTCAAGGGCACGCCGGCACGAGTGGGTGGGGGCGGGGGAGTGTGCCAAAACTGCCCATCTGCTCCACGCTCGACTAAGCGAGCGGCCCGGGCCACGCGCTACTTAGCACGATGAGCGCCGACGGTGAGCGCTGGGCAGGCGGCGATGTGACTCCGCTGTATAGACCAACGCGTGAAAGCGGGGGGGCGGCCCTGCTCAGATGTAAATCCAGGCGCCCAGGATTTCAAGTTAGAAATCATGGAGTAATCATGGACTCAGACCTGAACTTAAACAGCCACATCAAAGCAATAACATCATCAGGTTTTTATCATCTGAAAAAACATGGCTAAGATCAGAGGAACAGTGTCAAAACCAGACTTGGAGACACTCATCCATGCGTTTGTCTCCAGCAGGTTAGACGACTGTAACGGCTGCTCACTGGCCTTTCTAAACGAGCTGTTAGAGCTGCAGAACATCCAGAACGCTGCTGCTCGAGTCCTGACAAGAACCAGGAAATACGACCATATTAGTCCAGTGCTCCGGTCCCTGCACTGGCTTCCTGTCACTCAGAGAATAGAATTTAAAAAAGCTCTGCTTGTGTACAAGTCGTTTCATGGTTTAGCACCAAAGTCCATCTCTGACATGTTAGAGCCGTATGAACCATCTCGGGCCCTGAGAACTTCAGGGAGGGGTCTCCTGGTGGTTCCCAGAGTCAGGACTAAACACGGTGAGGCTGCGTTTCAGTTTCATGCAGCTAAAATCTGGAACAGTCTTCATAAGGATGTGAGACAAATCCAGGCTGAAAACGGCTCTTTTTACCCGAGCATATGAAAACTGAAAGTATTTAATCTGCACTCTTGCCTTTTACTGTCATTGATTATTTTTTATGTTGATGTTTTAATGATTGATTTGATCTGTTTTCTTGTCATTTTATGCAACTGTGAAGCACTTTGAATTGCCTTGTGTATGAATTGTGCTCTTCAAATAAACTTGCCTTGCCATTTGGCGTCTCGGATGATCATGTGAACGTCACCTTTTGTGATGTTTCGAGGGCAGGCCACTGAGAGCAAGACACAGGAAGGCCTTTGATTCAGGACACGTCTTTAGTGCATCGTCTTAGGTGTGATCAGCAGAGTGCCTTTGTGGCCATTGTGATGTCTTTAGGTGAGATGCAGAAAGCCGGCGCTTCAGTAGAAACTCAGCATGTCGCCAGACGGTCTTCTGGGCATTGATTAAAGGCCCAGAAGACCACCAGATAGTTGGTTTAGTTTGTATTTGCTGCGACTGGTTTTAGTTTAATTAACTCTAAAAAAACTGCCATTACAATTCTCATCAAAAACACATCTTCTTCTACTGCTGAAGCGCTCTAATCTGTATTTCCTGGATTGCATGTGTCAATAATCCATCACCAGACCCGTTCAAACCTGTTATCCGCTTATAATGTGCTCAGCGTGGAGTTACGGATTTGCTAGCATGCATGAAAGTGAAAGCTTGTTTTCACAATTTTATAACGTGTCATTCCAACTAGGCATGCACAGGGCGTTTCAGGCCAATTTGAGAAAGGAAAAAAAAAATATTCATTTTTCATTCACGTGATACTCAGTGGTGGTAAGCTACTATCTGGCGGCATGGTAGCGCAGTGGTTATCGCTCGTGCCTTCCAGCAAGACGGTCCCGGGTTTGATTCCCACCTGGACGGGGCCTTTCTGTGTAGAGTTTGCGAGTTCTTGTGCTGGTCAGAGGGACCGTTGGCGCCGATCTGTCAGAAACTGAACCACCACTGAGTATGGAGTAAAGGTAAGATTGTCCCAAGTAAAGCGCTTTGCCCTTTCCTTTACTTATTGTAGGCTACCCACCGCTGCCTCTTGGGGTAGACCGACAGAAACGAGGGAATCAGTGTGCGCCATCGGCCCCTTCGACCACCACCAACAACTCAAGGCAAGTTTATTTGTAGAGCACAATTCATACACAAGGCAATTCAAAGTGCTTCACAGTTGCATAAAATTACAAGAAAACAGATCAAATTACAGTAAAACTCACTCACTACAATAAATTCCATCTTGTATTCATTGGGATTTGTGCCGATTTTGACTATCGTACTCACCTGATTACAGATGGCTTGGATTAAGACAATGCTGATTTTGAGTCTTGAAATGAGCATTCATTCGCTTAAAATAAGAAAAATATACTTATACACTTAAAATGAGACAACAAACCTTGAAATGACAAAAAGGTCAAAGGTACTTTTTTCCTGTTCTATTGGCAATAAGATCGTCCAAACCTATTCAAATTCTGATAATCTAAGCACTTTTAAAGACTTCAGCCCAGTCCATCATTCATTACTGTCCCTTCTTCACAAATATATCACGGCAAAACCATTATTTCTACACACTGCCGGCAGAGCTAAGTGGACCATAACTTCTGTAACTAAGGTGCCCAAATCTGGCAACATACCACAGGATTCCACTTTCGCCAGTTCATTCTCGGAAAAACCTTTTAAGGCTAATGCAATTTCAAAAGGGCTGCGGCGCAAGACTAAAAGAAAAAAAAAAAAAAACACCATCTGGAAAATGGTGTATTTTTGGAACATCTACTTTTTAATTCTAGTTTTTAAAAAGAAATTAAATGAAAGCAGAAGAATGTTTCTGCAGCTAGAAGGCAATCTGAGAAAACTCGTAATAATGAATGGCCCACGAGAGACCGCCCATTACTCATTCCCAAAGACAAATTGGATTATCTGTCCGCTGATGCAAGCCTAAGTCAGGCCACAAACAGAAGTAATTTAGAAAGGAGGCGAGATAGGCTACTTCTTTTTACCAAAACGCATTGCAACAAAAGCCGTGTTTCAGATACCAGCACATGCTGTCATTTCGTGTTTAACAGAGACGGTAGTTTACATGACTGTTGATAAACTGAAGTTTTAGTCATCGGTCCTAAAGCCCAGAGGGAGAAACTTTTACCCAAACTACAGTCATTGTCTTTTAATCCTTCCTCACAGGTGAAGAACCTGTGTGTGATTTAGCTGACTTTAATCCCACACATTAAGAATATCACAAAGATAGGTTTTTACATCTAAAGAACAAAGCCAGAGTCCGCCCCATTCTCTCTCGGGCCAACACGGAGACGCTAATGCATGCTTTTATCACCCACCTTTTTAGCTTAGCTTTTAACTCGCATCTATTTATTTAGTCCTAATGATATATTTTGTGTGTGTGCGCGCGCACCCGTTTGTCTGTTTGTTATCTGTAAAGCACTTTGTGATACCTTTCGGTATGAAAAGTATATAAATAAAGTTTATAAATAAAGTTTCGGTATAAATAAAGTTTGATTTGATTTGATTTGATAAAGCCACACTGCAGAAGAACATCTACACCTGAACTTCATTTGATTTGCAAATATTCCATCAAACAGAGGAATGAGGTTAAATTTAAAAGCAAATTGAATAAAACAGGCAACTTTTCAGCAAAACATGTTGTACATGTTTCAGCTAAAACTCCATTTGAAAGTGTTTTAGACCATTCATGTTCTATTATTGTAGTGAAACTAGTGGGAAAGACAGAAGAAATGTAATTATTTTCTAGAAATATATTTAATGAGTCCAAATTAATGTATTCCCATTTGAGCATCCAAACAAGCCCTATACAAGTTTTAGGTGTTTCATTTTAATGATTATTATGATTTAAGATTAAAGCAGGTAGTAGAGCTGGTCATGTCACACATGGACACGCTGCGGATGAGGTTCACCGTGGGAGGCACCACTACCAAATGGCAAAAGCTTGAGAAAGGCATCATGGCAGGATGCACGGTTTCTGTTGTCCTTTTCATAGCGGCCATGAACCTGCTACTGAAGGCAGGTGAAACACAATGCAGAGGCCCGAAAGCAGACGATGGCACAAGACATCCAGCCTGTCGAGCTTTCATGGACGATGTGACGGTGATGACTCCATCAATCCAGGGGACACAGTGGATTCTGAGTGCACTGGAGAGGATGGCAACATGGTCACGCCTACAGTTCAAACCTGAAAAGTCGCGGAGCCTTAGCATTCTGAAAGGGAAGCTAACAGGAAATACCTTCAGCATCCAGGGCTCCGAGATCCCAACAATTCAAGACCAAGGGATCCGATGCCTTGGAAAGCACTACGACAGCTCCCTAAAGGATAGCCACAACCTCAACACCACCAAAGCCCAGCTGAACACCTGGCTCAAAGCCATTGAGCACAGTCAGCTTCTTGGAAGATTCAAAGTATGGTGTTTTCAGTACGGCATCATACCGCGGCTCCAATGGCCTTTCCTACTTTACGACTTTCCCATGTCCCAAGTAGAAGGAATGGAAAGACTGTGCAGCAAGTTCCTACGGAGATGGCTGGGAGTCCCCCCATCTTTTAGCGCAGTCAACCTGTATAGCAAGACTTCCAAGCTTCCCTTGCCCATTGCATCAGTGGTGGAGGAGTTCAAGGCCACCAAGGCAAGGGCAGTCAGCACACTTCTTTTGTCTAAGGACGGGAAAGTTCGACACGCAAGTAAAAACATCAAATGCGGCAGGAAGTGGAAGCCCCAACAAGCAGTGATCGATGCGGAATCCCACTGGAAACATCAGGAGATTGTGGGCGTGGTATGTCAGGGACGCCTAGGACTTGGTCACTACAGTGGGAGAAGGTGGCGCAGCGCTGATGCTAGAGCCAAAAGAGGCCTTGTGGTGAAAAGAGTTCGTGAAGCAGCAGAGGAGGATCGGCGGGTGAAAGCGATCGGACTTGCCTCTCAGGGTCGATGGACGCAGTGGGATCAGGCACAGGAGCGGCCACTGTCTTGGAAGGAGCTGTGGCAAACCGACCAAGGGAAGTTGAGCTTTCTCCTGCGTTCTGTGACTGACCTGTTGCCCACTCCACGCAATTTGAAGATATGGGGCAAAGAGGAAGACCCATCGTGCAACCAATGCAGAGCTCCAGCATGCACGCTGAATCACATCCTGACGGGGTGCCCAAAGGCGCTGGCAGAAGGGCGCTACAGATGGAGGCATGATAAGGTCCTCTCGGAAATCGCCATTTGGGTGGAGCAGCAGCGGGTCAAAGCCAACAACAAGCAGGCTCAACCGCCCAAAGCCATAACCTTCGTGAGGGAAGGGGCAACGGCTCGTAAGACCAGCACGACAGAAAAAAACCTACCTTCCTCCCTGCAACGGGCCTCCGACTGGGAGATGAGTGTGGATTTGAAGAAGAAGCTCGTCTTTCCACAGGACGTGGCAGTGACCTCACTTCGACCGGATATAGTCTTGCTGTCCAGGAGCACAAAAACCATCATAGTGGCAGAACTCACGGTGCCCTGGGAAGAAAGGCTGGACGTGTCTCACCAATTGAAACAAGCCAAGTACCAAGACCTGATAGATGAAGCCATCCTAAAAGGATGGCATGCAACCATCTTTCCCATTGAAGTCGGCTGCCGAGGGTTTCCCGCAAGGTCGGTGCGGTTCTTCCTCCAGAGGATGGGGCTGGAGCCCAAACAGCTGAAGAAAGCCACCAGGGACATAGCCGCAGCAGCCGAGTCCAGTTCAAGATGGCTGTGGCTAAAGAGAGCTCACAGCTGGAACCCTTCCGCAGGTGAAGCCTAGTCAGTCTTTGCTGCCCCACTCAGGCGAGGTGTACAGGTTAAGGGGCGAAACACCTGTGAACCTGAGATGCCTGCTGACGATGCGGAAGGGTTTCAAAAATGCGGCTGCTCCAAGGAGTACAATCTCAAGCGACGACCTGCAACCATTTTCAGAGTAGTTCCTGTAGTTACAGCTTGTGGCAAAGCATTTTTAATGTTTACTTCACCCTAGACCATTCATGTTCTATTATTGTAGTGAAACTAGTGGGAAAGACAGAAGAAATGTAATTATTTTCTAGAAATATATTTAATGAGTCCAAATTAATGTATTCCCATTTGAGCATCCAAACAAGCCCTATACAAGTTTTAGGTGTTTCATTTTAATGATTATTATGATTTAAGATTAAAGCAGTACTAAGTAACTTGTTTACCTTAATAAATCCTTGCCGTAGTCCCTCTGGGGGTAATACAAGTGATAATGGGATGATGGGGGGGTCTTTCATCTCCCCCTGGTGTCTCTGGCCAGCAAACCACAATTGCAACTTCGCTGCCTCCAGGTTGAAGCCACAATACACACTAATGGAATCACAAAGAAGAAGCTAACTGCGGGCTAGCGCCACTTAAACAGTATTTACAGCCAAGTTTGAGTGAAAGTGATCTCCATTGTGTAATTGGATGAACAATATCCCCCTCTCCCTTTGTCTTTTCTGTCAGCGTAGTATTTACTCTCACGGACAATTAATGAGTAAAAAAACACAACATGCTACGACACCTGCAGTGGCGCTTATGGCCTCTAGGGGCATGAGTTACTTAGTTCTGCTTTAACTTTGGCACGAATAACTTAAAGACGTTTAATGCGTCCTCCTTCTACTGATCAATTAGACACCAATAATTCCACTTCTACAGTGTTATCTGAAGAAAATCCCCTGCAACAAGACATAACGCATTTGAGAATAAGATTTCACTGCGTCATCACACACAATAATAAGCGACGTCCGGGTCCAAACTGTTGTTCCACAGATAAACACAGCAAAAAAAAAAAGCAACTTTATCTGAATCTCCTGCTGAAATAAAGAGGACATTTTTATGTTCAAAATAAGCTTTCATTGTGTCAATAATTAGATAATTAATGTCGGAAAAGCTTTACTACAGAAAATACAGAGCAAATGTAATAGTTATTTGTGCCTCGCCGTAGGCTCTGCAGCAGGTTAAAATCCCATTAAAGTCAATGGAGCGATGACATCATCCTTTAACAAACGTATTATGGTCAAGACAAAACAACTAAAATCTCCACGGAAACGAGCGGGTGACGTCTCGGCAGACTTCATAACAGGCCTCGTCGCTTTACAATATAAATCACCTTTGTGTCATTTTGTATTTCTTATTAAAAAAATAACATAACATAATTGACCCATGACTCCAGAGGCCGTCCCATTCTGCAATATCAAACTGTTTCAGGGCCTCGTAAAGACTTGACGGCGCCGGGAGACTCGGAGCCAATAGCCCTGACATGTAAAATCAGACACTAAAACGGTTTATGGCGTTGTGAATTCGTGCAGCGACCCTCCCGCTCTGTAGAACCATTAACGATTTGACCTCCCAAGCACTGTCGGGCCCAGATCAAGACCAAACCCTTACACAAGTGCGTCTTAAAAGGTTTATAATAGACACAATGATGCCTCAACTGTGTGTTAACCTGGTCTAACACAAAAGCATGAACAAACCTAACGCTAACGGAGCAGACAGAGGCCAGAGCAGTCAGTAATCCCCCAGAATGGGATTATCCCGGGCTGGGCGCACTTCGGAGGGCGGGGAGGGCGCTCCTTAATGCCCCTGTGTGCTTTAGCCTGGCCCTGCCCAAAGCCCAAAGCCCACGGACACACCTCCGCGCAGGTATAAAGGCTACGGGGACGCATCTGCGAGCATCTACGACGGGCTTTCAAGATGGCGACTGGTCTCCTGTTGGCGGCGGTTCTGGGGCTGTGCGGCGCTCGCCACGGACACGTGAGGAAACGTTTTGTGAATATAGTGACTGTACGAACTAGGACTGCGAGGTTAAGAGTTACACTGGGAACATCTTACGGCGAGGCACGGCAGGTGAAAGTATTGACTTTTCACGCACTGGCCGAAGTGGAGATTTTTTGTCATCCATTTTCCTCCCTTTACATCTTAGTTTTCATGTCAGAGTTTAAACCTGACAAACCTCACCCGCGTGATGCTAACGCGGAGCTAACGCGGGGGTGTTTTTGAGAAGGAAATAGCAAAACATGGTTACAACATGGGTCAAAACACACGCAGACACGAGGACAACATGCAAACTCCCATCTGGCCTGGGAATCGAACCTGGGACCTTCACGCTGTGTGCCAAGAGTCCAATAAAACATTCTACACAGTTCATACCAATAAAATATAATGCAGACCATTTATTCTGTGCGTATGCCGAATATTTGGATGCATAATAACTTCAGTGTGAAATAACATGAGCATATTATTAAATAATTCCACATGCTCTAAAAGGAATGAGTGTAATCTTAATTAATCACTAAATGAACATCATCAGAAGTGAGAAAATGCCCTCTTAGATAAATGGCTTGTAACATGCTGGATTTAAGACAAAGGCAAGAAAAATCATTCTTGTTCCTGTGGCAATAAGGCTCACATTCAGGTAGTTCAAACCCTTTTTCAGGCATTTTTTTTTTTACCAAAGAGAAGATGGCATTTCGTCCCAGTTTCAAACTTGTTTGCACTGGCTCCTATAAGCTGAAAGGTTGCAAACTCCGGGATTAGACTCTAATGTCAGCAAGTCATGATTGCGTACTTAGCGCAGCACATTGTTGTTCATTTTTCTGCAGCTAATTTGGTTGGCGCACAGCGGGACGTCGCAGCAGGATGGGTGATAGATCCCGCCGAAAAGAACTCACGTGTGAAAATGCAATTTGCGCATTTGTTTATCATCGCACCGAGCTGGAGGATGAACTTATTTGTTTGGGGGGGGGGGGGGGGGGGGGGGGGGGGGGGGGGGAGAAAAGAACAATCTCAGTGTTTAGACTAAGGATGCACCGATCCAATACTGGCATCGGTTGATCCAGCTGATACTGTAAAAAAATACAGATAAAAATTAGGGCCGGGACTTTTTTCGATTAATTGCGATTAATGAATTACATGAGGTTTAGTGCGATTAAAAATATTAATCGAAATTAATCACACTTTGCTTTCCACACTTTAGTTTCTTTTTTTCCTGCAGACGCACAATTAATGGCAATATTGCACTGGTCTGTTGGACTTTGTTGAACAAAAATAAACTATATTTTGTTGCTTAAGCTCATGTATTCAGTCATTATTCAATGGTATACTAAAAATCCTTATGAAAAAACTTACTTCTCACTGTTCTCAGGTCAAATATTTATATGCGATTAATTTCGATTAATTAATTAAAAAGCCTCTAATTAATTAGATTAATTTTTTTCATCGAGTCCCGGCCCTAATAAAAATATGTACTAACTAAATCTCAGTGAATATGGGCATGCTGTGTTTACTCAATTTGAAGCTTAGAACCTGGAGAATTGACTCTGTGCATAACTTCAAATTATAACAACGCCGGCCAAGAAGTGACTTCCTGTTTCGATCCAGCACACCAAAATAAAAGCACCATCTTATTCATTAGTTCAGCAGTTCATTAGTTCAACTTTCTTTCCGCGTAACTATTAACAGACAAAACGCTTACAATGTGTGTATTTAATTATATTCCTGTAATGTTGCAAGTATCTGCTGAACTAATCATTGAGACGAGCTGTGTGCTTTTATTTTGGCGTGCTGGATCGAAACAGGAAGTCAGTTCTTGGGCGGCGTTGTTGTGATTTGCTGTGATTTGAAGTTATGCACAGAGTCAATTCAATCACTGAATTAGTTTCAACCTCCGTAAAATTTATTTTTGCTCACCGCTAGCAATAGCATGCTAAGTATGCTACTGCTAATGTCAAATAATCAAGGCGAGGACAGAAATTATGACTGGATCACCTAATGAAATCAAATAACCACTGCTGAAAAAGTAGAGGAAAAAGTGTTTTGTATTTTAGTTTATGAAATGCTGATCCAACACATTTGTAATGATCAGATCACTTTATGTGAGTGGTTTGGTTTATATTTATGTGCCATAATTATACCCGAGAATATTTAGAGCAGAAAAGTCTAGTGATCTTTGTGTAATGTTTTCCATTAGTTTATTAATATAGATAATTGATCTGCAACATAAAAGATGAGACTTTATTGATCTCACAATGGAGAAAAAGGGACCTTACACTTTTTTCACTCACAGCAGCCACTTTTAAGGAAGTCTCTTGGTATCGGTTAATATCGGCAGATGCTGAAACCCCAAGTATCGGCATCGGTATTGGAAGCAAAAAATCTGGATCGGTGCAGCTCTTGTTCACACCATCAAGAAATCGAACCCAGGGAGAGAGTGAGATCAATAATGCTCGGGAAATACTTGCAATCATCGGGTATCTTCCGCGCGCTGCCGTGTGGTATATATTGACTAAACCTCTTCTCTCCGCCTTTCCCTACAGAACCACGGGGCCAATGCAGGTAAGTGGCCGGAGCTCGGAGCTATTTGCGACTCTGTTGAATTTATTACGGCGAGTATGCCGGGGGATCAGCGGAGTGCGCGGCGCTATATGGACTCACCGTATACCTGCCGCCGTGTTTCTGTTTTTAGAGCGCTCCATGGACACGCCGGGTAAAGAGGACATTACCCAGACCATTCAGCGGATGAATAACGGTGGGTGCACGAGCGCAACGCAGCGTATGGGGAAAACAAGAGGAGCGGGAAGTGAATACACAACACGGCGAGCGACTGGGAATGTAAAAGGGCGTAAATGACAGTGCGGTGACTTCGGCTGGACAACATCATCGTTATCGTAATATGGAATACACAATGAATAGTGAAATCTCTTCCATTTGACTGAAATTGGCACACCTTTTGCAAACACAGCCTTCAACAATTTACAAAAGTTCCATTCTAGTTTTAATTTTCCCCATTTTGTTCCTTTACAGTCTGGTTTTGCAGAATAATGTTGTGTTTTTTTAAGCCTGTTTTGACGATTTGACACAGCAGTGTTTTTCATTACCAGATCTGTTTCAGTGCCATGAAAATAGTTCTTAATAGGGCTGGACGAGATCTAATCACAAATTTATTTAGTTTAAAACACGATTTCATGTGTAAAGTATATTGTCTTTTAAAGGCGACTAAATCTATCTGCTTCTTCTGGGGTTTAGACTTGGTGTTGTCCTGGTTTAGTCTGGGTTAGGATGCTATTGCTTTTATTTTTGGGGTGGGCGCTTATAAGCCTTTGGCTTCGGCCCACTCTCTCACTAAACTAAAGGATTGGTTTTAGTCCAGGTTTCAGTCCCTACCATAGACATAATAATAAGAATAATAATAATAGACCACGATGACCATGTCCGGAAGGGAAATCATGGCGGATTTACAGACTCCTCCTCCCCAGCTCTGACAGAGCATGTTCCTAAAAAGGGCATAATGGCGGGATCTTCACCGTAGTGCGTAGTTCGATCTTAACGGCGCCATTAGCTCTAATGCTAACGGCTTGTCAATCCAAAGTCCGGCCCTCATTCGTATACGAGTTTATCTAAAATGTACCTCACGAAAACCAGCCTGGTTTCTTTAATTGTAACGAACCCAGCGTCGTCACAGGAGGAATATCTGGTTGTAGAAAGCAACAAACTGTGAAACCAGGCTTTGCAGTTGCTTAAATCGTGTGTAAAGTGCAATGCGTTCTAATGGAAAACTAGCTTGTTTTGCCGCCCACATATAGAGATACTGCGGCAATGGTGGACAATGTCGGCGCCCTAGCGTCGTGGTCATAAAGCAGCATTGGTCCTGATATTGTCCAGGTTTAGACCCGAGTTTTCTCTTGGTTTATTTCTGATTGAGCCCTTGGGTTTAGACCTGCTTCAGTCCAGGGTAATCCTTGCTTCATCCTGTCCCTGGTTTAGTCCTTTATAGTTTGGTCCCGGTTTAGACCTTAATTTCAGTCCGGTTTACCTCTTGGTTTAATCCAGATTTAGTCCGTGATATTGTTTGATTTTAGACCTGGTCTCCTCCTGGTTTAGTTCCGGTTTAATCCGAACAGTAGAAGCAGTGAGTGGACAAGAGATCGTCATGGAGATCAGCTCACGATATCGCCCAGCCTTAGTTCCTAATCAAATCTACACAACGTTTTAGCTTCATAAGTTCCATCTGTAGAGAACAGTAACAAATATCGAGTTTTGCCCCTCGTTTGTACTAAACTCTGTTGTGTTTTTCTGTAGAATCTAACGAGTATTACGAGGGCGACCTGATGCGGGCGAAAACGCGGGCCGCCATGAAGTGCGCCGATTCCCCCTTCAGCTGCCGGTGGCCCAAGTCCAACAACGGCAAAGTGGAGATCGCCTACGTGCTGAGCGACAAATACGGTGGGTTTTTGGTCGAAGGCAAATGAACGATCGCCGTTTTAATCTGACTACTTTCGAAGTCGCCCCATCTCCTGTCCCACCAGGCGCCGCCGAGAAGAACGAGATCGTGCGAGCACTGAAGGACTTTGAGACCAAAACCTGCGTTCGCTTCAACCCGCGGCGGGAGGATTTGCATTATTTGAGCTTCGAGCCGGGCTTCGGGTGAGCTGAGCCGCGTCGGTGTCGCACCGTTCGATCCGATCGCCCCGCTGACCCGCCCCCCCCCCCGTCCTCTGTATGGCAGGTGTGCGTCGCTTCTGGGCCGCACCGGGTACAAGCAGCCGGTGGCTCTGGCGAAGTTTGGCTGCGTGACCTTCGGCGTCATTCAGCACGAGGTCATGCACGCCCTGGGCTTCTACCACGAGCACAACCGCAGCGACCGCGACCAGTACGTGCAAATCCACATGGACCGGATCATGCCGTGTAAGTGCTGGCGAGTCATGGCGGGGTGCTGACACTGACCCCGAGTGGCTGGGGGGGGGGGAAAGACTCCAGAAAGAGGTCTAGCAAATGGGAACGTTACATGATCTGCCAGAAACGAATAAAAACGCTAAGGAGAGTATCATTCAGATTTATTTTTAAAAGGGACTGGATGCACTATACTCACTACTGCCCCCTCAGGTCTGGCGAGTAACTGCAATTTCTATTTATAAAGCTCGCGCATGACGGGAACATTTTGAGCGACAGTGCAGGATTTTAGTGGCAGTTGTGGTGAACAGGTCTGGGCTCATTCACATTAGGACATTGCCGGAACAAGTAGGGGGAGGAAAATACTTAATGTTAACATGTTTAAACTCTGTATTGTCCCTTTAAAGTTTGAGCTTGTTGCCATTTACAGCGTAACATGCACCATTTAAATTTAACATTGGACCGTTTACTTGAATGCATATAACAGGTCTTAATGCTTTTGAAAATATGTCAGTGTCCAATAAGGAAGTGAAACAATAAACTCACAAAAATAGTCAAACATTTTTAGATTTTGCTAAAATTAGTTAAGATTGGCAGCAAAATCTTAAATATTGTGTTAACTATGGTTTAGCAAAAATTCAGATTTTTTTTTATGAAAGAGGAAAGCAGCAACATTTAGTCTAGCCTGCAAGGTCATGAAATTGTTCCAAATGCTTTATATTTTGAGGCTCACCGTTTTCCCCATAAATGTCTCACAATGTATAAAGGTTCACCATATACAAAAGGCAAATTGTGTTCCATTACTAGAAAAAAAAAAAAAAAACGAAATCAGGTATAGTGCCAAGACAAATTACACCCTGCAGACAGAGTCAAAATGTTCAAATGTTCAAGTTTCAAGATCACAGATAGTTTTTGGGCCAAATTGGGATTTTCCGAATAAGAAACACCTTCAGTCTAAATTCTTACTATATAACTTAGGTAATTATGCTACAGAGCAGTGGTTCTCAACTGATATGGCACCAAGGACCCACTATCACGCTATTGCTGGGTTGCAGGTTCTAGAATGTGATGATGTCACCGGACCCAGCGGGGGGCAGGACCCAGTTTTTCCTATTAACAACATTACACTTTCACAAGTCGTAGCTCGAAAGAAAGAGTATGAATTACAAGACCAAAAATGTCCTCAAAAACTAAATAATTTTTCCTCCATATAATAGTATTGGCCTTTGGAATGCTGTGATGTCACCTGCAACCCAGCAATAGGAGTGTTTTCGCCACAAATGATTGTTGAAATATCCATTAGATGAGCCTAACAAACCTAAAACCATGATGAAAAGCCGATGTTTTCGTCATCTACCTTTTATTGTATCGTCTCAAGGCTCGTTCCGTCATGTGCGTAAAATGTTACTGAGCAAATGCTGCCCCTTATCCCCTTACCAACAATAATTGACTTTTCTCGCATCGACCGCGACAAACACAATCCAACGTATATGAACTTAACTCTTCTGATCAACAGCTCACAGGTACAACTTCAAGAAGAGCGACTCGGAAAACCTGGGAACGCCGTACGACTATTCCTCCATCATGCACTACGGAAAGTAAGATCGCTCAACACCGTTCCGACAAAGCGTGAGCCCGTGAAAAAGCCAGTCTAACCGTTAATCCCGCTGTCTTTGCCGAGTACAGGCAGACCTTCGGAGAGGGGCGGGAGGAAACCATCACCCCCATCCCGGACCCGAACGTTCCCATCGGCCAGAGAGACAAACTGTCCCGACTGGACGTGCTCAGAATCAACCTGCTGTACAACTGCAAGGCCTAGTAATGAGATAAATGCGTAGAAAGGATGTTTCCTCTGATATTTTAAGGGTCTTATTTAGAAAAAGTTTGGGAAGCAGTAGTTTGGACTTCTTCTATAATAATTATTATTTATGTCGCTGAGATAATAATGTGTGTGTGTGGGCGGGCGGTGCTATTTCACGGGGTCAGTGTTTGTCTGGAATAAAATGGCTGAAAGAAAATGTGAATTACTGATCATTCCATTCCCTTTCACAATAGCAAAAAGAAAAGCATTCTGTGGTTCCAACAGAAGCGTTTTAGTGGCAGCGGCGCCAGAGGGTGTTGTATTTATGTAAAAAATAGCCATTGTAATGAGGGGCGATATGCGACGAGCGACAATAGCCCAATAATTGAGTTCATTCCTATTTCGGTTCGTGGTAATTAAGTTGGGGATTTGTTGCTATCAGCAGATCTGGATGTGTCGCAGTCGGGATGTTGCAGGGGCGCACTGGGGAGAAGGCAGGACGAGGACGGGCCTTCGCGAACCCTCAAAATGTTCCTTTCTAGACGCCGAGGTTCCCGAATTGGTCGTAATCAAAGGGAAAGGGCAATCTGGACGGTCGCAGTTTGAAAAAAATCGCTGCAATTTTGTCGACGTCGTGTCTGGGGTCAAATCTGGTCCTCTGGCATCTCTGGCTCCCATTTGGAGAAACATAATTGCACAGTTTAAATAGTACTTAGACCCATATCTGGTCTTTTGGCTATGGGAGGAAAATGGCCTGCTTAACCTATTTCTGATACACACCGAGATATCCTGTGCTAGGGGCTTAGTATAAGGGTCCGGCGCCCTCTGGAGGGTGGCAGAGACACTGCAGGAGGGCCCCTAAAACATGTCTAGAAGAAGATCTTTATTTATACTCCATACTCTGTGGTGGTAAGCTACGTTAGCAGCTTCAGTTTCCCCTGGGGGAGACTGACAGAAGGGCTGTCGCGACTGGACACATCTGCGCCAACGGTCCCTCTGACCATCTTTATGCATTCACATACACACACACACACACACATCATTCATCCTGGCCTATTGTACATGTTTTTAGTGGTAGTGGAAACCGGAGTACGTGGAGGAAACTTACGCAGACACGGGAAGAACATGCAAACTCCACACAGAAAGGCCCCGTCCAGGTGGGAATCCAACCCGTGACCTTCTTGCTGTGAGACGTAGCATAATGTGCTTATGTGCTTCTACAAAAGAAGCACATTAGAAAATACTACGTTTAAAAGGAATTGTACATGTATTTAATAAAACGTCCAACTTTAACCTGTTTATATTTATTTGTATACAGCACACATTGAGGAACATTTCTGTAAACGTGTCAGTATTAGCTGCTAAGCTAGTTTTCAACTGTGCCAACAACAATTATAAAACATAAAACTATTTAAAAGTTGAGGCTACACACCTACACAACAAATGCCGACACAACTCACACAACAACAACACTGTGACTCGCACAATAGAATGGAGATGTTGGTGCAAGGGCAGGTCATACAGTTCAAACAGACATTATGAGGATAAATATGTACAATTATTTACAAAGTAACACCTGTGCAGAGGATCCTGACACTCGGCTCAGTCCTGCAGGAGATCTCTACAGGGTCTAATGAGAACATTGTTGATTGGATTTAATTGATTCCTAAATGTGTTAAACGTGGGGCATTCTCTTGTAGTGAGAGGGCTGCTGTTCCAGATGTTCCAGCCTCTGACTGAAAGAACAGTCTGGCCAAAGGTGGTATGTCTGAAGAGCACTTCACAGTCTCCTCTAACCATAGACGGAGTGGTTCTGCCAGAAGAGGATTTCAATTTTACGAATACCCTTAATGGCGGTGGTGCAAGTCCGTTGAGTATTTTATAGACCATACAAGCAAATTTAAAGTATTTAAAATGTTCGAAGTTTAGAAGGGTGAAGGTTTGAAGGTTTGCCGCCTCCCCGATCAAGGAGTCAGGGTTAGGTTTGGGGTTAGGGACGTAAAGTCTGATTTAAAGGAATAGGCCACGTTTTTTTGCCATACTGAGATATGTATCTGAACTTTGACAAGTTGATGCGCATCTGTCTGGTCTTCACGTGTGCGCTCAGTCATGCAAAAAGACCAAAGGTGTCGTTAGCATTTAGCCTCTCCTCATGGACCCAAACGGGACTGAAGTTAGCTCTTCCACATTTCCCCCATTTAAATTCTCTAAAGCGGATAAAAAGGGGTACTGTATTGTAAGGTGTAATAACACCTCAGGAGAACTTCGACGTCCGCGCAGTAAAGTCATAGAGGAGGGGCTAAATGCTAACAACATCTTTGGGTCTTTTTCCGTGACTGAGCACACGCGTAAAGACCAGCCAGGTACGCATCAACTCGTCTATGCTCAGGTAAGAACGTATCTCAGTGTGGAAAGTGTTTCACTCAGACAGGTCCTACACATATTTTTTAAGAAACTAGAAGGTCTCGGCTTTCAAATGAGGCATCACACTGGCATATAGTCTGTGAGCTCTCCAGTCAATACGCTTTGAGATTTGGATATGCGTAATTGGAGGAAATAACTCTAAACCTAAGCCTATCTCTAAGGTGGCAGAAAACAGTTTAAATCAGTATTCAGTCTACTGCCATTACTATGTGTTATTTTAAATGGAAAAAAACAACATTAAATAAAATACTTTTTTTTTTTATTAGCGTTGATAAGGGGCCACGACGCTCCAGACTTTGGTAAAGGCCGCCCTAGAGCAAGCCACGACCCAAATACATCTTATACTTGTAAAATACAACATAAATATTGTCTTTTCCTCAAAAACATGGGTTGAATACACATTAAAAAAAAGTTGTCATTACGATTAAAAACAACCCGATAACAGTGCTGGGTCCCGGCCCACAAGTTGAGAACCACTGCCCTAGAATAAAGACGGTTACAGATTATTATTTTTGTGTCTTCACTCAAATGAAAACACTTCTGGACGAGTTTGTACGGCAGCCTGATTTGAATAAATAAATACGCAAATTGCAAATCTAATCACAATTTTAAGATGGTTTTCCAATATCGTTCAGCCCATAATCCGCAATATAAATTGGACCCGTTATCACCGTTATTGTTCTTCCTGTCGGTTTTTTCAATTCTTTTTTTTCTTAGTTGCGGCGAAATTATCAAGCAAAGTGAAAATGAGGCGGCGAGAACGCCCGTCTGAAAGGTAATCCGCCTTGAAATGAGAAAAGCGGCGCCCATATTTACCAAATGCAGCGGCTTCAGCCTGGGTCTGTATGTTTCGCCGCTTTAAAAGTTTCATGGAGTAGTTTCAGTTCATATCAATCCTTCTGCCGATGAAATATTTAGCGTGGACTTGTTTATTGAAATATTCAACGCCGCACCTCTGTTCGTGCTCCAGGAAGCCGCGGGAGGTTTTCCACAGTGGGCTTCGGATGAGCTGTGCTTCAGCAAAGGAGGATTCAAATGCCACGACCCGCGGAGCGAGCGGGGAACGGGATCCTGGGAAAATCTGTCAATCTCTTCCATTTTTTACACCGTTATGTAACTAGAGCATCCGCCTGGTTTCTTTTATGGGACGAGTTCTTACTGTGATGGTGTGGACGCGGTTTATGGTTTTCAAAATGTTTAGAAGGAAAGGACTTTGTTTGTATAGCGCCTTTCACAGACGTGGGCTTCACAAGGGACAATTTTACAGTCACTCCACAACCATTGTAGCCACAGCTGCCGTGGAGAATGTTATTATTTGTTGTCGCCTTGCCTCATGTTCCTTGCTTTGATTGTTAATGTGAATATTATTGTTTGAAATTTTTTTTTTTTTACTTCCTGATCTCGATGGCTTCTCCGATCCAGCGGTGATACAAACCGTCTGTCTTACTAAAAAAGAACAATTTACAATAGTTTAACTCCTTACCCCCCACCTTAACCAAGTGCTTCTCGACTGGAGTTCACGGCCTATAGCCCAGAGGGACGACTCATTTGAACGCTTGTTGTGTTTTTGGCTCGTTTATCTTGTTTTCATAGTTTGTGTGTGTCTTGTTTCTGTGCGTTTTTGTTTTGGTTGCTCTCTCCATCACTTTTTTCCCCTCACTTTTGTTGTTACTTTGTGTGTGCCATAAGTTTCATATTATAATTATCGATACGATACGCGATACATGGCTCGCGATAACGATTATCTCACGATACGCTGATACTGCGATAATATTGCACACAAATAAGCTACGATACGTAACGATAATAATACAAAAACATGCTACTTTTAACCTTTATTTTAACATACTACATATTATTCATCATTTACATTTATTTTCACGTGCTTTGTACCACTTTTATAAATGATCCCACACTATAGATCTGTCAGTGACTTCATTTACAATTAAATAAACAAGAAAACACAGTCCTATTTAAAAAGTAATAAATCAACCACACATTAATCTTCTTTATAATTATAAAAAATCATCATTAAAAGTAAGTTATTTGTGTGACAGTGTTTGGTCCAAGTGCTTAAAACTGTAGCGCTGCCCCCTGCTGTCCTGACTGACTTCTGGATCACTGTTGGCCTCTATTGACTGTGAAAACAGTGGAGCACTGCTGCCTCATTAGTATGCATAACGTTGCTCATTAATATGCATGACGTCATCTAAAGTATCGATATCAGAATAAAAAGTATCGCATCGTCCCGCAAAAATATCGCGATATATCGGAAAATCGATATATTGTCACACTCCTAGTGAAACAGAAAGATCCCACCACGAGTCGCACTTGGGACTCTCTCTTGCTGTGCGGCGACAGGGTTACGCCACCAGTCTGAAAACTTCCACAAACATCTCGCCTCCCTCGTATTTGTCCTGACAGAATCCCCCCCCCCCCACTCTGACGCTGTGGTCGGTGATGTGAGTGTTTTGCAGCCGCGGCGGGTGCTCCCTGACCGTGCAGTAAAGGCCTCGCGCCGATGACCAGTGATGCTGCTGCCTGTCCGCTCCGATGAGAGGAGCGCGGCGGCCGAATACCCCGTGATCTGTGCAGTCAGGGCCAACGTTCCGCCAGGCCGTGACCTCTGGGAAGTCCAGAGGCTTTTAGGCGAGGCAACTTTATTCGCCGGGCGCGTTTGCTCAGAGTTCGTTGAAGTGTTTCATGCAGAACGTGTCAGAGCTTTGGAAATGTCTACAGTGTCGTGTCCTCATCGAAAACCCAAACCCATGTCTATGAGTTATTACGTGTTCATGCACTTCTCCTCCAACTCAGCCCCACTCTGCTGAGAAACAAGAGGCAACGACGTCCACCGGAGCATCTACGCTACAAAACCTCTCCGTTCCTCCCCGACTAGGAGATGGATCAACCATCCACCCCCCTCTCCTTTGCGTGCAGGAGGAGGTAAAAAAAAAAACTAAAAAAATAACTTGTGAAAGTGGCATCTGGGCGTTAATTCGATCACTAGATTCAAGTGCATATGACACATGAGACATTTGTGGCTAAAACAATCCGGTGTGGCTTGTTTACATGCGTGAGACCCATGTATGTTCATTAACATGCACTGTCCCGACCAAATAAATAAATAAATAAAAAACAGAGAACACAATTAAATTTCAGATTTTGCTAAATCCTTTACCCAACTTTCTAGTTTCATTTTTCCTTATTGGACACCGACAGGAAGTGACATGGAGGCAAACCATGCTGTTGCCATGCCAACCATGCCAATGGGAAATAAGTCAAACTGCTGTGAAACTTTACCTCCATCTGTGTCACTTTCTGTCAGAAGCTTAAAAAAATCTATCAGATCAATCATTAATCTGACGCTTCACTTTAATAAAATGATAATTATTACTTAGAACAGAAATAAGTCACGTTTTCAAAAGCGTTCAAACCCGTCATTATGCTCTTTAAGCGGAATGGGTATAAACGCTCAGCCATATGTTACAAACAAATCGACCGTCCGTACCACACAGCACCTGCGGAAACCGATCAATCATTTCCCATAGTGAGCCGACAGGTTTAAATCCACCGATAAGGCAGCCGTCAAGGTTCGACTGAGGAAAGCCACTGAAGTAAACAGAACTAGTGCCTTCAAGTATGTTGCACCGAGTTGGATTCTGTGCAGAGCTTTAGTTTGTTTGCATATTCCTAAACGCCTAATGAGGAGAACAAAAGAGGGCTGGCTGACCTCCTCCAGGACACGATTTAATGACTAAAATGACAAAGACAAAGGGTGCATTTTTAACCAACAACAAAGATGCTTATTTATTTTAGATTCCTCTTTGTATTCCCTTTCATTCTGATGGGCGGCCAGCATCTGTCGTCAAAGCTGTCCCGGCCGCGAGTGAGCGTGTCAGCCGCTAAGTGCCCCTTTGGAGAGGGAGATGAAAGCGGAAAACAAGTAAAATTCGGTCCGAGGACACGATCAAAAAAGAGCGCCGTCGATTGTTTTGTTTTCGTGTGCGAGTCTTTGTTGTTGAAACGATTAGGTGTGGGGTGGGGGGGGAACTTTCTTTCTTTCGCACATGTGGCTATGAGGCTTTCATGAAGTTTTGCTCAGGCATACGGTTCTGCAAGGGCCTTAATGATAAGCCCATCTCGGCCCCCGTTGCATTGTGGGTAATGGAATGTCTTTCGGCTACCAAACGGTATCGATAGTTAGCGTGAAGCAAAGAAGACAGCTCTGAGGGAGACAGAAACGAAACTGCCGTTCATACGAAGAGATGTCAAGGTCCACGGTCTGAAACTGTGGCCTCATGTAGCAACGTTTAAACTGAAATGAGAAATAAAAAGAAAGAATCGCTCTTTATTTTTTGTCAATAAGGAGGTGGACAGTAGACGAAATCTGCCCAAGTTTGAGCTCTTCTCCATTGGAAACACAACCTAAGGATATTTCTAAAATAGTTCTTTGTTTTCTGTTTTGTGGCGATAAGACATGTCTTATTAAATAAGAATTAGACTTCTCTTGGACTTCTCTTGGACGAAAGGACTATAGAGACTACGAACGCGGATAACAAGCGGCTAGTAGCCACCTAGCTACAGCTAGCTGCAGCTAGCTATCACCGGCTGCTGCGGGGCGGCCCGAGGGGCAGCTAACGCACTCCGGTCACAGGAGGAGAGATACGGAGGGACTGGTTGTTGTGGGGCAGCCGAGGCGCTGTTACCACACTCCGGCCACAGAAGGAGAGAGACGGAGGGACTGGTTGTTGTGGGGCAGCCGAGGCGCTGTTACCACACTCCGGCCACAGAAGGAGAGAGACGGAGGGACTGGTTGTTGTGGGGCAGCCGAGGCGCTGTTACCACACTCCGGCCACAGAAGGAGAGAGACGGAGGGACTGGTTGTTGTGGGGCAGCCGAGGCGCTGTTGCCACACTCCGGCTACAGGAGGAGAGACGCGGAGGGACTTCTAAATGCCACCAAAAAAGTCTCCAACCGCCGCGATGGAGGAAGAACTGGAGGGAATCAAATTTGCGCTGCAATCCTTGACTGCCCAAATGGACAAAGTGTCGAAACAACAACAGACTATTGTAAACCTTGTGGAGGAAGTCAAGGTCCTAAGAAAGCTAAACGATGAAAAGGACAGTAAGATCACAGCACTGGAAAGGCGAGTAGCAGACTTGGAGCAGTACTCGAGACTAAATGACATCATTGTCACTGGTTTGGACATTAAACCCAGGACTTACGCCAGAGCTGTGTCCTCGGAAAACGTCGAGCACAACGAACAGGACTGGGAGTCAACGGAGCAGCAGGTGATTAAATACATGCAAAGCAAAGGAGTTACCATGGCAACACAGGACATAGAGGCTTGTCACCCGTTGCCCAGAAAGGATAAACAGACGAAACCAGCGATAATAATCCGGTTCATCAACAGAAAACGTAAAGTAGAGGTTCTCAAACAAGGAAGAAAGCTTAGGGGCACATTTGTTTACATGAATGAGCATCTAACTAAAAAGAACGCAGACATTGCAAGACAAGCTCGTGCACTGAGGAAACAAGAAAAGATACAATCAACCTGGACGACAAACTGTAAAGTGTTTATCAAACTCAAAGGTACTCCCGAAGAGGGCAAGGTAATATGGATCAGGGAGGAAGGAGAACTGGACAACTATAAGTAACTGTAAGGTAATGCAAAGTAACTTTTTTTCACTCATGAACAACATGTCCAGTGATGCTTCTTCATCCGAAAATGAAGATGATGACACAAGTTTGGTACAAGAATTTGATACATTTACTTATGAAAACTATGAGTCGCTAACAGGTTTGCAGGACATTGATCCGGACATTCAGTTTTATAACAATCTGACTAAAAAATGTATGTATTTTCAAGATCAACAAATGTCTTTATTGGAAAATGTGGAAGATACTTTGTCAATTATACACTTTAATAGTCGGAGCCTACAGGCCAACTTTGATAATATAAAGGAATATCTTGATGACCTTAGCTTTACTTTTAATGTTATTGCTATTTCGGAAACATGGTTAAATAGTGATTCCAATTATAACTTAACACTTGAGGGTTATGAAATGTTTCATAAAAACAGAGAACACAAAAATGGTGGAGGCGTTGCACTCTATGTGGATAAAAAACTTCATATACAGGTTGTGGAGCATATGAGTGTAGCAATTGAGCAAGTAATGGAATGCATAACTGTGGAGATTGTTTTTGAGAAAAGAAAAAATATACTATTATCTTGTGTATACAGAGCTCCTGGAACAGATTTACAAGTATTTACAGAGAGCATGGAAAATATATATGCTGATCAAACGAAGGACATCATTTTTTGTGGTGATACTAATATTGATCTATTGAAACATACGCGTCATGGACCAACAGAACATTTTTTGAATGCAATGTACAGTAATACATTTTATCCATTGATTACACTACCTACAAGAATAACGGCTACGACTGCTTCCCTAATTGATAACATATTTACCAACATGTTGGAGAGTGTTCATCAAAGTGGGATTTTATTAAATGACATAAGTGATCACTTACCGATATTTACACTAGTCAAGGTAAAACAGGACCGTTCTTTGGAGACTAAACCCAACAAAGTGATAAAATATAGACCCAGGAGTGAAAGTTCAATGAATGCCTTTCAACAAAGCTTATCAAGACAAAGCTGGGATAAAGTTCTTGGTGAAAATGAGGTAGATGATGCATACAATGAATTCCTGCAAATATTTAAGTTTCTCTATGATTTACACTGTCCAACAAAAACATACAAGATGAAAGCAAAAAAGGAGGAGAGGCCATGGATAACAAAAGGGATAAGGAACGCATGTAAAAAAAAAAATGCTCTGTACAAAACATTTCTTAGGAAAAGAACCTTAGAATCTGAAACAAAATATAAAAGGTATAAAAACAAATTAACCAATATAATGCGAATATCTAAGAAAGAATACTACACAAACCAGCTCGAGAAAAATAAAAATAGTATGAGAGGCCTATGGAGTACATTAAATAGTGTTATAAGAAGGAACACCGGGAAAAACCCTGTTCCAGATTATATCACACATAATGGAAAAAAAGAAGCCAAACTGGGCAACATTGTAAATATGTTTAATGACTATTTTGTTAACATTGGGCCCGAAATGGCAAATCAAATTAATAATTTGGACAATGCAAATGTTCTAGAAAATGTATTGGAAAGCAGAGATTCATTGTGTGTGACTCCTACAGATACAAAAGAAATTATAGATTTAGTTAACCAATGTAAGAGCAAAAAATCTAGGGACTATAATGACATTGATATGACTCTTATCAAAAGGGTCATACATGAAATTGTAGTGCCCATAACTCATATATGTAACCTATCTCTCCAGACTGGGAAATTCCCAAGTCAAATGAAAATTGCCAAAGTTGTGCCTATATTTAAAAATGGTGATAGTCATGAGGTGCCAAATTACAGACCTGTATCGATTCTACCTCAGTTCTCTAAGATCCTTGAAAAACTTTTCTCTAATCGTCTTGATAGGTTTATAGAACAATATAATTTACTTAATGAAAGTCAGTATGGCTTTAGAAAAAATAGAGGAACTGCCCTAGCACTAACAGAAGTATTTGAGGATATAACCAACAGTATTGACCAAAAGCTATACTCTGTAGGAATATTTATAGACCTTAAAAAAGCGTTTGACACAATGAACCATCAAATACTACTGCAAAAAATGGAAAAATATGGCATTCGTGGAGTTGCACTGAACTGGGTCAAATCATACCTCTCAGACCGGAAACAGTATGTTCAACTGGAGGAATGCATGTCTGAAATGCAGAATATTACTTGCGGGGTGCCACAAGGATCGATTTTGGGTCCTATGTTGTTTTTATTATACATAAATGATCTCTGTTATACCTCTTCTAAACTGAAATTCATACTATTTGCTGACGATACAACGATTCTGTGTTCAGGAAAGGATTTACAGCTTCTTATGACGGAAATCTCAACAGAAATAAACAAGTTAAAACAATGGTTCGATAATAACAAACTGTCAATGAATATTAGGAAAACAAAAATGATGATTTTTGGGAAACGAATCAAAGATACTGAAGTAAAACTTAAAATCAACAATATGGAAATAGAGAGAGTTCACGAATGTAAATTTCTGGGTGTGATTTTAAGTCATAATGTAAGCTGGAAACCCCATATAACAAGCATACAATCAAAAATGGCAAAGAGTATATCGGTAATGTACAGAGCTAGACATCTGCTAAAATATAGAGCCTTACATATTATATATAGTTCTTTAATTCTCCCATATATCAGCTACTGTGCGGAGGTTTGGGGTAACACTTATAAAACTCATTTAGATCCACTTTTAAAACTTCAGAAAAAAGCCATAAGAATCGTTCATAACGTTGGTTTTAGGGACCATACAAATGAGTTGTTCTTAGCATCTCGTATAATGAAAATTGAAGACTTAATTAAATTTAAAACTCTTGTTGTATTATACAAAGCAAGTCGTGACCTTCTCCCTAGGAACACTCAGAAATTGTTCAGCAGTAGAGAAGGAACTTATAATTTAAGAGGAGAATTTGTGATGAGGAAACAGTGTGTTCACACTACCCTCAAAAGTATGTGTATCTCACAAGCAGGAATAACATTGTGGAATGACCTAAATAAAGAGACAAAACAGAGCAAAACACTAGTACACTTTAAAAAAACATGTAAAGACATTATCTTTAAAAATTATGCTAGTGAAGTATCATAATTACTATTATTTTCACAGACAGGCACACACTCGTGCTTTTTTGTTGTTGTTATGGGGTTTGCCCGTATATGAGGATTGAGGTATTGTAGAGAGGGATGAGAAGAAAAAAAAAAAAAAAAAAAGTTTCACTAAAACCGAACGTTTACACATGCATAGGTTCAATGCATTGAGTTTGTAAAAAATGTGTCGATTTCAGTCAGATGAAGTGATGTTGCAATATAATTGCTATACATATTAAATACCATATGGTGTATTTATTTTTGTAAAACTGTAAATGATAAATCCTTTATTTATTTTGTACGACTGTAAATGATAAATCCTTTGTGATATTTTGTGTTACTTGAATTAGAGATAAGGGGTAGGTTTATTATAAGTTCTTTGAACTTCTTCCTACTCCTTTTGAGCACAATAGTCTTGTTTTGTTTTCTTCTGTAAAATGTTTTAAATAAGTTTCTGCTCAAATAAATAAATGAAAGAAAGAAAAATCTTTTTCTTAATTGTGACCAGAGAGATCCACATCCACACATGGGCTATGCCGTTTTTTACGAGTGATCTGATGGTGAACAACAAAGCGACGACTCAAACCTCTTCATCAAGTTTGCAGACGACACAACAGTGGTGGGTCTCATCAACAACAGAGACGAGTCAAACTACAGGAGTGAGGTGAGCAGTCTGGCCATGTGGTGCACACAGAACAACCTCTCTCTAAATGTGGAGAAGACAAAAGAGATTGTTGTGGACTTTCGAAGAGCACGGGTCCAGCATGCTCCTCTAACAATCAATGGTGCTGCAGTGGAGAGGGTGACCAGCACTAAGTTCCTGGGTGTGCACATCACAGAGAACCTTTCCTGGACCAGGCACACTACATCTCTGGTCAAGAAAAGTAATCAGCGTCTCTACTTTCTCCGCAAGTTAAGAAGAGCTAGAGTCCCAGCCTCTGTTATGTGCAACTTCTACAGAGGGACTATAGAGAGCATCCTGACCAGCTCCATCACTGTGTGGCACGGCGCCAGCACTGCCTCCTGCTGAAGGAGCCTCCAGCGCATCGTGAGAGCAGCGGAGAAGATCTGTGGAGCTCCTCTCCCCTCCATTAAGGACATGTACTCCACCCGTCTCACCCGCAAAGCAGTCAGAATCACCAGGGACCCTACGCACCCATCACACAGTCTCTTCAAGGTAATGCCTTCAAGGAGGAGACTGCGGAGTCTACGGGCCAGGTCAAGTCGACTTAAGAACAGTTTCATACACAGGGCCATCGGGAAGCTGAACTCCCTCACTTTCAAAAAACGAGTGACCTCATCAGCGTTTCACGCAAAGAGAGTCGTTGACACGGTGTTGTGCACAAGCGGAGGAGATGTGTTACAATAAAAGTGATATTAGTTTGTCAAAGTGAGAGGAAGTCGGAGGGAGCGGCAATAAGCTTTCTGATTCTTCCTGCCGCTTTCACACAAAACCCTTGGGTGTTTTGTGTCTGGGCTTATCTACACGAAACATGTCGTCGTGGCTTGTTTGAAATGAAAGACAAACATGAATATACAATAGCGAAGTAGAATGCAGCAAATATTCATGTTAGAAAATGTATGTAATAGACCAGTCCCTGTGCAAACCTGCATGTTAGATAGTGTGTAAGATTGGAACATTAAACGAGAGAGAGAAAGAGAAAGGGAGAGAACGAGGGAAGGGGGAGAGAAAGAAAGAGAGAAGGAGGGAGAGAAAGGTAGGGAGAGTGAGAGAAAAAGAGACGAAAGGAAAGAGAAGGAGAGAGGGAGATGGAGAAGGAAGTAGAGAAGAAGAGGAGGAGAGAGAAAAAGAGAGGAAAGGAGAGAGCGAGTATGAGACGGAGAAGGAAAAAGAGAAAGAGAGGGGAGAGAGAGAAAATGAGAGAGAAGGAGGGAGGGAAAGCGAGGAGAGAGAGATAGGGAGAGAAAAAGAGAGGAAAGGAAAGAGAGGAGGAGAGAGGAAGATGGAGAAGGAAGTACAGAAGAAGAGGGGGAGAGGGAGAAATAGAGAGAGAAGGAGGGAGCGAAAGAGAGGAGGAAAGAAAAATAGAGGAAAGGAGAGAAAGAGGAGAGAGAGACAAGAGAGAAGGAGGGAGAGAGAAAAAGAGAGAGGAAAGGAGAGAGAGCAGACGGAGAAGGAAGAAGAGAAAGAGAAGAGAGAGAGAAAAATATGGATACACTTCACGCAACCATATTTAAATAGGGATAAATGCTAAATGCTAACGCCGTCTGTGCCGTGTTTACGTGACTGAAGGCTCACGTGGAGACCAGACAGGTACAGATGAACTCGTCTGAGCTAAAGGTAAGAACATTATCTCAGTATGGAAAAACGGTGGCCTGTTCCTTTAAGCAGGAAAGTCACACTGAAGAATCTCTTTTCAAAGGCGTGTATATAGCACATGGGAGAATGTGCAAAGACCCAGAACAGGAATCGAACCCAGGACCCTGTCGCTGTAATCTCATCGTATCCAAAGCACGTGTTGGGAAGTGCATGACTGACATTGATTTTGATTTTAGGCGAGACACTGCCGGCAAAACTTCAGACACCAGATAATCCAGTCTTGTTCTTTATGTTGAAGGTTATTCAGAAGGATTTTTCACTATCTAATTCCAAGCCTTTTTTATTTGAGTTTTGAACGCTAAAAAAACCCGAAATCCCCCTCCTGACTAAATCTTTGCATCTATAATAATAATAATAATGCCTCGGTTTTATATAGCGCTTTTCTGGACACTCAAAGACGCTTTACATTGCACTTTTCATTCACTCCATACTTGGTGGTGGTAAGCTACATTGTAGCCACAGCTGCCCTGGGGTAGACTGACGGAAGCGAGGCAACCAGTCTGCGCCATCGGCCCCTCCGACCACCACCAACCACTCACTCACTCACTCACTACATTCGCCAGGCTTCCTGGTGTTACCAAACGGTCTCCCATCCAAGTACCGACCAGGCCCTTCCCTGCTTAGCTTCCAAGGTCTGACGGGATTGGGCAAATCTGATGGTCTGACAAAAGGACACGGACACGGTTACGGTAAAGGACGCGGATAATATGTAATAACCCATGAAGTTGGCTCAAATAGACATTTCGTTGCCACACATCGGCCCTAAAGGCTTTTTTGGTCTCATTTTCACACGAAAAAATATGTTGGTCGGGAATGAAGAGCAGGGGTTCCCAAACTCCATTGCGACGTCCCGCCAATCCAACACTTTTTGATACCCGTGATTGTAAAGTCCAGTAGACTCATTAGCCAAAAATGCCGCACCTACTGCTAAAAAAGTAATATTTACTAAAGTCGCTACTTCCTGGTTTAGCGAAGCTACTGCGCCGTTAGCATTTCTCTCCACTAACCCGGTAAAAATTACTTATATAGCAGTAGGTGCAGCATTTTTGGCTAATGGGCCTGATAAATAAGTATGTTCAGTAACTCTCTGTTGAATTTCAGAAATATTGATTGTGGTATTAAAGAGTTTTTCTGTAGTTTCTCGCACATATTTTGGTTAGGGGGCAGAGGGAAGAGATTTCCCCCAAAAACGCTTTTTCTGTGCTTTTTTTTTACCATTTACTAATATTACTTGCAATAAACAAACTATCCACCAGGGGGTGCTGCAGCACCTTCAGCACCCTGGGTTCCCACGGCCTTGGTCACACTTAACAAACGTATAAGAACAACAACAACAGTAACAGGAAGTGACATAGATGAAGGCAAACAGTTTTAAACCGTTGCCATGCCGACCATGTTATGTCAATGGGAAATGAGTCAAAACTACTACAGAACTTTACCTTTATCTCAGTAGCTTAAATATTTCAATAAACATAACTTTTCTGCCCAACATTTCTTTATTAAAGCAGCACTAAGTAATGTGTTTACCTTAATAAATCCTTTCCGTAGTCCCTCTGGGGGTAATACAAGTGTTAATGGGATGATTGGATGGTGACTGCCACCGGGTCGGAGCCACCAATACACACTAGTAGAATCACGAAGAAGAAGCTAACAGGCTAACGGGCAAAGCTAACTGCGGGCTAGCGCCACTTTAAACAGTATTTACAGCCGAGTTTGAGTGCAAAAAAATATTTCCATTGTATAACTGGAGGTACAACATCCCTCTCTCCCTTCGCCTTTTCTGTCAGCGTAGTATTTACTCTCCAAGACATTTAAAAAGTTAAAAAAAACTTGCTACGACACTTGCAGTTGCGCTTATGGCCTCTAGGGGCAAGAGTTACTTCGCACTGCTTTAAAATTGCTGCTCCACTGAAATAAAATTATCATTATTTGCAACAGATAAATAGTCCAAAATAATCCATCTCAAAAAGTCATGTTTTCAAAAGCATTAAATTCAAATAAGCAAATCTGTTCAGAAGTGTTGCAAAAACACTTTAAAGTGTCAATGCTGCAGCACGAGGCCAAGGAGGGACGTGGGCAGAGCAGCGACTGAGCGATACAGCGTCAGGCTCCGGAGGAAAAGATGCATCGAAGGCGTCAGATCTAAATGTTTGTTCAGCAGAAAGCGGCCGCAGTTATGGCATCGCGTTGCTCAGGTAGCTGGACGTCTCCGGAGCCGAAAGCAAACACAGACCGATCTCAACCACAGAGCCTCTGAAAAACAAAGCCGCCACTACATGTTTGACTAGTGTCCGCGTTCACGCTTCTCCACGTGCGATTGTCTAATTAAGGCGGCACAGAGCGCCAGCGGCGGTGAGCGGCGATCACTCAGGCGGCGGGGAGTGACTTTTTCTCCCGTGCAGTAAATTGGACGGCAGATTCCCATCCCCATGAAGTCGTCCGAGGCCAATTATTGCGTGTTTTATTAATGGCTCCTTTCACGGCGCTCGTAGGTGCATTACGGCGAGGGCTAATTGCCGCCACGTCGGGGCCCCGGGCTCTTTGTCCTTGGCGGTGACGCACACGCGGGGCCCAGGTGCGGCGCTTTGTTCCACAGATGTTTCCGATATTCGCCGATCACACACGCTGTACACAGAGGACGGACCTCCGCGGGGTTTTCACCAAAAGTCAGAGTGTTTTTGTTCTCTGATGGCCTGTGGGGGTGATACGGCGAACCAACGGATACAAAGTTATAATATTCTATGGGAGCGCCTTTAGCTTTGATTGCGGCACACATTCAAACCAGTAAGCTTCTGCAACGTCAAAAGATCCAGTGTGGGTTTTTTTTATCCTTTGGTCAGTGTAGTAAAGCTTCAGACATGGCTGATCATCTCTTATAGCTTTGTCACGCATTCATGTGGCATCTAAACATTCTCAAAAGGTGCATTATGAAACTATTCTTGCGAAGGAAGGAAAAAGGTCTTGATATTTCCTTGTAATATCATGGTGCCTTTACTTTCAACCACGGTGGCCTCTACAACGCTCCAGGATCAATTGTTTTGTAGGTTTTTTATGCCTGGTAAGGTAGGGTGACCAGATTTACTGCCTAAAAAACTGGGACACTATTTGGGATTTGGTTGTATGGTCAACCAGGGAACCATTTATTGACTGTTTTTTCCCACTCTAAATGGTAAATCTGCTTATTAATATCTCACACCACGCACCAGTCAGCATTAACATGATAGACTTGATATTTTTTATTGGTTTCTATTTGGTAATGGACACTTGCATGGCCTTAAGACATGAATTTTCAAGCGAAGTTTGTTACTTTGTGGATCGTATTGGCCAAAAATGGGGACACTTGGGACAGATCCTGTGTGAAACTGGGACAAATTAATGGTTTTGGAGTAATCTGTGGGGACATGGGAAAGAGGACTCAAAACTTGGACTGTCCCGGGTAAACTGGGACGTCTGGTCACCCTATGGTAAGTAAAGTAATTTTGGTTTGAAAAGTTGAAAAGGCACATAACTACAGTGACTCCAATATAGACAAAGTCCCACATATAGGTCTGTCACATAATAAAAAAATCTGAAGATCGATATCGATATATCTGTTTATTGCGATAAACAGATATATCGTTTGTTCAAAATGGGGAAACATGCCAATGACGATAAATATTTCACTTCTATACCGACTCTGGCTAATGGACGTTCACTGGGGAATAAGACTGATTCAATTTTGTCTGCCTCGCTCTTCCCAGAAGATGCTGAAAGACTGTTGCGGCGCGGAGGGAGCTGCGCAGGAGGAAGGAGGACGCACATTAATGAATCACAAGTCATGAATTTGGTTGAATCAGCTTAACCCTGCCCAAGCCACTATCCTTAAAGGAACAGGCCACCGTTTTTACATACTGAGATATGTTCTTACCTGAGCTTAGACGAGTTGATACGCACCTGTGCCCGTGGAAGAGCGTGGCAGCTTTAAACTTCGCCCCCGTTTGGAGCTATAGGAATATGCTGGGAGAGGCTAAACGCTAACAACATCTTTGGTCGTTTTGCGTGACAGAGCGCACGCACAAAGACCAGACAGCTACGCATCAACTCGTCTAAGCTCAGGTAAGAACATACCTCAGTGTGTCAAAACGGTGGCCTGTTCCTTTAAGGATCCTTTAAGGTGCCTAATCTTAAAACATCTTTGATTGGATGAGAAATGTACTCAGTGGCAGAACATACTTACGGAAAAAAAACATTTTGCGTGCAGGACACCACGCTCTGGTTTCCCCGACCTCAGAAAACATGCTGGTTGTACAATGACAATGAAAGTAAGTGCGTACAAAAGCGTCCAAGACAGTGTGGCGCACAGAAACCACAAATGCAGTCCGCAGGCAAAAAAACGCAGCTGTACCAAGAGAGAGGGAGGTTGCCACTCGTTTACACGTTGTCATGACGCATTTATTTGAACGATGAGTCGATATTGTAATGATCGTGACAGATCTAACCAAAACCACTGGCATCTGTCCCGTGACCCGCACTTCAGTCCTGACAATCCAGTCGAGACACAAACAACAATCTCTACACCGCCATCGTTAATGTGTGTATGAATATATAACAGCATCATTGTGTCGACCCTTTGAGCTCATCGGACACTTTTCGGCTTCCAAATCCATCCTTCATAATTTCCTTCGAGCCTAATCAAGATTGGATGCCACGTCCCCTCGAGTGGGCGTGAAGCCGATACACTGAATTGATCGGTCATTTCCAATCACTCTGTGGCTTCATCAAAAGGGCGATCGCTGGATACGCATAAAACAACTGTGTGTTTACAAAATGAGCCGCGTCCTCCAAAGGTGCAACGTTTCCTTGTTGGAAGAGTTTAAAGCAGAAAAATGGTGGTTTCGATTTCCACAAATGACAAATTAAGCGCAATTGTTTACTTTTCTTTGCTTACCGCGTAATGTTCCGCGAGGACAGACTTCCCCAAAAGAGCTGCGCTGCATTTTGAGATATCTTTAACTTCGCACACGCCTATTCTCTGTGGAAATTTAGCTCCGTCATACGCTAAAAAAAAACAACTCACTCCCTCATTTCGTTGTAACCTTTCCGGAAACGTGTCCTGAAACGCAAGTGGCTCACCGTGGCTGTGACTTTAATTTTCCGGGCCGTGCTTGAAAAATAAAAGACATTGTGAAACTGAAATCTGAGTTTGAAGGCGAGACACTGGAGGTGAATTTCATATAAATTTGATATAAATATGAGAACAAATTTCATGTTTTCATATAAAATGAAGATATTTTATGTATAAAAGTGGACAGTATAAAAAGCGCCGCAATATCGATCATGGACAGACCCAGAATTGATGCATTAGTAACTACGATTTTTTTCCAGAGCGTTTTTTTGGATCTTGTTTTGTTTTTAGATTAAGCTAATAATAAGTAATCAGTCAAATGTTGCCTTGTTTTTTTTGGGTTTAAAGCTGAATAAATCAGGCTGGGTATAAGATAAAAAAAAATCCCTCTGAAAAAAACTGTAGAGTCCAAGATTGGAAAGTTTAGAGGTTGTAGGAGCAACTAAAGTGGATATATTGTTGCAAGAATGGAAATAAATCTTATTATAATGTGTGCACAAAATACCACATTTGCATCATAGCGTCATCTCGAGCACCTTGCGCTGGACATGTGGATATAAATATGTCAATGTATGTGAATAAATATGCGCGGGATCCCGGGTTTTGCGACGCAATGTTGTAGTTACTTCCTGGATATCTCCAGCTCCCTCACGGGCATAACATCATAAAATAAGGGGTAAGTTTTGTCTTTTTAAAACTCCATAAAAACTAGGATTTTAAGGGAGAAAACTAGCAAAACATTTCCATATTGACCACTGCGTGAAATATCACTATTTTCAACTTCATGTGGGCAATAATTGTGGCTCATACACATTCATTTGGGCTCCATCATTTAACATTTTATGATGTGAAATATTGCCAATAAAGACTGTGTTGATCTGCGTTTGATTTGGCCTGGAGTGCCCTCTGCAGGCACAGGTGGGAATGCACAGAGAGGCCTGTCACGATACCAGAATCTGAAGTTCGATATATCGAGGCAGGGAAATATCGCGATAAACGATAATATTGAAGACCTTTTTCTGCCTCAGAAACTAACTCTAAAGCTCAAAGAAAAGGCTTTGTTTCTAAAAGTGCTTCCGACAAGAAACATGGAATACAATGAAACACAACTGACTTTGGATAAAAATACTACGTTAGAAAAATGGGGGAAAAAATGCAAATACATGTGCAGATGATAAACATTGGGCCCAACAATGTATTATTTATTGAGCGATAAGTCGATATAGTGCTTATTGTGAAATACTACTTCAGGTGAGAGGATAACGTTACAACATATCGTCACATTTAAAACTTAATAACAAATCTACAAGGCAAATAAAACCAAATACTTGCAACTCGTTTGGCTGCCGTTGCTATGCCGTTGCTATGCTGTGACCTCACCCGGCTTCCCTCGATACGTCAGAAACGGTATTTTGTGATTTCGCTTCCCGACAAACGCCCCGGGGCCTCGCGCTGCACTTTTGAGACCTCGCGTGCGTACGGTCGGAGTGTGATGCGATGTCTTCCTCATGAGCGGCCGGGTCGGAGGGCGGAGGGGTGAGGCGAGGGCGATGCACATGCTCTGGAGCGAGAGGTCGTCGTACGAGGCAGGGGTTTCCCTCTGAAGAGCCCGCTCACTGCACCGCCAAGACCGAACCAGGACGTCGAAGGAAACCATGGATATTGTATGCAAATACCTTGATATGAATGAAGACACTAAACCCCATTTAGAACAATCTCTGTCTTCACATTCACCATCACTTATTCATATTGTGGGCAAGGGAAAATCTTCTAAATCTTCTTCCTAAAGATTCTTTGCACTGTCGGGGGGGGGGGGGGGGGGGGGGGGGACAAAACAATAAAGACTGCCGCAATCTCAAAAACAAATGAGCGCAGTGTAAACAACTATGAAGTGTAAAACAACAACGCAGCATTTCTCATGTTTTGTGGAGAATTGGAAAAGGGATTCAGATTCTCAATGCCTCGCTCACTCCTTTCTGAAGCGCAAGTGGCTCACTATAGCTGTGACTTTAATTTTCCGGGCTGTGCTTGAAAAATAAAAGACATCGTGACACTGGAGGTGAATTTAATATAAATTTGATATAAATATGAGGGGGAAAAAAAGTATTGCAAGTGTTCTGCCATTTCATGTTTTCACATTAAATGAAGATATTTTAAAAATTGACGATACTTTCAGCACCGCAATCTAAATGATGGACAGACCCAGATATACATTGGTTTTAGTGGTTTGATTTTGATGACGTATTAGTAACTAAGATTTTTTTTTCAGAGCGGATTTTGGATGTTGTTTCGTTTTTGATTAAGCTATTAATAAGTGAAACAATCAATCAGTCAAATGTTGCCTTGTTTTTTGGGCTCAAAGCTGAATAAATCAGGCTGGGTATAAGAAAAAAACTTCACAATATTGTTAAGTCCACCACTGGAAAGTTTGGAGTTTGTCGGAGCAACTGAAGTGGACATATTGTTGCGAGAATGGAAATAATACATGTACGTACGGCATTTAATAACTCATAACTCAGATCAAGGGAGCGGCAGGCCTTAAAGGGGTCATATTATGACTTTGTAGAGCTTTTTACCATACAGCAATGTTGTTCTCTCATCATAAGCCAAACTTGAGATGTATTTTGCGCATCTTTGATCAATCTTTGGATCTGCCCCCTTGGCTACTTTTAGCACTGCGGCGACAGCTCCCAAAACAGCTCCTACGAAAATGCTTTCCTTACCTCTCGATCTCTTGCTGAGGTTAATCCTTTCATCGTGGAATAAAAACACTTGGTTTACCTTTGTGACAGCCACACGAGCCGCCGGGTTTAAAAGCAACACAAACAAAACGAAAAAAGGAATACATGAAAAGCTTAAAAAAAAGAAAAAAGCAAAATACACGACAAAAAAAATACTAAAGATATTAAACAGAACTGCAACAAACATGTTTCGCTCAGTTCTGTAGGCGGGGGTTAAAGCAGTACTAAGTATATCTTGTCCCTAGAGGCCATAAGCGCCACTGCAGGTGTTGTAGCAAGTAGCGATTTTTTTTAACTTATTAATTGTCCGTGAGAGTAAATAGTACACTGACAGAAAAGGCGAAGGGAGAGAGGGATATTGTACATCCAATTACACATTGGAAATAAAAAAATATTCACTCAAACTTGGCTGTAAATACTGTTTAAAGTGGCGCTAACCCGCAGTTAGCTTTGCCCGTTAGCCTGTTAGCTTCTTCTTCGTGATTCCATTAGTGTGTATTGCTGGCTCCAACCCAGTGGCAGTCAAGTTGCAAATGTGGTTTGCTGGCCGGAGACACCAGGGGGAGATGAAAGACCCCCCAATCATCCCATTAACACTTGTATTACCCCCAGAGGGACTACGGAAAGGATTTATTAAGGTAAACAAGTGACTAGTACTGCTTTAAGAGTTACCGCTGCAAGGGAGAAAGGGTAAGGTAAACGCGTTAAGTATCATTTCTTTTTTCACCCCGACAGCCCATGGAAGGCTGTGTACGCGCCCTTATACGTCAGCCCGTGTGACAGGTATACCCGCGTGTGTCGATGAGAGAAATGCCTCCTGTACGTGGTGCGAGGGGCTGCACCCGATGAAGCAATAAACTTTAGGGCGGACGTTTACTGGCGCCCGCAAACTGCTACATTTGAGCGTGCGCGGCGGGTCAGGGCGATAAAACACATCCCTGCGCCGCGAGGTGGAACGCGGGAGGCGCCTATCGCACGTAGGAACAGCCCTGCATTAAAACACTTACAATAACACGATGAGACGTCGGGCTTAGATTTAGTGCCGTAGATTTGACGAGTTTGCATTTACAGGTAGTGTCTTTTTTTTTAAGTTTTAAAGCTTTGACCAACAAAGGGAGATGTTTTCATAATTATTTTACTCACTGACTTTATCTGTTCATTTAGAGACAGTTTGATTGTTTTGTGTAAATGTGCAAGATTTAGCCATGAGCTACTTTCCATTCGTAGTCTAGTTGTTTTCAATAAATAGAATTATACACAATGGACTTAGAAAACTGTATTCTCAAAATACAACCAACCAATGGCATTTCTGATTAATGTAGAACAACTTCCCCATTTCTATTCATGTTTTTTTGTATAAAAGAATAATTGGTGCTTATAATAATACCAAGCTGCAAAACGGATTTAATAATATGGATTTACATAGTTTACTTTGACCTCAATTTACAAAAATAACTTTTGTTTTTAATTAAGCATTACTACTGTTTCAAATACAGTGTGGAAATGTGTCTTTTTTGTGTCTTGAAATCATATTGGGACTCTTGAGTTAGTGCCTCGGAACCACTGGGAACAACTAGTCTCTTAAAGTTGTGTTTTGGACATTCTCCTCGAGCCATTACGTCTTGTTTGGACCCGATTCAATCTTAAAATTAGTTGTGGCTCCTTATACATGAGAATTTGGTACACCGCCAGACAAAAAAGTGTCTGGGGCTCTTGCAGTTCGTCTGGTCTAGGTTCAGCAGCACTATGTTCCCAAAGAATGAGATCAGCCGACGACCTGAACATCCTGAACGACCAGGTTAATCCATCCAAGGATGTCTTCTTCCCTGACGGCCTGGGCATATTTCAAGACCATTCATCACGCTCACAGAGTCCATTGAGAATCGTTGGGATGTGTTGGAGAAGGCTTTGCGCAGTGGTCACACACCATCATCAACACAAGATCTTCGTGGAAAATGAACCGGATCTTTTGACATTGCAGAAGCTGATTTATCAGGGGGCCAGGCAGTGTCTTATCAAGAAGAATGAGTTCTTCTCGATACAAAAGGTTGCACATTGAAAACTACCCAGCCAAGGCTAACAAGTGATTAACTCGTAACAACTCAAATCAATGTAGTATTCCGACTTCGGGCGCGTTCCATCCCCTGCCTCGTTTGCAGTGAGCCAGTCGGAGTGCGAGTTTGTATTCTCGCCTTGAAGTCGGCTCCGCTGTTGCCAAAGCCAGAGGAGCGGCGGTGGAAGGGCCATGCATCACGCCGTTGCATTGTCCGGAGTGCTCTCGAACATGATTGATCGCCTCGCACTCCACTTTAATTTAAAGTCAATGGCGTCTATAGATACCTGTCAGACCGAAGCCGCCAATAACGTCTCCGCACTGGCCGGGGCCCTCCGCTTCTGCACTCGCCAAACACCGCTCGCGTTTGGCTTTTGAGGGGTGGGTACGACTGGAAAGATGGGGATGAGAGGGAGAGGCAGCGCTGGTGATCATTCTTCCAGCGGGGGCCGAGGCGGGAAGGTGATGGATCGTAGCGGGCAAGAGCTTTTTATTGTTCAGCGCATTGCAAACTTAAAGAGCCTATCCTATTTGTTATCCAACTTGTACAATTTGGGAAACATAATGTAATTTAGAGTTTGTGTTAACCTTTAGGGACGGTCAGACTTGGCGCGGTTTCAGTCGGAGAACTTTTCTCTAGTCTGCCTTTTGTTCTGGCTCTTAAAGGTCAAATATGCTAAATTAACTTTCATGAGGTTGTTGCAGCCGGTGTTGCAAAGCTCCCATAATAAAAGACATTCGGGGATTTTGTGCAGACTTAAACCGACACTGGAGAACATTTCAGGTTATTAAGACCAGCAAAAACTGTTCAGTAATTTGAATACAATTTAGCAGAAAATGCAGTTCCAAGGACTAGTTGGTTAGTGCCATGTTGAAAATAGCCATGCCTTTATGTTTTGCAAGTTCAAAATGCTTCACGCCATTGCCAGCAGTGGCAGCCAGACACGATACAGGAGTTTTTTTGTGGTAGAAAAGGTTTCCAAAAGGTGAGTGATAGCATTTCAACTGCAGGGTAAAGCTGCTGATGAATTGGACCATTAAACAACATGTTTAAAAGGAGTTCGTAGTTAAACCATAGACTGTAAATTAAGAATGGACAATTTATAGCCTCCTTAATTTCTGAGGCCGTAAGGAAATGGGGGCAGGCTCCAGAAGTTCCTTGCTCTACTATCAGTGGTTCTTAATGCTGTCAGGACCCACCATAATCCTGAGATTCCCCGACTCAAATAAGAATTGAACTTCTTATACATCAAATGAAATACTGTATTTTAATGTTGAATTAACAATGAATAAATATATAAAGCCGAAATTATGAATAAAACAGCAGGCATTCGTACAGATTCAGATGTTTAAAATATGTTTCCAAAGGATCAATATTGAAAGAAACGTATCTTGGAAAAGGTTCTGGGACCCACAAGTTGAGAACCACTTCTCTAATGGCCATTCCATTTACACGTTTTGCCTCTAAGTCATTATCGAACACAGGCTTGTGATTCTGACCCACGTTTGTCTCAACACTCTCAACTTTGTCCTATTTCGCTTTTATTTCACAATTTAATTTTCCCTCGATTCTAAATCTAAAAATTATACCTGGCCCCAAAAACCCAGCCAAATTGCTAGCATGAACGAGCGTCAGTTAGCCTGCGTTGAACTCACTTTGTCCCTTCTTAATTTACAGTCTTTGGAGTAAACATAGTCGAGCTAATGGCAAGTTTAACTCCTTCCTACTAAGTCTGCCGTTTGCAACAGGAACGAACTGAGAATGCTTCTTTTATTTTCAATCAAACTACTTCTACACATACTGCGAATGTAAGACCAGTGACAAGGGAAATTCCTGTCTCCATTGTGTCTGTGTATGGTTCAAACCTCTTCTAAATATGTTCTGAAATGTATGTGATTCTGTTTTTATCTGAAGTTTAACGGTTCATATGCCATCGAATGTAATCAATTGCAAGACTGGTTGAGAAAAAAAGTTTTTTTTAAAGACAATAGCCCTTTGCCAATGTGTCCAAAGGAATTTCCAAACTGTCAGATACTGCACAGTGTGTCTCCATTAATAACTTTTTCACAACACAGTCTCCAGACCAGCGGGAGCCGTGGAAAGACATACGGCGGGGCAACTTCAGACGAATTTGAGTTAAATTCCTTGTTGCACCTGGCACATAATGCAACATTGTGTAATCCGTGACAGCGGGCCAACGCCGGAGCACAGCCCGAGCGATTCCTATTACATCAGAAATCTGGCAAAGAGCAAAGGAAGAGCCCAGATCACGGATAATAGGAACAGCAGGTGAAGCAAAACGACGCGGTATTACAGCTTTGAGCCGTCATCGCAAATCTCCACGTGACATTTCAGTCCTGACACTGTGGGGATTTTGTGTTTTAGGTGGAAAAATGCAATTCGCTTTGAGGAGAAGAATGGAAAATTGGTCTGACGTTTTCTAAAAAAGGATCGACTGCCTCTTTCGCACATAGAAACGCAAAAAGAGGACTCCAACATATGAATGGGAGTGAGGTACATCTGCTTTGAGGATACTTGTATGGCAATTAATCGAAATACACGCTGAACAGTCGAAGTACACTCTGAACAGTCAAAGAACACTCTGGACAATAGTTCCTAAGATAGTTAGAGCGAACAAAGACAATTTGTACTTGTTTTATGGCAATATTATTGTCATTTATACACAATCAATCTGGAATTTAACTTAAAACAAATCATGAAGACAAACTGCAAACTTTCTCCCACTGTGAGTTAAACACTGCCCATATCCCAAATGTACGGCGGGTCAGGCTCTAGCGCTAGTATTAAAGAGTCCATGACTCCATGATACAGAAAGGTGATCAAAACCCCAGCACATGCGCCACCCAAAGTAGTGGAAAATATTCCAGTCTGTGAAATCTTCAGACCTGGTGGCATACCAGAGTGTCCCCCATCTGCGCAAAGGTCTGGTCTACAGTCTGATCTCCGTGACTAGTCCTTGAAGAAATTGGCCATTCAGTTTTGGCAGGTCAGCACAGGTTTGGGCCTCCATCAATTAAAGTGCATAGACACATTAGACACTATTTTTGCAACACAATTATATTTAAGATTGTGCTAAATATTTTACCCAGCTTTCACTTTCACTAGTTTCACTTCCTGATAGGACACTGACAGGAAGTGATAGTGCCGGCCATGTTATGTCAATGGTAAGTCAAACTGCTATGGAATTTTACCTCTAGCTATGTCACTTCCTGTAACTATCCTCCTGTCCTACATTTCTTCATTAAAATTGCTGCTTCACTTAAATGAAATGATAATTATTACTTACAACAGATGTTATCAATCTAAATAGGTCATATTTTCAAAAGCATCAAAACCTGGCATATGTCAAAAGATGGGTGCCTTGGACAATGAACACATGTGGCTCGCCGAAGCATAAAATGTAAACTCATCTAGACCCGTCTTTGGAGAGAAGAAGAAGAAGAGAACACTGGCGTAGTTATGATCTCAGTCCATTTTAGAAATAATTAATCACTTATCAGAGCGAGAAGCAGCTTTGATTGACAACCTAGTCCAAATGACACAAGAATGCAGCTATCTTTATGGATTTCAGCGATCACTGAGGCAACATCAAAGCAGACCCCGAAGGCGCCCGAAGGCAGAGTGCGCTCCTTTACGACGACCGGCTCCTCCGCATCCACGATGAGGAGTTAACCCAGTGTGTGACAGACACGGACCGTGATCCGATAAGCAAAGAAGGCCCAGAGCACTGTGTCTATAAATACAGAATACAGAGAAATGGACAAAAGGTCAAAACAATGGGGTACGACCTGCAAACCAGATGGAAGGAAGATGGAACATGGGAAACTGCAAATGGAGATCGGGTGAACAGTGTGCGCATGGGCTGCAAGAATCAGAAACCGAACTGGAATCATGAAATCAACCATGTAAATGTGTCTGGGAAATCACTTTTGGACATTTACCAATGGCCGCTGGCTGCTCTGCTTTACGACCGCAACACCGGAGGCCGCCATTGCTGTAGTACCCCCATATAGCCGCTAGTCTCCCATTGAAAAGCATTGGACTTTAGACACATTAAAAACAACTTTAACGTCTGGTTTCTATTTTTTAACACACTTTCTACAGCTACATATTCCTCCTGAGATAACGCTGGGTTAGGCACAATTAAAGAATTTGTTTTTAAATCTCGTTCTGAGATGAGGGTCGGACTGTTAGCATTGGCGCTGCACGAGCTACACGTCACGCAAGGGCCGAGTCTACGGTGAAGATCCCGCCCTTATGCCCTTTTTGGGAACAGACTTCGTCAGAGCAGGGGAGGAGAAGTCTGTAAATCCATGATTTCCCCGGCGAACGTGGTCATTATGGTAAACGGGGAGGAGTGAGGAGTAGTTGTCTATTCTTTTTTACGGTCTATGACATTTACCCAAAAATGATTCAGCCCGATCACGCTTTCCAGAATGTTTGTGAATCTCTTCTAAGACTTTATCAGCGGCGAAAACCCTTTTCAAAACAAGATTGCCCGCATGAAAAATAATAAAATTCCACTTATCCACTTTTACACACGACTCATAATTTTCTTTTCTTAGCCTTCGAGTTCAAGAGCCTGTGCAGCTTAGTAGCGTGTCACCTATTGTTAACAAGATGCGAAACAGTGCCAAAAGACGCCGTGTGCGCATCTTACCCTCAAGTCACGGAAACCTGCAATGTAAACAATCACAGTAATGGCTCTAATTACATACACAGCCACAGCACAAGCACATTCAGGGCGGCTAAAAGCACTTGAAGTAATGTCGTAAGTGGTCATTTTCTCTGCCCTCATCTGATAGAAAGGAGGCAATATTGTGCACACGGTGTAAAGGTGTTTCCGTGTTGTGTCACATGCCCTTAAGGCTGTAGAGCGGTACAATTTACAACAATGGTGATGAATAAAAGAACGGTTAGAAATCACAAATGCAGAGGATACATGAAGTAACACACTGTACGAGTTAGCAGCATGACTATTTATCGGCAAGACTCGAACAGACGATCAGAACAAGTTTCTTTTACTAAGGCAAGACGCTGCAGAATAGGGAAAATATAATAAATATTAGGGTTGGGCCATATCGTATCGCATATCGTTATCGATATGCGATATGTTTTGATATCGTTGGAATTTTTTATACCGTTGTGGACACAATATAATTTATGTTACGCTCTGCTCCATCCAGAGCAGCATAAACACTGACTGTAGAACACGGGGACACAAGCTGAAAAAGTAAAATGAAATGGAGGATGTAAACTGCTTGAGTAGATCATATATGGAAGACAATTATGCCGTAAAAAAGAAAAAAAAGAATAAAATATCACTGAATGAATCTTCCCAATAGGCGTAAGGCTGGGATTTTGAAGTAATTCGTCCATTGTCAATTATATCGTCAAGTATATCGTTATCGTGATATTTATTTTTTCATATCATGATATAGATTTTAGGCCATATCGCCCAGCCCTAATAAATATAGAGATAGGGATTTGAAACCTTTGCTGAATATTGCTGGTATAAATATAAGAAGAAAATGTAATGCAAGTGATTTTATGCATTTGTGTTTAATGCATAACAAAGGCCAACATTGCCTATATTTTCAGCAACAAAATCGGGATGTGTATTTCATCAAAGTAATATTTTTTCTGACTAAAACATTAAAAGTAGCTTATGAGACAAAAACTATGATTACAACCTCCATATGTTTTTGTTGACAAATACAAACTAAATGAAAATGAGCCTCATATAATTTTAATTAAATGCCAAAGGAACAAGTCTACGCTTTGTCCACAAGGTACACGTTTCATGAAGAATGAATTAAATATGTTTGAATACAATAATATGAAGGGAAAGTTGACCAAATGAATAAGTGACTTTGAGTGTGAGCTCTGGAGGTCGCGGTCCTGCCTCTCTCGCTATTTTCCCAATAAGGATCAACGATGTCTTGCACAAACCAGCGAATGATTCAACATTACGTTGGATGTAAATACTCGACAGGAGGAAACGTCTGTGTTCATTGAGGAGGACTTATCTCAGAGCTAATGGCAAGTATAAAAAACAACACCACAAAATTAAACTACTAATAAGTATTTATACTACAAACATGTCGATTGTTTTTTGAGCGGCTCGTTCAAAAACTTGGTGCAATTTAGTGTTAGCCATTAAGACAAAAACATCTACTGTGATGGGCAGGAAGTTTCCCCCAGTGAATCCTTTGCTCCTGATGCAATGTTTTTAACATGATGCCGTGACTGTCCACCAGTAACTCACTGTTTACGGCCATTAGGATATTAAATTTCTAAAATGTTTCTTACGAAAACCCGCCTGGTCCCTTTAATTGTAACTAATCCAGCGTTATCACAGGAGCGATATCTAGTTGTAGAATTTTTTAAAATAAATTAGGCACCAGGCTTTACAGTGGAACATGTCTAAAGTGCAATGCGTTCTTATGGAAAACTAGCTCGTTTTGCCGCTCGCATATGGTACTGCAGCAATGGCGGACAATGTCGGCCCCTGGCGTCGTGTTCTTAAAGCAGTGAAACCAGCGGCCATTGCTACTCACTCACACGGAAATAACAAGACTCTGAGGATCCACTCGGAAGTCAGGTGACGCTCATGTGTATATGGCCCATTTAAGATTTTAGCCGACCAAATTTACATACGTAATTTTTTTGTAAAAGTAGATAGAATTGCTTGATTCAATCTTGACTGAATAAGCAGCGCAATAATAATAAATAAAAACGCAGTATGTCCTTAACCCTCGTGTGGTCCTTGGGTCATTTGAAGGATTTTTGTAAAAAGAAGCAGAAAAAAATACGAATGTGTGGTGATTTTCAGACTCTTTTTTTGAAGTGTACATTTTTCGACATTAGGGTCTTTAAAGGGTGCAAAATTGAAGGATCACACGAGGGTTAAGTTCATAATCCTGAACGTGTCACGCAGAAGTCCAACCATATCTTCATCGAAGCAGCGCGCCGTTAATCCCCACATTTCCAAAATGCGATTTCACTCTCCTCCGTGCGATTCCCTTCCACACAGTATAACATTATGCGCTATGTAAATGACGGCTTCTGCTCACTCCACACGCCAGGCTTAGGTGTTCCAGAGGCATTCGAAACAGCCCACTCACCACTCTCCGGGGCGGTGCATCTAATTCTCCGAGCGCATAGTCAAAGTGGAGACGAGGAAACAGCTCATGGATGACAGTTCATGTGGTCTATCTATCACCAAAAGCACAGGGATTTCCCATTACAAAGCAGACGCCCCGTTCGGTATATGGACACGATGGCGGAGCTGACCTCCCTGCGCCCATGTGTAATAAGAAGTCACGCCGCCTTATTCTCCGGAGTTGAGAGAAATAAATTGAATGCCGCTTATGGAAAAAAAGGGTGCGGGAGAACGCGCAGGCTTGTCTTGTCGCTCATACAAGGGTATTATACCGAAAACATGGGAATTGTACCACTTAGAAACCATAGAAACTGAAGGAAAGTGGGTTCGTACAATAGATGCCAACAGCGTAGCAGTGTATGTAATTGCATTTGCAGCCCTTTCGCGAGAACCTAACAATGGCCCACTGTATGTAGATTTGTCGGAATAAAAGAAAAGCCTCCATCGCAAAGTGTTCAGTGCTTTCCCAACTCGCTGTTAAGCAACACACAATGGGGAAATGAATCAAAAATATATGTTCTGTTCCTTGAATGTCTTGAATTTGATCTGTTTTGTTGTTGTGGATTAGCTCGACAAACCTGGCCAAACTTTGCTGTATGGCGGCACGGTAGCACAGCGGTTAGCGCTCGTGCTTCACAGCTAGAAGGTCCGGGTTCGATTCCCACCTGGACGGGGCCTTTCTGTGTGGAGTTTGCATGTTCTCCCCGTGTCTGCGTAGGTTTCCTCCGGTTTCCCCTACCACTAAAAACATGTACAATAGGCCCAGGGACTGCAGGTGGAAATTAGCACAAGTGCTATAACCTGGTACAATGCATCTCTCCTTTCTGAGGCTAATGTAGATTGTACACTGTCCCTGTTCAAAAAATAAAATAAATAAATAAATAAAATAAAATAAAGGTTTTCCGTCATGTTATGCTTTTCGTGAAAAAATAGGTAACATTTTATATTTTGGAAGGTGAAGCGATTAGCGCTCGTGCCTCACAACAAGAAGTTCAACGTTCAAAGCCAGGAATTGGACATTGAAAAAATCTCTCGGAAAAAAATATATTCAAAATGTTCTTAAGACTGGAAAGGTTGGACTCTACAGGAGCTACTAAAGTGGAGATAATGTAAGACAATAAAGAAAACCTAATAATTTTGAGATGGCAGGTCCTAAAGTTTTGCGACGTCTGCACATGCGCCCGTATATTTCCCCCGTCAGAACAGAAGTGACCGCTTTCGGATTACAGCGTCCTCTCGGTCGCCTTTTGTGCTACGTCTGGACACCAAACATGTGAGTATTTGTGAAAGAATATGCACGTTTATACCAGCCAGTGCACCGTGATGTTACAGTTATAGGACGAGTTTCGTGTCTCGCCTTTTAAAGCTCAATAAAGCGGAAACCGTTCGTCTTCAGAGGCCATTGCGGCGAATCTGCCTGTCCCGGTCACCTGTGGACGGGGCGCGGCTGAGGCCGCGGGTCCGCAACTGCGAACTCAGACTAATGTAATTGTGTCTCGCCGATCTAATAAAGCACTCGGGCCATTTAGCTTCCATCTATCCGTCTGTCTCCTCCTGCCCTCCCCGCATTATATCCCGCTCCGAGTCAGACAGCCTTCAGTGCGGCGTGAGCGAAAGGCACCTTGGGGAGTTTTACGATCCGCGGCGAAGCGGCCCGGGATCTTTTCCTCTTCGGGGACGTATGCATGCGTCGGCGCGTTTAAATAATGGCCGCTGTCTGGTGAAACGCCATCGCACGTTCAGAGGAGATCATTTTCTCCCGATGAGCCTTCCGTCTTCTCAAACGGCGATATATCCTCAGAGGTGGCCGGATTTTTACGACTGAGAGCAACATTGCGTTAAAGTAAATTTACCAGTGCGGGAGTAAAAAGTAGTCATCCAAATATTTTCCCCAGTAAGAGGAAAATGCTTTCGGTTTAGCGCTGAGTAATTGCTAGGGTGTAAAAGGCGGATTTATGTTTAAGCAGTGACACGCCATAAAACAACGTGAGCATTCTGACATTCCAAAATTATAGCCCACAAGAATAGATATTTCTAAGTGATGACCCTACCCATGTCTCTGCACGTGCTTCAGTTTAGGACGCTTGGTGGAAAATAGGCACCGCCGACATCATTTGTCAAGCGTTTGCTCATGTGCAAAATGTGGAGTACGTGTAAACTGGAGCGAAACCGCATGAGCAACTTAGACTGTGTCTCCTAAAAGGACACACGGTCTAATCGACACATGGAAGTTGTGGGCCTAATAATGGATGCATCTTCAAATGGTTAATGTGGTGCAACACACCCACGAAAACACATGCAAAAAACCCAAAGCCTGCAGCCAAGAAAACAATACTAGAGCATCAAAGCGCTCTTTGAGTTTTGAAATGGCTATGCTTTTCTGTTTTGTTTATCACACTTAGTGATTAAGGCATTAGCCATCTATACTAGGGCCGGGACAATAAATGGTCTCAGCTTATACAGCGCTTTTCCACTCACATTAGGCACTCAAAGCGCTTTACAGCAAGGGTCCCATTCACACTCTCGTCCATACACCAATGCACGAAGACACTGGAGGCAAGGTGGGTGTAGTGTCTCGCCCAAGGACACAACGACAGTGTGCACCTTCAGGAGGCGGAATTTGAAACCCCGACCCTCCAATCATGAGACGACCCGCTCTACCATCTGCGCCACTGACGCCCCATTAGACTTTTGTCACAATCCACTACATATCACCACAAAATGTACTACGATTTAATATGTTCCAATGCCAGATAGATAGATAGATAGATAGATGAATAGGATAGGATAGGATAGTAAAGATAGTATAAGGAGCTATGAACATGTCAGCCAGTTGGTGCAAACCGCAGCTGCTAGCCTTTTGACAAACTCATCCAGACGCTTCCACATCGCCCCAAACCTCTCCTCCCTCCACTGGCTTTAACATTTTGCAGGTCCTCCTCTCAGACGGTTTTGGATGTGCCCGGGCAGCGGGGCAATCGTGCTTTTTTTTCCGTGACGGGACCCAAACTGTGGAACTCGCTCCCAGTCGAGCTGCGAGTCATCGCTGACCTGCCACTGGACTAAAGACTGACTCATTTAGACAGCCCATAACTCCTAGTACTGCTCTCTTTAGTTTTGTTTTGCCAGTATGTCATTCCCCATTGATGTTTTCGCTTGTGTTTTTGTGTGTCTGTCTGCCAAGTGTTGGTGTAAAGTGCTCTAGAAATAAACTTTAATCGATTGATTGACGAGAACTGTTGGCTAATCCAATGATTTGGTGTTCTAGTCGCCCACTTCTACAGTGAGGGCTCAACAGTCAACTGCAGAGGACAGTCTTTAATCATCCTAAAGCATTGAAGTAAAGTAAAATGAGTGAAAAGGTGCACGAAAGCTCAAATGACTGTATGTAGGCCACAGTTGTGCGTTCGTCCCCGTTCTTTCCCTCGAAGGCGCCGCACAAGCCAAATAACAAGGCAGGGTTCTCTTAAGTGTGCCCTTTATACCGCAGTAAGATTTCAGTCTCTTTAAAGAGGCGACTCCCCGCGGAGAAGCCACAAACAAGCGCCGCGTTACAGCCGGACGTGTTTGTAGGACGTCATGCCGAGTTCGGTCACAGCTAGAGTTAATATTTATTCACTTTACTGCACCAAACAAAGCAGGAGACTTTCTATGAACGTTTTTTATGCCTTTAACGTCTCCATCTGCTTATGTCAAATCTAAAATAACAGAAACTGGTGAGTAGGTTTAATTATGTAGTTGTTGTTTTTTTGTCTTGCTGAGAGTAATGGTATGTGCTGCAGTGGTCACACTCTCCCATCAGCTAAACAAGGTCTCGGTGAAAAATGGAGGCGACGTTGGAGCGTTTGACATTGCAGAAGGAAATATTACAGCGTGTGACCTTTTCTCTTTTGTGGCGACAGTGTACGTTGGGATATTATTGACCCCATAGTGGAGGAAGTAATTTGTTATAGCAGCTCGTAACAGGAAAAGTGATATGAAAGATGGAACAACAATGGAAGCAAGAAGAGTTTGGAAATGCTTTTGATGTATCTGCATTTCTTTATCCCTAACACTATTTTCATTGTGTGAGTCTCAAGGAAGACGTTAAACTATGAAAGAACACTTCGAACGCCGTTTCTTGCTCTGGTTTAAGGGATTTCATATTTTCCAAATGATTTAAAACAGACGAAAGAGCAGCAGAAAACAGTGTATCGGCCGCCATCTTTAACGTTTTGGAAGAGTGCGTGGTGGTGACGGGTGACGGCATCCATCTCTTGGTACTTGATTGGACCGATGTGGGTAAAATCGTGAAATGATCGCTCTTCTTTTGAACAGAAAGGAGGAGTGTCTGGCAGGCCAGGCAATGCCGCCCCGGGTTTTATTCTCTACCACCAACAGTGTCCGGGCTCTGGGGGAAGATTCGGTCTTCATTCAGAATCATTCATCATCGCCGTGTATTTCACATCGTTATTGCAATCTTCCGCCGGGATCTGAGCCCCAATAACGATTCATGTCCAATAAAACTTCCTAACGCCACTCTGTTGCTGTGAGTCTTTTCAGGTTGAAATGCCTTCAGTGAGAATCTGCAAAGTAAATAGTAAATAAAAGAAAAACCAACACATAAAAAAAATGTGTTTCCAAACTTTTGCCAGGTACTGTACATATAAAACAGGTGCGGGTTTTAGGGAGAGTGATCGAACTCCACGTGGAAACGCCCCGCGATCCACAACCTTCCTGTGACGCAAACTCCTCTGACGGCCATAAGCCACCGTTCCCCAAATGCTTACGCTAAATTTCTCCCTGGCCTTGTTCCCGCAGTAACCAAGCAGAAGGTCTTCCATTATGTAAACCGTGTTCCGCTTCTTCTCCCGATAAGACATTCACAGCGCAGCGGCGTCGGTATTAGCAGGCGTGACGTCCCACCGTTGTTTACAATATCGCCGCCGTGTCGACGGGGCGAAGCGAGCGCCTTACGGAGGGGCTTACACGCCGCCGAGCCGATCCATTTCCCTCTCTCTCTTTTTTTGTGTGTGTGTGTCCATTTCATCGACTATACTCTCCCGAACAAATAACTTCAAGAGTCAAAAGCCAAACGCAACACGACGCGGAGCTCAATCTATGCAAATCTATGCTAAACCCATTCTACCGCTGCAGCGAGCACTTAGCATATTAACACGACGAGCGCGCGATGCCGTGATCCCGACGGCTGCTGTGTGGACTTAAACAAGTTTAGCAAGCTAGGGAAGGCTCCTATTGTTGATTTATTTTAATAATTTTTATAAAACAGCTGATAGTTGGGTCTTTTGTGTGTGAAAACAGGCAATTATTTCACAAAGAGAGACATTAGCGCGCGTTACCTGGGGAGGTGGCAGCTATCTTACGAGAGCGCAAATGAAAGAAACAAAGCAGGCAGGATTACACTTTGAAAAGGGACTTCTTTTGGCTAAGAATTAAGTGTTGTTATATTGGGCAGATTACATTGTGGAGAAGATTAGCGCCGTTCATGTCAACTGCAGCATGTTCGCTTTGTGAAATGAGGGCGAGATTTGGGGTAAATGCTGCCGAGGGATTTGCTTTTCAGAAAGGTTTGTTGGGCACACAATACATTCAATATAAGAGGGTTTCTAATGATACCTTGACTTGACCTTGACTCGCCAGCCATCCACTCCTGCTTTTTGTTTCTGTTCAGAAGCAGGACCGTCTGGAAGTTTGCTAACAGCCGATCAAAACTTGAACAGTTAACCACGAGTAAAATGTTTTGTTCAATGTACTTAAAGCAGAACTAAGTAACGTGTTTACCTTAATAAATCCTTTCCGTAGTCCCTCTGGGGGTAATACAAGTGTTAAGGGGATGATTGGGGGGTCTTTCATCTCCCCCTGGTTTCTCTGGCCAGAAAACCATGCTTGCAACTTGCCTGCCACCGGGTCGAAGCCACCAATACACACTGGGTCGGTGATGGACAGGCCTGAGTCATCTGACTTTTATTTACTTCAACTCGTAAACAAAGTCCGGGCATGCGACTACACAGTAGACGGTACAATAAACACTATACACTAAAATTACACACGATATTGAACACTAAAACCAATACTAACAAATGTCCTAAACTAAATTCAGTTAACTAATAAAGCAACTAATGACTTAAACTACAATATTCAACAACAACGCTATAACACTACACAATTATCTATAATACAAAAAGCTATGTTAAAAAAAATCTACCTAAATGCTATAACTAATCGCAATCCTGACAACCGATGAAAATTCTCTTTCGCTATTCCTTCTCCAACTCGCTACGGGGGCGTGAGCGAGACTGGGACACTTTTATAGCCCAGAGCGGCGGGACAACTGACGTCCGGCTTCAAGCCTGGGCAAATAGTGGCGCCAAATTAAAAAATAAAATGCAGTAGACAGATCGCCTGTAGCGCCTGATCTTTCAACTAATTCGTACTAAAGTGCCAAAATTATGACCAGGACATGTAGACAACACTATTGGACACTGATTTATACAGTTTATCAGCAAAAAAAAAAGTGGATTTGAGGGTGAGTTTTCCTTTAACACTACAAAAAATGTATTAAGCTAAACAAGTTGCTTAGTACTGCTTTAACAAGAATGTACCTGCGCAGATTTTGACGCCAAGAGTTTTTCCTCTTGTTGCCACAAGATTTTGTCATCCCGTTTGACATCGTTTAAAACGACCATCAGCATTTGTGTTAATTTCTCCTACATCTAAAGTCTGGACCTCCTCCTTGTATCCTTCAGTTTTTGTGGCAAAAAAAACAGAGATCGTTCACATTATATTCAAGTTTATACACAGGTTTGCTCGATGGTGGGACAATTTGTTTCCTAGGGCTAGGTATCTGTTGGTTTTTGTATTTTATATATCAGCACTTTAACTATACTGCCTGATCAATACGTTTTTGGATACCTAAACTGAAATGTTTGTCATCTAGGACCATAAAACAATGTATTCCATAAAACACAATTTCTTTTACATTTGGATCATCTATTTGAGCTGAAACAACAAAAGTAACTAACAGGCATCCAAACTTTACATCGATCTCTGTATTTACCCGTTTTCGAAGCCCAATATTACTAATACAGACATTAAACAAACTTAATAGAGCCATCGCAGGGTTCTCTAAGGGAATTTGTATCATTATCCCAGTATTTTTAGGAGTACTTAAAAAATAGGTGTAATAATTTTTCCTCAAAATCCTCCTGGCGGCCTGAAGACGATGCTCAAGGGCAAAGTAAGTAGGCAAGGTGTTAAATGTCCAATACCGATATTTGTTTTTCATTTAAATGACATAAAGATACTTTGATAGGATTGGGAAATTTGGTATAAAATATCCTCTCGACATTCTGAAGACAGTAATTAAATAGCGTTAGATCTGGGGGTATTACCTTTTAAGATATTAAACCTTTTATAGTTGTGGGTAACAGGCTTTTCCTTCAGAACAGGACCTTAATTTGGTGCCTGTATCCATTGCAAAACAAGGCAGACATTTTGGACGGAGAGTGCGCCGTTATGGACACTGGCAGTAATCTCCCTTCAATGGGGCCTGAAAAGTAGAGTACACTGTGAGTTGTATGTGATTTATGGAAACTCCCTGGAAAGAGAAAGGCCTAATGGAGTGTGCGGAATCGTCTGTCTAATGCAGTTCATCAGTCGGAGGTGCCTGCAATCCGCAACTTCGGCGATAGTGACTAAAAGAAATGTTCTCCAATTGGATATTTACGGTACGCCGGCCGAGCACTCCGAGAGACCGGCTTCGTAAACTCCACGAAGGCAACACTGGCGACAGGTACTGGGCTGCACAGTTTAGCAAAAAAGATCTGATCAGATTCATGTTAAAGGTAAGTTAACTGTACATTTTTATACGCTGATAATTGTGAGAAACATGAAACAGCAAAACTATTTATCAGTTTCATATTGGTGCATATTTCAGAATATGTTTGTAGAGGTTTAAACTACAGGGTTGGCAGGTTTTAACCATGATCGGCCAAATATGCCAAATATGAAACTTTAATAGGTTAGGTCCTCATCCAAATCCTGTCTTTGATTAGCCGCATTTTCTGTGTGTAGCTGGTCATCTATCTATCTATCTATCTATCTATCTATCTATCTATCTATCTATCTATCTATCTCCCTACTCATGGCATCTTAATGAAAACCAAAGTACATCTCTGACATGTTAGAGCCGTATGAACCATCTCGGACCCTGAGAACTTCAGGGAGGGGTCTCCTGGTGGTTCCCAGAGTCCGGACGAAACACGGTGAGGCTGCGTTTCAGTTTGACGCAGCTAAAATCTGGAGACGTCTTCATGAAGGTGTGAGACAGGCTTCATCTCTTTGAAGCACTTGGAAATACCTTGTGTATGAATCGTGTTCTACAAATAAACAAATAAACTGTGTTAGGGTGATCGACCGTAGTAGTTGATGCCATTCGATTCATCCATCCATCTTCTTCCACTTGTCCATTGCCGGGTCGTGGGGGCAGCTGTTGGAGCTGCACCAGCCCCTATGGCGCCCCCTGCAGGTGGTGGGTCCACAGGAGGACGGCCTCATGGTTCTAACCGGGCCTGTTGGTCTCTCATAAGGGGCTTCTGAACCGCTCTTTGTCTGACCCGTCATGTAGGACCTGTTTGCCCTGGGAGACCCTACCAGGGGCACGAAGCCCCCGACAATATAGCCCCCAGGATAATTCGGGCACTCAAACCCCTCCACCACGTTAAGGTGGCGGTTCCATTCGATTCAAGTTCAGCAAAATGTGAAGCAGAATACAAATGGCAAGTGCTTCTCAGCATTAGCATAATTCCAGAGCAGAAAAGAAGCTGAAGAAAATTAGGTCGATCCAAAAAAAATGTGGCACAATCGAAAAAAGCCATTTAAATCTGTGGTCTTTATATGTAGGGGAAAAGGTATTGTGGATACAAAATCTGGTCCCTGAAGATTATAGTTGTTTTATTCCATATGGTCTCTATAAAAACATACAAGCTGCTGATGAAATATTTATATCTCATCCTATACTGCCATATGCCCTTTTCCCTTTGGCATTTTAATGACATCAACAGGCCTGACACCCACGAATAACCTCGCTCGACAAGCCGTCTGTGTTGTGAACATACATCGCGTTTTAACTCACGGCTTCGGCACAGAAGCGCCTAATTTGCCACGATGGCGAAATCTCCTGCCGTCTTGAAGGTTTGGCAATGCCGCGTCGCCCGGAGAGCGTGGAGGTGGCGAGGGGGAGAGGGCTGTCAGAACCGTTCAGATCACCGTCCTGCCCATATCCAAACCCCCAGCAGCGCGTTACACAACGTCGACGAAAAGAAGGTCAGGAGAACTGGGGTAGATCAGCACCAGGGAAGCCCGGATCCACATTTTTGGTGACATTTGATGTTGTAACGAGAGAATATATTGGGATGACACTGGAAATCGCAAGGTTAAGCCAGGATTGGTGACTACAGTACAAATTAATTACAAAAAAAAGATGCTGGTTTTACCCAATGAACTATACATTTCGCCGAATGTTTATGACCTGTTCATTTCAAAGACCCTTCATTTTTATGTCGACCATTTTCGATGACGCCAGGCAGAAAACTCATTTTCCGAGATCTAATTGCGATGAGGCACACCGGTGGGAAAACACTTCCAACTTTACAATGAGACTGATTCTGGAGCTTTGAGAAGCGTGCGCATGTAAATAACACTTTAGGCCGCAGTTAACGAGAAAAGACTACGGTTGTCTGCCAAGTAAATGCAAAAAGCTTTCGCCTGCGTTTCCTACTGCTGCCGTGCGGATTCTTGAGTTCATTCAAGGTAAATCTGTATTTAACTGAATGAAAATGAGTGGCTCTTTTCACATGTAGCTCCGGAACACACCATCTACATATCTCGAGAAGCCATTACCCAAATATACATATCTTTCTATAATTACTCAACAACTACTTTAACAAATGCTGAATTATTAATATAGTTTTCTACTCAATAAAGATACAAAGACATGGAGAGGAGCATATTAGTTCAACAGCCCATAAATACATAAATAACAGAATGCGAACATGATGCATCATGCTACATGCTAACGCTAGCTATGACCTCCGTTTTTTCACTTCTACTGAACAATCTGCTGTGAAAAAGCATCCATATGGGCCCAATTTAGACTTGACTTTATTTGTAAAGGATAAATAAGTTTATATTCCGCTAGAAAATGGCTAAAAAATGTGTCCAATCGTGTTTCCTAAAACAGACTTCCTTCCCCCTCGGCGAGGCAACGCCCCCTTCTATGACCCGATGTCGTCTGTATCTATACAGCAGTTTAAAAAAAAATATACAAAGAAAAGTGTTTTGCTAAATATGTAAACGGTGAGAGTTAAAAATAGAAGGTTTACGAGCACTAGTTTTGAATGCAGTTGTGGGATGATACAAGTATTTACTTCTGTCCCCTCCCATTCGGTGCATGTACTTTGTTTTCATGTCTTTATCCGCACTGGCATAATGGATGCACAATGATGTATAATGGATGCACAATGATGTATTTTCTTAGTCCGAATATAAATATTTAATTCACTCAAATATATAAATCTTAGAGGCAACATATAACTGTTTTGCAATTTCACTTTTACCTTGTGGTTCTGGTCGCTGGTGTACTATGGGAGGAAGTGCTCACAAAAATACTACTTGAACATACAACATAAATACACCCCTCTTCAATAAAAGTGCGCTAGGACGGCTGTCGTATTTCCATGTTTCTCTCTTACCAAATATTTGTCAAAATACTTGACACTTGATCTATGGCTGAAACTCTCGTGCAGTAAGAAGCTTTCCCGGGGAAGTCCTTTAAAAGTCTATTAGCCTGTCACTGTCCCGGCACAGTTCTTAAACGAGACATCCGCCAGAGCAGGGAACCTTACTTTGACCCGCACTTTAGTATGCATTATTGAAAGATTCAGTTAAAAGTCTTACCCACGGGGAGCTGGAGAGATGTCATGGACTTTTTATTCAGAAGGAATTTGTGTTATCCTCCACAAAAAGAGGCTACAAGGTTCAGGTTGTCACTAAGGGTAAGGTCGTGTTGGCGGCTAGAAACATTTCTGAGCGTTCAATCCAAATGTATGCGGACAGTTAGCAAGCCTCGCTGGCTCCGGGGAACTTTTCATCAAGCATTTAGCCATCATTTATCCCAAATTATGACAGATCCAAATGTTTTCAGCTGTTTAGGCGCTCGCTGCACGTTTAGATGATGTCAAAGCCAAGTTAAAAAACTGAATGTGCAGATTTTTTTAGCTTTTACTTCTGGTTAGAATTAGCCTATAAAAGTGGCCTCTGAGGTCAAATGCTAAATCACATTCAGTAAAGTTTCTGCTTTTTGTGGGGTCAGACCAATGGGACCGTGCTTGGTCTTCATGGTGGGGAGCTGACTTTGCTGGAACACCACCCCCTTGTGGCCAGGGGTGACTCCAATAAACACTTGGTAGACAGGATTCTAATGGGACTTGGCTGGCTACAAAGAGTTTTAGTTTTTCTAAAAATTGCTATGCCCCATGTGTCAACGCTGGGCTGGGTGACGTACGCTTAACCACGCTGTGTTTTCTATATCGGGCTCCAGCGCCTGTCAATGAACTTCTGGAGCTCTGTGGAGGCATCCCGCCTTTTTTCCCTTTTATGGAACAAGTTGGGTAGGAGGAGACTAGGCAGCCATGTATATTTCACAGACGACTCGGGACCATTACTATGAATGGGGCTGAATGGAACACCGTCTCTTGTATATTATATCTATGGGTCAGACACACATCCACTGGCCACTAGATGTCATCTCATATGCCAATGCTGGGGAAACCACATACACTGTTGAAATGCCATGAAACGGACGTGCCACACTTTGATATTTGGACTGGCTTTACCATTCATTTCAATGGGGATGGAAGGCCCCAGGTACCGTAAGCCGTTGGCTAACATGTACGCATGTGTAGGAACAGCAAACACTCATTCTTATTTGCTTTGCCCCGTCGCCCAAACCCCGGTAGTACCACGTTTTGAAATGGAGCTTTTCTCTAAACACCTGTGCGCTGCGGGGGTCACGCTTTGTCCGCTCCGCGCGAGAACAATCCTCCTCTAAAGCCTGTGCCGTAATCGTCGGTGAAGAAAAAAATCCACTCCTCCCGCCACCGCCGCCCCCCCCCCCCCCCCCCCGGGAGCTCCTCGCATGTGCCGCCCGTGTCATTACATGTTAATGAGCCCTGGACTGACGCTGCGGCGCCACGGCGCTCTGATGGAGAGAACAGGGGAGCGTTTGATGTTTGCCAGTTGAAAGAATAAGCCTTTCCTTTGGGTTGTGTGGTCCGCAGAGGCATGCTGGGAGTGAATGAGCTGCTGGCCCAGGGCTAAAGGGGATTTTCGGTGGGCGTCACACATCCAATTACCTCGCGGCCATCCGAGAGATCCACGCGGGGGCTCGCAAGCACAGCAATGCGCAGTCAACCGGGCGCTCGTACTCAAGATGTCCACAAAGCCAGGTCATAGAATTTAGGGATTATAGATTGAGTAACGAAAGGTATTTGTTTGGACACTTGGGCGGTCATTTATCGATGGCAGGGTTTACGCGGGGCATTAAAAGCCATTAACCTCTTAACCCCCGCCGTAACCAAGTGCATTTTCTCCAGTTCACCTAAATCGAAAAGCTTACAGACTATTAGGCCAGTGTGACGCCTCATTTGAAAGCTAAGACGGCACAAAAAGCTGATCTAAACTAAACTTGTTTTGGCGGTTGTCGCTGCGTTGTCGTCACTTTTCCTGTTGCTCCTCTGTTGTGTTTTTTGTCACACTGTTTTCTCACTTTTGTTGTATTTTCATCCTCGTTTTTGTCCCATTTTTTTTTTACACTTTTCAAGAAGCTTTTAGATTCGAGGTGGCGGTTAAGACGTCGAATTAATTTGACCACAATCAAGGCCTTCATTGATTTTGTTCGATCTTTCACATAAAAAAAATATATGTATACTTTAGGCTTGGAGAAAGGCCGGTCAGCATCACAATCCTTTTTGTTTTCTGTTAATTGGTTAAATATTTGCAGAGATCTTCACATGTTCAGGCTGCACTGAGCATTTACACGCATTTTATTTATTTTTTACAGGGGGAGGGGGGTGAAGTGTCCCCACCAGCATTGACACCAAACCGACGCCAGATTTGAAATGTCCATCCATCCATTTTCTTCCACTTGTCCGTTGCCGGGTCGTGGAGGCAGCCGTTGGAGCTGCACCAGCCCCTATGGCTCCTCCTGCAGGTGGTGGATCCACTGAAGGACGGCCTCATGGTTCTAACCGGGCCTGTTGGTCTCTCATAAGGGGCTCTTTGTCTGACCCGTCACCTATAGGACCTGTTTGCCATAGGAGACCCTACCAGGGGCACAAAGCTCCCAACAACAGAGCCCCCAGGATCATTTGGGCTCTCAAACCCCTCCACCACGTTAAGGTGGCGGTTCCAGGAGGGGTATTTGAAATGTTTTGCACCTTAAATATTATAAATATGATTTACACTTTAAGTGGAAGTGGGTCCCGAGTTGTTGGTTGAGTGATTGTGGGAGTCCCCTGGTCTAAAACATATTCAGTTGCAGTTTTGGCTGAAAATGACTTTTTTTTTGCTCAAAGGTTGCCCGTTTTGTCCAGTTCTCTTTCGTCTGTCAAACATTCATTTGCACAGACTCGGTAAGTGTCTTGATATGTTCCCAGTAAGAAATGCATCCTCCAGGGATCTCTACCCAGTGAAAACGGTTGAGCAGTTCCATGAAGAAGCATACAGTCCATACCTTCACCGATTTGAGTAAGCAGTCCCACATCAACAGAGCTAAACATGTGGAGCCGCTCAACCAAAGAATTGGAGCGACTGCATTTAGACGACTGCGGTTGAATAACTTCAATATTTCTCTCCTTTTTTCATAAAGCCGGAACCCCAGGGCCAAAGGGAAATCACGCTCGAGCAAACATCGGCTATGAAATCAATATACAAGTACATTTTAAATTATACAGGTCGCATCATTTCTTTAGCACCCGAAATGGCCCGAAGTGCACCGTTATTTATGTGCGGCAATAAAGCACTCGAGCCACAGGAGGGGAACATACATTTAGCTCGTACGGTGATATTAAAAGTAAATGTTTATCCTGGGGGTGGAGAGAGAAATGCATTTTAATCATCAGCGTGTCTTGGGATCGCAGGATTGTTTCGAGAATGCATAAAGCGCCAATTAAACCAGCGGAGATTTAAAAATGTAAAATACAGGTAAAGGCGTTGTACATTAATCTTAAACTAATGTCAGTCTGTGAGCGCTGCAGCCGGGGCCGGAGAAGAATGGAGTGAGACTGACTGTAGGCAGAGTGCGTGGGCCGTCCGGGGAGAGCCCGCCTCGCGCTGGGGGAGGGTCAGCAGGGAGCCCGGGCGGGAGAACCCATAACCAGAGGCCAAAGCTTCCACGAGACGGCGAGAACGTGGACTCGGATTCCGACGGCATCTCCGCTCAAAGCGAATGACGCAGCGGTCGGCGTTTCGACGAGTCAAGCGGGAGGTTAATACGGAGAGACTGGGGACGCGCTGAGTGGGACGAAACCGCAGTTGCTATTTTAGCGTTCGCAATTAGCGAGCGGCGAAGGCTCCGAAAACTCAGAAAGAAGCGTCTCCAATGGGATTCATCACGGATACAAAAAAAAGTAATCAGCTCAATTTCAGCCTTCTCTCAAATGTTCATGCTCTCGAAATGAATTTAAGGCGAGACACTGGAAAAGGGAAAAAAACAAATGAAGCTTCAGCGCGAATTCAACCTGGAAGACCTACCTGCAGCCTTCATTATCCAATCATCCAATCACGGCCCCATCTAGAGCCGCGCCTTCGAGTCAGCCAATCACCGCAGCGGCTCATCCTGCTTCAGCCATTCATCGCCCGGGATCCCCTTCTTAAGCTCCCCCGGTCAATCACTCGACCGTTTACTCAGCCGTGCTGCGACCCTCCTCCGCCCCTCCTCTGCCTGGACTCTCCTTGGCTCTGCTCGTCATCGTCAACTGACCTGTCCAGGCTCCGGGGTAAGAATCTGGCTATTATCCATCAACGCCATGTATTCCATATCGTTAACGCGATCTCCCGTCGGGGTCCGAGCCCCGATCACGATCCATGTTTAATAAGACTTCCTAACACATTCTGTCTTTTCAGGTTGAAATACATTTAGCATAAAAATGGCTAAAATTCAGTGGTTCATAAACCACGTTCAGCTACAAAATCTAAATAATGGATAACACCAGGTTCAAATTTAGTTTTATTTTGTTCAAATATTAGCTAAAAAGAGTCAGTATAGCGTGGCAAACCAATGTTGTCATTTCCAGGAAATCTATGGCTCGGGGTGAGTTTGGTCATTTTTGTTTTTACGCTGACATTAAAAAGGTGTAAGGAAGAAACATTTTCGCCTGCCGTGTCTTGCTTTAAAATAAAATACACAATTCGAGAGGGAAATATCAAGCAACCGCAGACTCACATTAGCTAAAAACATGTAGATACAGACGCCATCTTTGAACGTCAAAATAGCCACAAAAGCGAAGATGAAAACGCAACCAAAAAGTGACAAATAAGCGACCGAAACGTGCTGGAGAAGCAACAGTAACGCGATAGAAAAACGACAAAAAGAACATGATTAAAGAGTGATGAAAAGAAACACAAATGCCACAAGAAAGCCACAAAAAAAGTGACAAAAATGTGATGAAAAAGCAACAGAAAAAAAAATCTGAAAAGACAACGAAAATGGGACTAAAATGGAACAAAACGCGATGAAAACGCAAAAAGTTATGATCAGTTTTGAAGGCCTTAGCTTTCAAATGGAGGCACTGGCAAATAGGCTGTACAAAATCTTTAGATTTGGGTAAAAGTCGAACTGGATCAAATGTACTTGGTTAAAGTTGGGGTTAAGAGGTTAACAGATACTCAATTATTAATATATTCATCTACTCAATAATGATACAGAGATATGGAGCCGAGCAAAGTGGTTCAACAGCTTATAAATACTGAAAAAACAGACCATGCTAACCAGGAAGCTAACGTTAGCTTCATGCTACATATTCTAACGTTAGTAACAAGTGCTGTTTTTCGTTTTTACTGAACCATTTATTGCGACAAAACATCCATATGGACCTGATTTTGGCTCGACTTTATCGGTGTGTGATAAATATATGTAAAGTCTGCCAGAAAACGGCAAAAAACAGTTTAAAATAGTGATTCCCATAAGAGGTTTTCTTCCCCCACAGCTTGGCCTCGTCACCTTGTACGACGCGTTGCCGTCTCTAATGGCTTACTATTAACCAAGCTCCCGAGGGTATGCAGATGAAATTGCATAAACGGCCTTTGTTATATACTGTATATATATATATATATATTATATTATATATATATTTCCCTTTGTCATGGAGTGATTGTTTCTTCTCCCGATATCCGCGACACATTCAACATCACGAGTTCCCTGACGCAGCCGAGGCGGGAGATGAGGCAGGCACGCGCTGAAAGCCTGTAGAGATTTGGAAGCTTTGCTCAGGAATCTCGGCGGAGAAGTCTTTGCTCGCGCTCCACTTAAGACACAAGACGACGTTAATTGATGGAGCGGCTTGAATCCATCCCCCCGTGGAACCGCCTGTGGAGTGGAGCACGTCTGAGCGATGCGTTTGGAGAGACGTTACTGTGCTGCAGTCGCGCGTCGGCCCCGGACCTGACCAATTCATAGGTTTCGTGATGTCCTTTGCGGAGAACAAAAGCTCCACTGGGACGGGTCAGGTGCAGGCAAACTCGGCGTGAGGGAGGTGAAGAAATGGACATTGATTTATGATCTTTGATCATGTTCCTGATTTGTTCATAAAACACTGTCTTCCTACCCGATTTTAATATTTATGTTGATGTATATTTAGTTAGGTTGAATTGAATTGAATAGAAGACTGGAGAGAATCATCCATGCGTTTGTCTCCAGCAGGTTAGACGACGGCCTGCTCACTGGCCTTTCTAAACGAGCTGTTAGAGCTGCAGAACATCCAGAACGCTGCTGCTCGAGTCCTGACAAGAACCAGGAAACACGACCATATTAGTCCAGTGCTCCGGTCCCTGCACTGGCGTCCTGTCACTCAGAGAATAGAATTTAAAAACAGCTCTGCTCGTGTACAAGTCGTTTCATGGTTTAGCACCAAAGTCCATCTCTGACATGTTAGAGCCGTATGAACCATCTCGGGCCCTGAGAACTTCAGGGAGGGGTCTCCTGGTGGTTCCCAGAGTCAGGACTAAACACGGTGAGGCTGCGTTTCAGTTTCATGCAGCTAAAATCTGGAACAGTCTTCATGAGGATGTGAGACAGGCCTCAACTCTGACAATGTTCAAATCTAGGCTGAAAACAGCTCTTTTTACCCGAGCAGATGAAAACTGAAAGTATTTTATCTGCACTCTTGCCTTTTACTGTCATTGATTAATTTTTATGTTGATGTTTTAATGATTTGATCTGTTTTCTTGTAACTTTATGCAACTGTGAAAGCACTTTGAATTGCCTTGTGTATGAATTGTGCTCTACAAATAAACTTGCCTTGCCTTGCCTAGAAAAATCATTGCATTTATAATCTGTAGACCAGGGACATTTACAGAACTATAGAGCAACAGCAGTAACTGAAGGTGTTTTGCTGCGTTTTTAAATTCGTTTTTTCATTTTTTCACACATTTCTGTAGGAAATCCATCGAGCAATGTCGCATTCGAGGTTTTCTCGCGCAATTCATTCAATTACTTTTAAAGGCCTCGCAGAAACCTTGGAGAGTAATACAATTTAAAAATTTTCTGAGGATATTTTTTTGATAAAACTGTAGGGAGGAAAGGAAAGTACTTGATTTGTACTGTATAGCGCCTTTCACAATGTGCATACACTTCACACGGGGTCAGCCCTATGTTCCCCGGTACCTATGTTCCCCCACTTCTATTGATTAAGATTAGGCACCAGCCCACTATCCTTAAGGTTAGTGGCTAGGGCAGGGTCAGGGTTAAGCTGATTGATATATGTATGACATTTCACTCTCATGACTTGTGATTGGGTGAAGTACCAACTCACCTACGGAAAAAAGCCATCGCACCCGGGGAACATAGGACCCGGGGAACATAGGTACGCACCCCTTCACACACAGTGGTAGGGCTGGACGATATGGCAAAAAAAATGCTATGTCATGTTGATCAATCTCGATTTCCCATTTGACTTTTTTTCTCTCCATAAAATACATGTAGCTGATTCATGGACAAACCTCAGCTCAAATGGTGACAAATGCGTTCCTCCAGTGTCGTTTAACACACAAAAATCTTCCGTTGTCTCATCCAAACCCCAAGATATGATAAAAGAAATCGCCGCACTCAAAACGAGATGGAAATCTTAATTTACTTGAAATAAAACTGTTGTAGTTGTTTTATTTTATCTGAATTGTTTTTGCACTGTAGGTGCTCTTTCTTAGCCTGATAAACCACACCCACTTCTTTTCTGCGTGAAAGAAGGCGGGTCTGGACATACACGGTAAACAAGTTGCTGATAGGCGACTGAGGCCGAACCAATCACGACTTGGCAGGGTTACGTCACTCGCTGCGCCACTATAATGTTAGTTCAAGTAAGGGATAATGCACGACGAGGTGTCCATTATCAGAAATGAATGGATGACGCGGAGTCCAGTTATTTCTGATAATGGACACCCTGTCGTGCATTATCCCGCTTATACCATGGACCGGCAAACTGACACTGTTCTTTGGGGCCCGTTTGCTTTACTTTTTAACCTGTTTTACCTGAAGCTAGTTCCAGCTCGATTGTTTATCGTTACTATGGAAACAGCTGCAGTGGAGTGATATACGTTAAGTGGTGACGTCACAGCTTCCGGGTCCGGCAGATGTGCGAAAAACGACAAAAAACTCTTCAATACCACAATTAATATTTCTGAAACTCAACAGAGTGTTACTGAACATACTTATTTATCCGGCCCATTAACCAAAAATGCTGCACCTACTGCTATATAAGTAATATTTACCTAAAATCGCTACTTCCGGGTTAGCGGAGAAACATGCTAATGCAAAGCAGCTCCGCTAAACCCGGAAGTAGCGACTTTAGTAAATTTCACTTTTTTAGCGGTAGGTGCGGCATTTTTGGCTAATGAGTCGCTGAGTCGGAAATAAGTAGCTTCAGTAACTCTCCGTTGAGTTTCACAAATATTTATTATTGTTTTTAAGTTTTTAATGTTTTTTGCCTCGCATATTTGCCGGTCTGCTATCACTTTTTAATGGACACCTTCCACCTTCCCCTTCAAACTGCTCCAATTGCTCCGTGACCAGACGAACTTCCCTGCGTGGAATGGACAGGGAATAGTCCCATAACGATTATTGATATTGACCAAAGTAGGGTTTGCGATGTCGATCAAATTTAGATTCATTGCCAAACCCTCCCGACGATAACCATTCATTCATTCACTCACACATCATTCATCCTAGACTATGGCATGTCTTTTTAGCGGTAAGGGAAACTGGAACACCTGGAACAACCCTATGCACAACACAAAAACCCCACACCAAACCCGGGACCTTCTTCTCTGAAACACATGCACCGACCTCATATCTAGGCACAAAGATGGGGAATGTTCATGAAATTATCAATTAAAACCCAACACACCTTACATTTAACCAACATAAGCGCAAAGAACAGCTTTTCATCAACATATTGAGGGATGAGTTCAGCAAACGGTAAGAAGACCCCGTAAGAAAATGCCTGGCCACTTCAGAGCGCCCTGATAAAAGCTGCATTTCTTCCACGCCGTGTCGAGCATTCGTAATGAGTTTTAGCGAGATGGTCTGACACGCCAACGCAGTCACGCATTACCGCGAGTCGCCCCGTTGCCCTAGAATCCGAGCTAGCCGTGCAATCACGCGATCCTGCAGAGGGATGCGGCTTTAGCGCCGGCTTCTCTGTACGTTGAATGAGACGGTCCTCCCACCATGGCGGTTTCGTGAAACAGATCATTTGATATCGCCGTCACTATGGACATGCTCGCATCCCTCGTCTCCGGGGACGCTACGCCATCATCGTATGTGCTGGAGATAAGTCGTTTCATATCCTGCACGTGCCCCGCGGCTGGAAGACACGGTGGTGATTTTGTGACGGGGCACATGACAGCCCCTTTGCCAACACACATTTGTACTGTTAGGATACACACTGTCCCCCCCCCCCCCCCCTAGTGTAGCGCCCAGGGACCTGCGTCCAGATCTTGACCAAATGTCGTGATGTCGTTGTCTAAATGTATTACACATCTAATAGAATGTGAACAAATGACCTTCTGGGCCTGAATTTTTCAAGATCAAGATTGTTCTATTTGTAAGTCGACTGGACCTGGCGCCGTAGATTCCGCAGTCTCTGATGGGTGGGTAGGGTCCCTGGTGATTCTGACGGCTTTGCGGGTGAGGCGGGTGGAGTACATGTCTTTAATGGAGGGGAGAGGGTGAGACGGGTGGAGTACATGTCCTTAATGGAGGGGAGAGGAGCTCCACAGATCTTCTCCGCTGCTCTCACGATGCGCTGGAGGCTCCTTCGGCAGGAGGCAGTGCTGGCGCCGTGCCACACAGTGATGGAGCTGGTCAGGATGCTCTCTATAGTCCCTCTGTAGAAGAACCACACAGTGATGGAGCTGGTCAGGATGCTCTCTATAGTCCCTCTGTAGAAGAACCACACAGTGATGGAGCTGGTCAGGATGCTCTCTATAGTCCCTCTGTAGAAGAACCACACAGTGATGGAGCTGGTCAGGACGCTCTCTATAGTCCCTCTGTAGAAGAGCCACACAGTGATGGAGCTGGTCAGGATGCTCTCTATAGTCCCTCTGTAGAAGAGCCACACAGTGATGGAGCTGGTCAGGATGCTCTCTATAGTCCCTCTGTAGAAGAACCACACAGTGATGAAGCTGGTCAGGATGCTCTCTATAGTCCCTCTGTAGAAGAGCCACACAGTGATGGAGTTGGTCAGGATGCTCTCTATAGTCCCTCTGTAGAAGAACCACACAGTGATGGAGCTGGTCAGGATGCTCTCTATAGTCCCTCTGTAGAAGTTGCACATAACAGAGGCTGGGACTCTGGCTCTTCTTAACTTGCGGAGAAAGTAGAGACACTGATTACTTTTCTTGACCAGAGATGTAGTGTGCATGGTCCAGGAGAGGTTCTCTGAAGTGCACACCCAGGAACTTAGTGCTGGTCACCCTCTCCACTGCAGCACCATTGATTGTTAGAGGAGCATGCTGGACCCGTGCTCTTCGAAAGTCTGATGACCAAAGAGATGAGCTTTCTTGTGCACATGGAACGAGGTTTTCAGATCCAATCTACTTTAAAGGTGCATTATGCAACGTTTTATGGGGGAAAAAGTCCATACTAGTGCGTATTTGACCTTTCAGTGACCCAGTGGCTGTGTGGGTGATTAGCTTGGCACCTTTCCATCCTGGTGACCTCTAAGACGCCTCATGAGAGCGTTTTAGCCACTTTTGTTGACAAGCTCCCATTGCTGTCTGGAAATGTTAGCAAGCTATTGATGCAATGTATTGTAATTTAAAATAATAAATAAAGCTCAGAGATCCAAAACTCTCAGACTTGTATTTATACACCGAGTAGGGCTGTCACAATAATTACTATATCGACTCATCATTCAGTAAACTACAAAACAAACAATACATCTCGAGCCACACCATTTATTTCCTCTTCATTTATTTGCATTTTGTCCCCATTAAATGTGACGCAATACTTTATTTTAAGATTAAATCCTTTTTGAACAAAGCTTTACTGTCAACTACATCAGACACTGGTAGGACGAGCACACAGAAGAGCCACACCTGGCCCCGGAGTGGAACCAGTGACCCTCCGCGGCGGAAATGTTGAAGCGTTTGTGTGTGTGCAATCACTTCACATTTGCGTCGGCGATTGATTTGCCGGAACGTGAGAGGGAGGGAGGGGGGGAGAGAGAGCGAGTGTGGGGGGGGGGGGGGGGGGGGGGAGTGAAGTCAGAGAAGGACACGTGATGCCAGGCTCACATACCGTCGCCATGACAACAGACATCACTTCACAGGAGCGGCACTTATAGCCTGTGTGGGCTGCACTGACACGGTCGGAGGCTGGCATTAGCCTCCTGCAGGCGCCAGAACACACCGGGCCCCTCTGCCGGGACGCAGTTTGCCTCGTCGTACCATTTCAACCATTGTATCCGTTTATTTTTTTACTTACAATTAATTATTTTGTAGATTTTAAACTAAAGTGTTTGGGGCTGTCACGCTCATTACTATATCGACTTATCGTTCAATAAATAACAGATGCATTTTTGGGCTCAGTATTTATCGTATGTACATTTGTTTCCATTTTCCCCTATTTTTTTTCTTTGTAAAACTTGATTTTTAACCGAAGAAAATCAGGTCACATTATACTGCAGGTTTATTTCAGCTTAGGATATGATTATGCACTTTTAGATCAAAGGTTAACTGTCATTTTATGCTTTAGATTTGACAATATCTAGGATCATTGCGTCAGTAATATCGTTTATCGTGATATTTTCCTGCCTCGATATGTCAAACTTCATATTTGGTATCGCGATAGGCCCAGATGAGACAGATTCCATTCGAAGCACACTCCCTTGTACACGGCTCACCACGGGACTACATGTGAGAAAGGTCTGTGCAGGTGGCAGATAATGAGGCTTTGGAGGAGGCCGAGATGGGGGAGTGCCTAAAAATGTGTGAGTGAGTACTTTGCAGACGGCGGAACCATAACTTGTGTATAATCTTATTTGTAGACTCACGAATATATCATGGATTGCGGAGACAATGTGACTTTTGTTCTTGATCGTTTTGTCCAGTTCCTTTTTTTAAATGGACCACGAGTCTGGAATAAAGATGAAAGCAACTGACAGTGTGAGGAGTGAGAGACGGGGCTGGTCGGGGTTTGCGAATAGATACAGACGGTGTTACGACCGGCTCGAGGCCGCAACAGAACAGGGAAGACGAGACCGGGTAAAAGTGCACAAAGGAAGGTTTATTTACAGAAGGGCTAAGGACACGTAACAACACAAGATTAAGGCTAACAAAAGATAACTAAACTAACATGTGCATGAGGAGTTCGTGAGCTCATGGGGATCAGCCGCGACCGGCGGCGAGGAGGTTCACCCAAGTGAGCGCGGAGGAGGACCCCCTGTGCGCACCTGCACGACGTTTTAAATGCCCCTGCGGCCAACCGGAGAGGAGCCCTCCGCACTCAGCGCAACGCCCAACACCTGTGCAGAGGAGGCAGAGAGAGGAGCAACCACAACAGCAGAGGCCCCGCCCCGACAGGACCCCAAGCTACGACCCGGGGTCGTAACATCCCCCCCCTACAAAAAAGGGCCCCCCACAGGGCCCCAAAAGAGACCCAACGTAACAGTGAGGTACAATAAACCACCCAGTAGGCAGGACGCTTACAAGAGACTAGGACGAGTAGGAGTACCAAGATGAGCAGGATAGCAGGAGGACAGCAGTCAATACTTGTATGAACAGGCAGCCGATCTAATTTACCTCTTGACCCCCAGACAATGTGTTCACCATAAACAGCATTGTCGAGGCGTTTTGAACGAGATCTCAGGAGGTGAGCCGGAGGAACCATCAGGAACGGACCAGACTGCAGACAACCGAGGCAAGACGAACAAACACAACCGCGGTCAACGAAAACGCGGTGTGCAGCGCAGAGCAGCACATCTGGAGGGACAGAGGCAAAGCGCAACGAGGAGGAGCTCAGGACAGCATATAGTGCGAAACAGGACTGGACACTAGTACCTGACACCAGTGGGCAAGCCCACCGATGTACAGAGTAGTCGCGCAGCGGGGCTGTATCAAGCGCAGCACCCCACGCCCTGGTCCACAGGATCCAACACCCAATCGCCACGATGTAGATCCAGACCTGAGCAGTCGACCCGGGCAAGATTTTCAAAGAGCAGGCCTGCAACAAAAGAAACCAGGCAGAGACAGAGTACATGCCACACATTTGAAAGTCCCTAGGAGAGCCACTCGGCCAAACGGGCTTACTTTCCCTGACATAAACCCGCTGAACCCAATTAACTATCCTCACAGATGAAGCAGTGGCGGCTTTGACTAAGCGGCCCCAGACTCCACTAAGGAGATCTACAGCACCCTCCAAGTGACTATAAACCTCCCCAAATGCCACCGAGCTGGAGGCAGAAGCCCCCTCCACAAACAAGTTTGAATTTGTGTCTGGCGGCATGGTGCCCAATTTCGACACAGCACAAACCCTTTGTTTAGCAGAACCATTATGCAGGCTACCCGGTACTGATTCCAAAGTGTGGTCTGGTTCACCAACCACATCCACGACTCGTTTCAGCGCTTTAACCCCCCGCTCCATCACCAGGTCACTAGACCCGGGAAGAACAGGCACTGCAAAACCACAGTCAGAGACCACACCCCCACCCTCACAGAGAGCCATCAGTGCCTCAGAAGTGAGTGTCAAGACACCAGACGTGACAGAAAAACGCATTTCATTCCGAACAGGCTCAGTACACACAACAGGATCACCAGCCCCCTGGGTCGGATGAGGAGCCGCCCAGACCCGGCAACCTGCAATGTCATTACCCAAGATCATCGCAACACCATCCACTGGCAAAACCGGACGCACCCCCACAGTCACTTCACCCTGGAAGAAGTCACAGTGCAGCATCATTCTGTGTTGTGGTACTTCCAAAACTCCCATACCTAACCCCACAACAGGTGTAACAGAGCCCAGAGAGGTGTTGTCTGAAAAAGGCAGCGCCGAAGCTAAGACAAATGATTCCCGTGTCCCAGTGTCACGCAAGACCTTAACGCGCACACGCTCATTACCCCCCACGAGAGAGACAAAACCCTCAGTAATGAACGGCAGGTAGGACCCCGGCGCTACCTCACGCCCCGCACTAACCCCAGACACTTTAGAACCCACCACAGGCGCCACACACAACGAAGGACTAGCTGCAACAGAACCCCGCCTTCCACGAGAACTAAGAACCTCGCAGTCCCTTTTCCAATGTCCACGCCTGTGACAGTAGTTACACATCTTGTCAGAATCCCGGAGAAACCGGCGCTCCCCAGCCCCCACCACAGCGGAACGCGGTCCTTGGACAAAATTCTCACGCAGACCAAAATCACAAGTACTACCCATCGAGTGAAGAAGATAGTAATCGTCTGCAAGCGCCGCAGCCTCGGCCACGGTTTTAGCTCCACGCTCGCTAACGTACACAGCAATACACTCAGACACAGAGTTCTTAAACTGTTCTAACAAAATTATCTCGCGCATGTCCTGTCTAGATATAACGCCAGCCGAAGAGCACCAACTGTCAAAGTGTGTAACCAAATCGCGCATAAACTCCAAATGCGACCCATCTCCACGTCGCCACCCCCGAAAACGCTGCCTGTATGCCTCGGGAACTAGTTCATATGCTTTTAGAACTGCCGATTTAACCACAGAGTACCTCGCACAGTCAACACTATTCAGAGCGGAATACGCCCGTTGCGCCCTACCAATCAACACGCACTGTAACATTAGCACCTGCGTTGCATCAGACCAACCACGACTTCCTGCCAGACGTTCAAACAACAAGAAAAATGTCCCCGGATCCTCCTCACTAAACCTGGGCACTAACCTCAAATCACTCAGCTCATCTGCCCTAGCCCGATGCGCCCCCTGTGTGCGCGCCACCAAGTCATCATCAACCATTCCGTCCCGAATCAGCTGCAACCTCTGACTCTCAAGCTCAAATTTCATCTTCTCCTTCTCCAGCTCAAACGCTAGCCTCTCCGTCTCCTTCTCTTTTTCAGCCCCTACCCGCAACAACAAAAGCTCCTTTTGCTGCTCAAACGTCAAGCCCCCAACCTGCACCTCCGGCGGCAACACTCCTATTCCCCTCAGCCCCACTATTAAATTCCCCTTAATATGCTCCACACTTTTCCTCAAATCCCCCACAACCACGTCATAGTACTCCCCAACACACGCCAATTGCTTCTTATCACAGCTCTCCAACACACTCAAACACGGCGCATCCAAAAAACCCTTCACCACCTCATCCATGGCCAAAACAATCCGGGAGACCACAAGTGCGAAAGCGAATTCTCAGCAATGGCCCATGCGCAAAGGCTAGAATCTCCGCTAGTCTACACACCAAAATGTCCCTGATCTAACTCCCCCCTAGTCTTCTGGAAGCGTGGCGGTGGGATTTACGATGTTGCTCACAGCGGCCAGCAACGGCCCTGAACACACCCCGAGCCGACGTAGGGGAAGAGGGAATTGGATGCTACAACCCGCGCTTGCCTCCGTCCCTGAAACCACCCCAAGCAGACAAACTCCTTATGAGAAAGCCGCCTACTCCTACAAGGAGAATCCACACCTCTCATCGACCGTGCACATTACAAGCTAACACTTCCCCACGCAGTCCCCTCACAGCAACAGCTGGCCAAAACCATGAATGAGAAAAAAAAACGCTACCACGCGACCCTACTCCTAAGCACAGGCCGCACACCCGGCCACGTCTCCCATAATAGCAACACTATCCATATAAGGAAAATGACGTCACAGGGAATCCCCAGCTAACGCCAACCAAAACGCAAGGGCAGCCCAAACATAAAGCACCTATCGGCTACACACGACTGCCCAATACGCAAGCGCTCGAATAACCACCCAAACAACTAAACACAGAAAATACCAACTTAGCCAAAACAACCAAGGTCCAAGAAGAATACTTACGAGCCACTCCCATGCCTGCCACACGCGAAAGTGCAAAGACTTTTGGACGAGCCCCCACGTTTGTTACGACCGGCTCGAGGCCGCAACAGAACAGGGAAGACGAGACCGGGTAAAAGTGCACAAAGGAAGGTTTATTTACAGAAGGGCTAAGGACACGTAACAACACAAGATTAAGGCTAACAAAAGATAACTAAACTAACATGTGCATGAGGAGTTCGTGAGCTCATGGGGATCAGCCGCGACCGGCGGCGAGGAGGTTCACCCAAGTGAGCGCGGAGGAGGACCCCCTGTGCGCACCTGCACGACGTTTTAAATGCCCCTGCGGCCAACCGGAGAGGAGCCCTCCGCACTCAGCGCAACGCCCAACACCTGTGCAGAGGAGGCAGAGAGAGGAGCAACCACAACAGCAGAGGCCCCGCCCCGACAGGACCCCAAGCTACGACCCGGGGTCGTAACAGACGGCAATGCATCATACAAGGGGGTGTGGGGGAAGAAAACCTCTGGTGGGAATCACAATTTTTCACTATGTCTATCAGTTTTCTGGCTGACTATAAACATACATTTAGCACACACCAATAATAATAAACTAATTGAGACTAATGAAACACTTGGACACTGTGTTTTATATATTCACCAGTAATGACTCAGCAGCTCTCTTCACTTTTTATACTGTTTTTAGCTCATGTTAGTCTATGGAAAATGTATGCTAACAGCCACAAACATTGTTGATCTCCATGGTAACAGTAGATTTTCCTGAACTCTACAATGTCAAGCCAAAATTGGGTCCATATGAATGATTTTTTTCACCGCGAACTGCTCAGTAGAAGCAAAAAATAACACTCATAGCTAGCGTTAGCATATGTAGCATGAAGCTAATGTTAGCTTCCTGGTTAGCATTGTCTGTTTTTTTAAAGTATTTATGGGCTGTTGGACCACTTTGCTCCTCTCCATGTCTCTGTCTTCATTTAGTAGAAAAATCAATTCATAATTCAGCATTTGTTCAAGTATTGATGGGGAAATGTGAGAACGTTTTTTGCCCTCTTTGTTTTCCTTCTTTGAACATGACCATACTGTACTTACCATCTGTATCTATTGGCCTGGAGTGCCCTCTGCAGGCAGTTAGTGGGAATGACACATCGTTCAACAGTAAATGTGGTGGGTGCAATTAAAAAAAACGATCCTGTTCTCCTATAGGACATATAATATTAAAGATCACCTTCTATTTGCCAGTACATACAAGTTCTCAACAGCACGCTAACAAATCAATGGCACTGTGATGAACACACATTGCACGCAGACCTGCTCAGGAGGTGGTCCAGGCATGGATTATGAACTTTCAACATGTGGAGAACCGTTTCCGACAGATCTGCTACGCAACAAAATCCAGTAAATACAGATCGGATCGCTTCAGCAGCAGAAGAAGAAACAACCAAGATTACCAAAGACGTGACATACTACTCCGGGTATGTTTTTGATGAGGTATCGACATTATAACTTGTTTAAAAGACCCAATAAGTAGCATAATACGGGTTCTTTAATTGACAGTCTTTTCAGCATCTTAGTTGCACTTGTCAGACACCAAAGTGGAGCCGCTGACGGATTTGTACATTACGTGTGCTCTCGCCGATCCTGCCAGTTCGACTTAGCAAAGACAATTCACTTGACTGAAACGGCGCGCCCGATCAGACGGGAAGAAGCATTTCTATTCAACAAGCTCCTTTCATCATTTGCGTTACTTTGAAGCTGGCTAGCATGTATAATTCCCTGTGATTTGAAGCGATGCCAATCAGGGGGGGAAAAAAAGTGATATCTCGAGACAGAGGAAACGCACTCCAATCTCGCTAAAGGGGGCGTCTTATGGAGGCCAATGCCGGGGTTTATTCGCAAATATCTGCACCGCTTTCCGGCTCCGAGCGAGAGGCATGACTCATCAGCGGCATATAGTGGGCTGTGCATGATCAAGGTAATATTTAAGTAAATCCGCCTGCACGTCTTGAGGTCATTGTGCTACGGTGAAGCTTAATTAACAAAATCACATTAAATATAATACGCTGTTTACCTTGTTTTAATCGGCAGGCAGCACGCCACAGTATATAGGCGATGTTCTTCTGAGATCAAGGCCGAACTAATGAGCGCTGGAGGCCGAGCGACTATACATCCCAGTAAACATCTATTGAATCGTAATGGCAACAGCTGAACTGAGGACTCATTGGCATCTTAAAACCGAACGTGCAACTATACGCCAACCAGATAAATTACATTGTGCTCTTTTGATTTGAGAATATTTGACCTTGTTTTCCCAGTTCATGAGAATTGTTTTCTTGTCTGCGTACACTGGTGTATGAATGAGAGAGTGAAAGGGTGACTGGTTCCTTGTTGTTAAGCGATTTGGGACTAATGAAAGTAGAAAAGCGCTATATAAGCTGAGACCATTTACGATAGAACAATAAGGTCGATTTATTCCATTTGTATAATTGATTTGAGGTGGAACAGTGCAAGTAACTTCCTTTAATGCTGTACCAGCAGGCATCAAAACTTAGTCTCTAGAGATAGAATATTTTTATGGTGACCAGCTTTCTATACTTTTCAGAAACCATACCTGCCCTTTCTGTGAGGATGTTGCATGTTCTCTCCGTGTCTGGCTCCGGTTTCTCCACTAAAAACATCTACAAGAGTCCAGGATGATTTATGTGTGAGTGAATAAATGGCGGTGGCAATGTATGGAGTGTTAAAACATGAACACAGGTTGTCTATTTTGCCATTTTATTTCAATGTCATTCAAATTGCTTAGATTTTTTTTTTTTAACTCAGCCTTAGAAATTAAGTATATTGAGAGGATTAAAAGGCTTTGGGGTCCGGGTTAAAGCCTCTGGAGGTCCGGATCTGGACCCAGGTCCGCCAGTTGGGGATCCCTGGCCTATACTATATTGCAGCCGACGGCAATTGCAATCGCCGACTATGTGTACAAATATAAATAAGCTTTTCATTAAACTAAACGCTCTCAAATTTAAGGATTTGGTTGAGTTTAAAACAGCACAATTTATGTATAGCATAAGGTATAACAAGTTACCTGTGCATATCCAGGGATTGTTCCAAAAACGACACTGCGTTTATAATTTCCGAAAGGAAGAAATGTTTAAAAAAAACATATGTGAGAACGAGTGCAAAGCAGCTTTGTGTTTCTTTTGTTGGGATTAATGTGTGGAGTGAGTTGGACCAAGAGCTTAAAAGACTGTAAAACACTAATTCAATTTAAAATTATTTTGAAGAAATCCATCATAAAAAAATACATTGAGAATGGATGCTAAGGATACAAAAGTAAGATAGATTATTTTCTTTCTTCTTTGTGACGATCTAAAAGCAACAAAAAAAATGGTATAACTGTATGCATAAGACATTGGCAGCTTTTACTGTTTGTTTTGTAATTACACTGGGAGGCGCAATAAGCTTTAGCTTCTGCCTATTCCATTTCAGACTTTATGTTTATTTATGTCGTCATCTGTTAAATGTTTAAATGTCTGAATAAAAATCTGAATGTATTAAAATGTATTAATTCACTATACTATTCCTCACAGCACGCTCATGTGTCTTTCTGTCGGTAATTTAGGCGAACAAAGTTACTAAATACCTACACTACAGAATCACCGACAATCTGCGTTTGACCCAGCTACTGCCCCTGGGGGCGACCACAGTTCAGCGCCCGGGAACCCATCTGCAAATCTTAAACCTAGATATTAATCAGGAGGAGCTTGTAAATTGGCCTACTGTGTAAATGTGGGTTGATGGGTGAAACTGAAGCACCTATCACTAGCTAACTTCCTGTGCTTGTGACAGTCATGTTCCCCTGAAATACATATTTAAACAATAATGGCAGAACATGAAGATGGTGGATTTTCTCTCACACATATTTAAATTGAATGCCAGTACCACAGCAAAGGTAGTTTCGGTGTTTATGAATTTGGATGCTTCAGTCTTTAGGCTAACATTACTCGACGCATTATAATAAAATGGTAAACTGGCGCCACAATCTGAAACAAGTTGTTCATTTCATTCAGTTTTATCTCGTCCCTGTCGCAGTAATGGAGAAACGGCCAAACTGTAGCGGGGGGGGGGGGGGAAACGCGACACGGCAACAGTCCTTAAAAAGGCGGCTCTACTGGCGCCAAGTTGGCATTTAAGATTTGTAATTTCGCTTTCGCGGATTTGCATGACAAATGAGGACTTAATTAGACTTCCAAAAACAAAAGACAAATGGCCCTTCATTAAAAGTTGCCTTGATGGTAAACAAGCTCGAGCGCTGGGCCGCGGTGGTCATGCATCAGTGCGGGGCTTAATATCCGACGCGCTAATATCATTAGCGGTAGCTTTCGGTCGCGCGAGGAAAAAGTGGCGGTTTCGCGGACGCGGCGTCGCAGCTGGGAGCCAGGTTACAATAAGCCTCTTTGGTTTGCAGAAAGGATTTGGCCGAGGATGAGGTAAATAGTGTGTCTGAACTCTTTCAAATCCACAGAGTGGAAGGAGAAGTATTGCCGGCGGCCCCGATGCTGATTTGTGCAAAGGCGGACGGAGGTTTTATCGTCATCCTTTTATAGTTCTGAACACAAATCACGGAGAGAAATGGCCTGGGTGAACGGCCGTGCGGCGAGAAACACTTATTCATCACGGCGGCACAACTCTATCTCACCCTTGAACTAGGCACACACACACACAGAAGAAACGTGCTTATTTTCCAGCTGGAGGAGGGGGAGGCTGCGGCGACTTTTTGGGCCTTGATTTCATCTCGTGCCACGTCTATACTCGGCTGTATCAAAAGGGTTCGCAGAGGTGATGGAGAAAGCCCTCTATAACCGTCGGAAAGGCCACGCGGCCAAAGTGAACGTCAAGTCTCAGGGTTCGCTAGAAATAAGGGAATCAGCTTTGATATCATCGCTCTGCACAGTCTGGATGGGCTTTCTCTGGTTGCTCTCCCGTTGTTTTTCTCTTTGACCTTAAACACACAATAAGTATAGTTTGCCCGGCCAGCCTCCACTCTGGACCGTCTGTAACTTTGCGAACAGGAACCGAAGTAACCGCTAGTGAAATATTTTCTTAAATGTACATGTGTAGCTGTTGATGCTTCACCTTCTGTAGAAGTATTTTCTTCCCGTTAACATCTATCAAAGGTATTTCTGTCCAGTTCTAAACATTCCTTGTACGTTTTTGGCAAAACGACACATAGATCGTTCACATTAGTTTCTCTTCTGGCTGATTCATCGGAAAACCACTAACTTCCTGGTTTGCAAAATATGCCTTTTGTGTCCGGCTTTTCTCTGATCGGTTGTCCATCACAACCTTTGGGATTTCGAAGAAATCGCCTCTGATCATAGGCTACACGTCTTTGTGAAGAATTGAGGGGGGAAAAAAGTAGAACAAACATTCTGTCTAGACAGGTTACCAGTTTGTTCTAACTAACCCATGACTAAGATCTGGAAAAATTGCTCCCGACAGGTTTGACCCCAGTGGCATTTAAGGATGAGTCAAATGCACACTTCATCATTCTAACAAGGGATACACCGATCCAATAACAGATAGAGCTAATATTGGAAAAAAATACGATATCCCATATCGGCTACAAATATCCGATACAGAACCGATCCGTCTACTGGCTCTATAGCAGCTTTAAAAACAAACCTTTCCCCAACTAAATCTCAGGGTATACGGGCATGCTGTACGGGGTCGGCCCATTAGTCCGACGTCTCATTATTCCAAAAATGTCCCATTGAGTAGGGTTTGAAATATAAAATTCTCTTCATACAAGAGTCCACTGACTTTAAGGTTAGAGCCAGTGGTTGTTTATGGCTCTCTAATCCACACAACAACTGGGTTAGAGAGGTCGGACTAATGGCACCTCAGCTCAATGGTTAATGTTCGGAATAATGGGACAATGCTGTACATCATTTTGAAGCTAATCGCTGAGTTTTAACCTCCACAAATGTATTTCTAATCGCCGCTCAAAATGCAACAACAGTATGCTAATGCTAACGTCAACTAATCAAAGCTGGGACAGAAACTATGATTGGATCACCTAATAAAATAAAATAGCCACTGCTGGAGTGGCCAAGTGTTTTTTAGAGTAATTTAGTTTATGATCCAACACATTTGTAACGTACAAGTTATAATGATCAGATCATTGTATGCGAGTTGTTTATATGAATGTCCAGTGATCCTTTGCATTAGTTTATTCATAGATATAATTGTCGTTTGCAAGAAAAGATCAGACTTTATTGATCTCAAACTGGAGAAAAGCGGACCATTCACTTTTTCCACTCACAGCAGCAACTTTTAAGGAAGTCTCTTGGCATTGGTTAATATCGGCAGATATTCAAAGCCCCAGTATCTGAATCTCTAATTCTTACTATCCTTCAACCTATTCTGTTGCCATCTAAATAAAGCGATAGAATTTGTTAAGCAACTTTATGTCCCATCGTTCTGTCTGTCGTTTTATCCATCGTGCGCACCAACACTGAAGCGACGGTACAATACTGTCACAACAGTTAAATGAAAAATCAATTAATCCCTGCCCCGACGGCTGCATCTCCTCATTTGGCTGTAATTGACACGCACACAGAGGCGCGAGACGCAGATGGAGTCATCTGTGGTCTCGTTACGGTGGGAAAAAACGCGAGGGGTCCCGATCCGGGCGGGGATGATGAAGGACCGTGGAGAGGAGGCCCCGGAGAAGCAACAAAGGCGGCTTTAGTTTCACTGGCGGAATGCATTTGCATGACTCATGAAAAGACACCCCAGCAATCGCCCGGACTTCGGATGCAAACGAGCGGGAGAGAGAACTTCCCTCGACGCAAAACCGAGATCAGAAACATCTGTGCATCCCACCGAGAGTGACTATGGCAGACTCTGATGGACATTTTAAAGCCAGAATTAAAAGGAAAAAAGTACAAAATGACTATAGGATCATATTTATGCTGAGGAGATTACGCGTGGAATTAGACAGTAGGTGGGTTGAGCCATTGAGCCACAGGCGACCGCTCATTTATAAAGGAGAGGGACTAACATTGTTTTTATACGGGATGTATTTCACTGAATTTATATCAGCCTTGAAACCACTCAAATTCAAATATTCAAAGCCAAAAGAAAAAAAAAAATCGACCAAAAGAAAGGGGATGGACATGCAAAGGGTAAGTCACTGATGAGGACTTGTACTATATTTATTGTCATGATAATTACTGTATCCACTTTTTGGGCATCATCTCTTCATATATTTGCATTTTGTCCCCATTTTTCCAACGTAATACTTGAATACAATACTATTTTTTACCCAAATCAGGTTGTGTTTTATTGTAGGTCATGTTTATGTTGGGCCACATTAAGATGAAGTCCTTTTTGAACAAAGCCGTACTGTCATTTCTAAGCTTTAGAGTTAGTTCCCGTGGCACTCAAAAGGTCTTCGATTATATATCGTTCATCGCATGATTTTCCCGACACGCCTCACCGAGTTACCGTGAGAAATATGGAGGTCAGCTTGTAACATTTAGATCCACTATTCATCTGAATGGGCACTGCAAGTCTAGTGATAAAATGTACTTATAAAACAAGTTGCATTGCCTGCGCAGTCTTATGTAATTTTGATGTCACTTATGAATCAAATAAATACATAAATTGAGGAAAAAAGGTTTGACCTTGCATCCCTAATGAAAACATACAGAGTGTCTCCTCCCCCTCTTCACGGTGGCGGCGAGGAGCCTCCATCAATCGGCGTAAATGGCCGAGGCGGCGGCACTTAGCGGCGCACTGTGTGATTTCTTCATTACTACATCATGATTCCACCATTTCTGAGGGAGCGGCACGCGACATCTCGCCGGCGACCACTCTCTCAGTCTCAATAACCTCATCTCAAGTGGAAAAAAAAGGTACTGGCTGCCCTTAGATTCTGCGAGGCAGTAATAGTTTCTCCTTGAGATGCAGGCAGCGGCGGGTATTACTGTGACAAAAGAAATCCAAACACGTCGTAAAAACGGCTCATTAAAGTTAGTCTTTTTTTTTTGTGCCAGCGCCGAGCACAGATGCAAAGGCCCCGCGTGGCTGAGAACATCGAAATATAACAATAAGGGGAAAAGGTATAGGACAAACCCATGCGTGCAAGTTTACCAGAATGCAGCGTTAAAATACACTGCCTGACCAAAATAATAATACGACAGAACCGTCATATTCATGAATGTTTACAAATTTTGTAAACATTCATGAATATGACGGTTCTGTATTGTATATATTGTAAATAAATATAGAATACAAAAATATCAGTAAATACTGTAAATATGTATAAGACTTTAAATATATATATATATCCATCCATCCATCCATTTTCTCCCACTTGTCCGTTGCCGGGTCGTGGGGGCAGCTGTTGGAGCTGCCCAAGTCACATAGCACCAGCCCCTATGGCTCCTCCTGCAGGTGGTGGGTCCACGGGAGGACGGCCTCATGGTTCCAAACGGTTCCAAACGGGCCTGTTGGTCTCTCATAGGGGGCCCATTCACACTCTCATTCATACACCAGTGTACGCAGACACTGGAGGCAAGGAGGGTGAAGTGTCTTGCCCAAGGACACAACGACAATGTGCACCTTCAGGAGGCGGGATTCGAACCCCCGACCTTCCGATCATGAGCCGACCCGCTCTACCATCTGCGCCACCGTCGCCCCTACATACATATATATATATATATATATATATATATATATATATATATATATATATATATATATATATATATATATATATATATATATATATATATATATATATATTATGCTGCGTTTACACATAAGCACGATGCGTTACGAATGCCACAAATGCACAAGGATCACGAATTTGATGATTCGGGGTCGCGGTTTCACGCGCCGCCACTAACTGTTGCGACCTGTTACTACGCGTTACGATTAATGGCACGAATTATTACGCACGGTCACGAATATGCGTCCCGCGCTGCTGCGTGGTGTTGCGCGGTGCCACGCGCTGTTACGGGTCACTAGGAATATTCGCGTTCTGTCCGAAATCTGTCAAGAATTGGGCGAAAGTGGAGTGATCTTCTTCCACCGGGTTGGAGGCGGAGCAGAGGCCGTGCTCTCCCCTGAGTCATTGGGCTCGTCTGGCTCCAACTCCCGAACATCAGGTACGACCCAGGAGGAAGAAACACTATCAGCACCTCGAGGAGCGGCAGTGGCTCGGGGTGCTGAAAGTGTTTCTTCAGGTGCTGTCCGTGACTTGGAGCGCGGATTGGCCGACTTTGTGACACTTTTCCTTGGCATAGCGACTGCAGGTACCAACATTTACTTTGGGCGTAGCGTGGGTTTCTGTCAATTTTGAGCGTGAAAACAGTGATTCTGCTCCACGAATGCTCTACGAATGCTCTCACGCTGAATTACGAAGCGCCACTACTCCTCACGACAGGACGCGCTCCGTTGCGAACTCCACGAACAGAGGGTGATTCGTGACATTCGTGGAAGATTTTTTGACAGACAAAAACTTTCTCCACGAACGTCACGAATGTCACGAACTGATGCGTTCTGTTAAGAATCCCATTGAGACGCGTTAAGTCACGTCACGAACGTCACGAATGACGGAAAAATGACATTCGTAACGCATCGTGCTTATGTGTAAACGCAGCATTATATACACATATCTTTTTAAAAGACGGCATGTAAAGTGTGAAGTAACAAAAGGGGCAGATATTATAAGACTTGTTCTTCTCTTCTGCTCTGTTTCATTCATACTGTATTGGATTGGCGGTCTTGTGGCGATTACATTATGTTACTTTTTGAATGAAATAAATAAAATAAAAAATGAATAATATCACGAGCAAAGTTGGCTCTGAATGGTACAAGGTTATTGCAGAGGAAAGGACTTCACTGAGTGACGCACAATTAGATTATCCTTGAATCGAAGGGTGGAAATCATCGGTTATGAGATTCCACACGCTCCTGCGAGGCCATTGGTTCTCAAGTGGGACCTTTGTGCCTTGAAGGCAAAGACCTTCTCGTCTCTAAAAATATGTGTAACATCTGTGTGAGTGAAACACAACTTGCATCACACCTAACCTTTTGGCAAGTACAAGGTTAATGCATGAAATATGAATCAGTGACCAAAAATAAGAATCCAAGGAGCCACCAGGGGGTCGCTAGATATAAAAAAGAATAGGTTTACATGGGGACATGAGATCTTTCACAAAACCTTAACACAGATGTGGTACTTTAGGCTTAGAGAGAGGACAGTCAGGATCACAACACTTTTTGTTTCGTGGTGATTGGTCAAATATTCTTGGATATTCACATTTTCAACATAATTAAAAGTGTCCCCACCAACAATGACACCAAACCAACTCCCTTGACTGTGGGTGTCCCGGATTATTTGCATGGTATGTTTGGGTGTCCCGGCCTTGGAAGATATTATTCAACAGGATTTTTTTTTATGTTTTGACCCTTAAAGCAGCACCAAGTAACTCATGCCCCTAGAGGCCATAAGCGCCACTGCAGGCATCGTAGCATGCTGCGTTTTTGTGAGCGTGAGAGTAAATACTCCGCTGACAGAAAAGACAGGGACAGAGGGATATTGTACATTGTGCCACAACCCAATTACACAATGGAGCTAATTTTTTTCACTCAAACGTGGCGGTAAATGCTATTTAAGTGGCGCTAGCCCGCAGTTAGCTTTGCCCGTTAGCCTGTTAGCTTCTTCTTCGTGATTCAATCAGTGTGTATTGCGCCTCCGACCCGGTGCTGGGAGGGTTGCAAGGGTGGTTTTCTGGCCAGAGACACCAGGGGGAGATGAAACACCCCCCCCCCCCCCCCCAATCATCCCATCAACACTTGTATTACCCCCAGAGGGACTAGGGAAAGGATTTATTAAGGTAAACAAGTTATTGGCATTGATATTTTGAAGGTCAGGAACCTAAAAATGTGGGCATCCCTGTGCTGGGCGACCGCAGTGCCCAAATCTTAAGCAAGGCTCTTCGTCAGGATTGCCCATAGCTGGAGGATGAAGCTAACTGTTTTGGGTTCGCTGGAGACGTGGAGAGAACATGAAGCGCGTGACTGATTTATCCACACACCTCAGCGACGGTGATTGCATATTTTACGTCACGCTCCACACACTGTTCAGCCGGCACTTGGGGAACAAAGACGGCGTGATGTATGCTTCCGCCGGATTTAAATTACAACCCACACGCAGCGCTTACAAATGCAGGAATATAATGAGGGAATTTGGCTGACTGCGCTCATGAGAGACTGTTTAACCGAAGCGGCGGATGCTACAGCGCGTAGACACACGTGAACACACACACACACACGCACACGCACGCACACGCCTTCAAACAACTCAATCTGCTTCAGAGTCACAGACAGCAGGTGCTTTGAGCAGCAAGTTCACACTCGCTCCACAGAAGGAGGGAAAAAAAGCTGTGTTTATTGAGTGTTTTCAAAACTTTGGCATAAAAAGCAAACTTATTGAGTATATGGGTTAGATAAATCACATTCACATTAACACAGCCATAGTCTCAGGGCCCCTCAATTTTCACAGGGCTTTGTTAGTACCTAGCAACGACTATAGGCCAAATACTGGTTTTAAGTTGCACGATATAGAGAATACATGTATTTTTCCCTGGACCCCACTTTGGGAACCACAGCATGTTTTGGTCCAAATGGTCCAATACTGTGTCCCAGGTGTGCGGAAGCAAGACAGCCCCGTTGTCCCGGTTGACTGTCCCACGGGAACGTTTCCAAATTTCAATGGCCGCCAAGGCACGAGATCGCTCTGCAGGAAGTGAGCAGTCGAAGCGGTCAGCGATGAAAACCGTAATGGTCTGAAGAGAAATCTGAACTGAATTCCCAGCTGTTTAAGTGTTGTATGAAAACATCTAACCAGGTGTTGTGTATGGTATTATATGGAATGCCGAGCCTCACAATAGTTTCCAAAACTCCACCTTCACTTTGAAAACAGTTGTGCAATTCCTAAACAGGTGCACTAGTTAAAATGAATAGTTATTATAGCTTGAAATGATTATTATCTTTATGTGGGTCACGGCTTGCTGTGATCATAAGACTGTAAAATAAAAAATGGACTAAGTGAGTTTCCCCCAAAGCGTTCAACCGTGGCTAACTCATGCCAACAATTAGTTTTTGGAGCAAGATCTCTTACGGGGCAAAAAAGACGAACAGCAGAAGGAAAAAAAAGACAATGTTGCGAGTGTCGAGACAAGCGCGTGGACACGCTCGTGTTCAATAATGATTTAGAGAGATGGAAAGAACTTTCAATGGAAAGTCCATTAGCTTCAGGAAGATATATGATTAGTCCATTCTTAATGTACAGTCTATGGCAGTGATACGTTTTAAGTGGGTCCCAAAGCAACATCAGTTTAGAACCAGAGTATTGTTAATAGATGTTTAAATCTGTTTCGAGTCATTTTATTCTTCAAAATCATCTGTAGGAGAGAGGATATATCCTAGGGTCCATATGTTGCTGATGGGCCTGACGTTGCCAAACCCACCATCGTATAGAAACGCCTTTAGAAGCGATATGGGACATGATTTCATCTATAATGAGCTGACAGCACTACTACTATCACTGCTACCAGAAGCGTTATGACACCACCACTGCTCCAGCTACCACCTCCCTGTAGTTCTTAGCGTTTGTACTCCTCCTCACACTCCACCGCAGCACTAAAGAAGCATTATGGGATATGATTCCTTCCGATGAGCCGCAAACGTCATGCGTGCGCACTCGGAGCAGTATGTGCAGCCTTTTCAATCAAAGCCCCACATTCTGGTTCCCGCTTTGATCCGGCAGCTCCGGAACATGATGAGCAGCGAGTCCCGTCTCCACTGGATAAACTATGCATCCCGGAGAAACTGATTTACGGCACGTCCGTGGATCTCCGATGAAGAGCAAGGCGTCATCAATCTTTGATAAGAAGCAGAGCTGTGGCCCCGGGCGCCAGAGGCGAAGGAGCGCTAACTCAATGCTACAGCAACAACATTGGACTTTTACACATTGTGGACTCGTGTCTTGTACAATCTATGCATGTTGGAGAAATTCGGTGTATTCAGCGGGTTTCCGTCTCAAGAACTCTAAAGGGCAACTACTGAGTACAGAAGATGGATCAAGTACCTTCACTGAAGATGGACAACTCCTGTACGACTGAGAACTTACACAGACATCTAAAGGGCAATGTTCAACCTGCTGATGCCACTTTGTATCAAAACTATCCAAAAGTTGACAGTTATTAGCCTCTCAATAAATCGCTTCTCTGCCTCTCTGCCAGCAAGGAACCATTTTACAGAGGGTTTCTCGGCATAATGCGTTGGTACTGCGTGAAATGCAAAGTAAAACTGTCCAAATAGATGAAAAGCAGCCAATAAAAGCATAACATTTGGCATTTAATGAGTGCCGTCAGACTGAGGATGTAAAGGATAGGCTGAAGGGTAAAGTTTAACCGAGATGGGTGAAGATTTGGTTGGCGATGTTGGATAAATGTAGCGACAGGGTATCTTAACTATTTCATTCATTTCCGTGTGGGCATATCTTATGAGCAGCCGATAAGAAGCATAATATTTAGCATTTAATGAGTGCTGTAGGATTGAGAAGATAAAAAGTATAGGCTGAAGAGTTTCATTTAACCACGATGGGTATCCAATTGTTAATCAGATTTGGTGGTGTTGTTGGATAAATGTATTTCCTTTTGGATACATCTAATGAAAACACCACATAATTTCCACATGAAAACTGGCCCATCTGAGAGAAGAAGTATATTCTTGAGTCTGAAAACAACCAATGGAGGAATTTGCTGTGTAACACAAATGTTTTGATGAGGTTCATCCATCACTTGTACCCTTGATCTAAAACTGCTGCAAAAGTAACTACGCTTCAGTGAGTTCTTTTGTCTCCTGCCCTTCGTCCGAGCTTTTGGCCTCATCAAATTACTAGGACATGAATACAACTTGAAAAGGACAAATCCGTGAATGCTAAAGGTTTATGTGCAACAGGTGCAATATCCCCGGGTACACGCCTGCAAGCTGTCCGGCCCGTCGCGTTGTCTCTTCACTTCTTCCAATTGAAGCAAAACAGACAATTGCATGAAGTGCTAAACTGCTGAGGCGGGAAGTCTAAAATAGTAAAAAAAAACAATTATGTGAATCGTCAAAAAGCTGAAAATAACATACATGTCTCAATGGAAGCAATACAAAACTTTGCTCATCCTGTGTCGTTAAGGCTTCCATGTATGTGTTTTCTGCTTGTGCACATAGGGTTTCATTATTAATGCTCCTAGACAGGGTTGACAGCCTATTCACATTTACATATATATACTCTAGATAAACACTGTGTGCCGTTGTGTGTCTAAATATTGTGCATTTTCTTCCAGCCCGAATCAGGAAGTCAGAGGCTAAATTAGCACAGCGCTAGCATCGGCGGTTCGCCCTGTTCACGCCCCAAATCTGTCTCGCTGTGACCTCTGGTTGGGGCGTGCCTCTAATGAACTCAAGTGAACAGTCGGGACCAGCGGGAGAGACTTCATGCACGGCTTTCACGATTTGATAACGCACTAATTCAAATTGATCTCAGTGCTTATGTCAAATTAATTATTCACTGCACACTTGGCATGGGTGGTAAGCTATAATTGTCGAGTTGACTGAGATACGCCACTCTGACCCACCACGAACTACATTCCCACAGGCAATGTGTGTAAAGTGTCTTGCCCAATGGTGCGACAGTCTGCACCAGTCAGAACGGCAGACCTTTGGATCGGCGGACAATACCCAGTGGTTACCAAACACCAAGTACCAGCTCAAAACTAAATGTTTCACCTCACAAGTACCACCAAGCTAAGATAAATATCAAATGAGGACCAAATATGATCTAAAAAGTGGGTAAAATAATCCTGAATTGGACTAAATTACGACTTAACTGGGTGTAAACCATGTCTAAACACCAACAAGAAAACACATAAATGCATTACCAGCCATATTAATAAATAAGTATGAATTAAAATGGTGTTATCCGCCTGAAGAAGCCCACTGTGAAAACCAACGGTCGCACCAACAGACACAAACTGTTTTACAAATCCAAACCTATGGACTTAGAAAGAAAAATAAATAAATACAACGGCCCCATCTTTCTAGAAGGTTTATATCCTGTTCATTGCATCCAAACTGGGTAAACATGATCTAATCACCAAAAGGAAAACACTTAAATACATCACTATACTATATAAATAACAATTGTATTTAAAATGACCCAGAGTTCCACGTGAAAAAGCCAAAGTGCCACCGCGAAAAAACAACTGTTGGACCAAATGACACGATAGGTCACAAAAGTGCACTGAGAACTGATTTTAACAATTGTTTTTTATAAATCCAGTCCTAATATGCATCAGAAAATGGCAGTGATAGTTTTCCAAACCCCATGATCTTTCTAGGAGGTTCGTCTCCAAAAACACCTCAGTGCATTACTATAGTGAATAATAATCGTATTGAAGATGGCCCAGAGTTCCACCGACTGTCGACACAATACTTCTTGATTCGAGAAGTGCACCGGGAACTTTACTAATCCAATCCTGGTGTGTGTCAGAAAACTGCAGTGACACCTTTGAAACAGCCCCGTCTTTCTAGAAGGTTCATCTCCTGCTCACAGTATCCAGCCTTCGCACCAATCTTTTTGAGACGCGTCAAGAGACGATATCCCCACGTCTCAACATCTCCTGCAGCCCCTCTTCTCACGGCCTTTGCTTTTGGCACGTCCAGCCTCCGTCTCAAGGTGTGCCCCCCCACCCCCATTGGCTATACATCGCGTTATCCCGAACGCGGCTGCTTCTGTTGCCGCGGAGATTTGCGCAAGTGTTGTCGTACACAAGCCCGACAAGGTAAGGCGGGATACGTGTGCTTACTGCTAAGTGCAACTCGGAGAAGGAGGAGGAGGAGGAGGCGGCAAGACACACACTAGTCGCTCCACACGAGAACCTCCCGTGGTTCCGCATACTAAGCGCCCGTACATTACCACCGCGCGCGTAATGAGATGAGAAAAAAAAACCTCGTCTCTCTCCTCCCGCCTGCGCACGGGCACATGTGTGAACGAACGCTTCGCACGTGTCGCGAGACGGATCACGTCAATCCGTGGAAAAAAAAAAAAAAAAAAAAAGAGATGCAGCACCGTGCAGAGGCCAGCCGTGCCCGGGCGACTGATGGGATGAGATACAGGGGTCGTCTCGCACCAACTCAGCAAAGCGTCGGAGCGACATGTGCGCAGCGCGTTCCGACATGACATTCGGTTTTTACAATGCTGGGTTCACAGTAGGGGCTACTTTTGCAAGGTCATGAGCGCGTAATTGGACACACTCACCGTACACTCCCTGGCAACGGACGTCCTCCACTACGAGCGCCGCCAGCAAGCCCAAAACGCTGATAATTAGATCCATCCTTGCTTGTCTTGTTTTTCCCCCCCCCCTTTTTTCTTCTTCACGTAAATCTCTGCATATCCAGCTCTCAATGGCAAGAAGTCCTCTCCGGGTGCACGTATGTGTAACGCAGGGGAAAAAAGCTTCTCTGTCAGTGATGTCCCAGTGAAGGTATTCAGGAGGCAGGCGATGCGATGGTGTGTGTTTTTTTTATTTATTTATTTTTTCTCTCCTCGGTGCGCACTCGCGGCGAAGAGAAGCCGGGGAGGACGCGCTGGAGCCCGGCCTTATTTATGAAGACCGACCCGCCGTTCCCCGCGCACTTCTTGGCACAAGTTGATTCAGTTAAAAAAAAAAAAAAAGCCAAAGAGGGGACGCTGTCCGAGTCAAAACGCGAGAGCCACGGCGGCGGTTGTCATCCAGACGCATAGCCACGGCGAAGGCATCACCGACACCGCGGAATCAAGTGGGCTTTAGTCGCTGTTAAGTGGCTAGCTCGCGTTGCTAATTGGACAGCGGTGCTCACGGGGCGATCGTATCACGACAGCAGCCCGCTCGACATCCGCTCTCTCTCCCGGGCGGCGAAGACGGAGAGGTAGGGCCGGCCCTGTCTGTCCGGTGAGGTCTGCCGCTGCCGCGTCTCCCCCGCCTCCGCTGCAGCCCCGTCTTTCGCCGACGCACCGCTGTTGTACTTGGAGGAGAAAGACTATTCTTTTTCTGAGAGTGTCCCCCCCAGCCGAGTGATGTGTCCGCGACGGGAGGCTACACAGCGGAGGGACAGTCAAGTTGCGCGATACGTGCTACGAAGAGCGAGTGGCACAAGCCGCGCCACAGCAGCCGGTCCGTGGCTACGTCAAGATGTGCGTGTCTTCTTCCAGCGCTCATCTGTATGGGAGGCTTCGCCCGGCGTCAGGGAAAAGGCATGAGAGTGCAGCTGCTGGATGGATGCTGAGAGCGCGCGCAGAGCCGCGGAGGGAGGGAGGGAGAGAGAGAGAGGGGGAGAGAGAGGGAGAGGGGGAGAGAGAGGGAGAGGAGGAGCGTTGGAATTCAGTGCAGTCACCGCAAACGCAGTTCACGCTTAGAAGAGTCACAGGGGGTTTGAAACAGCATGATATAGTTAACCAGTGCATTTTCTCCACTTCAGCTTTACCCAAATCCAAAAGCTTCCTGGAAAAAGTGTCAAAATAGCGAATGAAAACGCAGCAAAAGAGCGACAAAAACTTGACAAAAATGCAATTTAAATAAAAATCCACAAAAGAGAAACAAAAAAGCGTTAAAAAATGTATCAAAAAAAGCCACAAGAGAGTGACATAAGATGTGCCAAAAAGTGACAAAACTGACAAAAAAGTGACATAATTAGATGGGGGGCTGTTTTGGAACACCAGGAAGCCTGGGGTGAATGTAGTGAGTGAATGAGATGTTGGAACGAACCTTGCTGCAAAAATTGCAAAAGTTGAGAACTATAATTGTGAACTGATCGACACAAATCCAATGTCCTTGTTCCTCAAACCTGTGGAGGAAAAGGAGATACTGGACATTGTTAAAGGGTGTAAAAATAAAACCTCGACAGATTACCATGACATGGACATGAAAACTTTAAAAACTGTTATTGAAAGTGTCTCTAAGCCGTTAACTTACATCTGTAACTTATCGTTGCAAACTGGACAATTTCCTGATGGTATGAAAGTGATTCCTCTGTTCAAAGCAGGAGATAAACATCTCTTTACAAACTACAGGCCTGTTTCCCTTTTACCGCAATTCGCTAAAATCTTAGAAAAGGTTTTTAACGCTAGACTTGACAGCTTTATCGAAAGTAATAAATTACTCTCTGATAATCAGTTTGGTTTTAGGAACAATCACTCAACCTCACACGCGCTCTTTGATACACTGTAAACCCGAACAATTTAGCAGTAATTAAAAAATTTGAGGTAAACGGTTGCCTAACTTTTTTTAAGTTTATAGTCTTAAAATGTTTGATTGCTCTAAATTAAAAAGATTAAGGAAGCAGTACATATTTTTTTTAATTTATTAAACTATTAGTTACTTAAAAAATCTAATTTTACAAACCCAAAAATGTAAATATGTGTAAATTATATTTTCGTAATTTTGTAATTCAAGATTTTAAGTACCATTTATTTGCTTCTAAAATTTCACAGTAATCAAAAAAATAAAGACTACAAACTTAAAAAAAGCTAGGCAACCGTTTACCTAAATTTTTTTAATTACTATTTAATTAAAGATACATTCATCAATTCTTCAGTTTAACAAAGCACTTCAAATTTGTAATTAAACTTTCAATAAGTGAAAAAGACTTTAAACTTACATTTTTATTTGTACCACACTTTCTTTGGAAACACTTTTTTTTTTACACTTTTTTTAAGTGACAGTTCATGAAAAACGAAAGTTAGCAGACACAAAACTGTCAGACGACATTAGGTCATACATCTTAGCATTGTTACATTGTCAACTCGTTTTGTAAAGTCTACAGTCTGGGGGAAAGCTTTACCATCCTCAAGCCCCAGAAATATTTTCTGCACAAACTCAAAAGGTAAGCTTCAGCTGTTTGGGATAGCTACGGTGTAATGCGTTCATCAGTCCAAACATTAAGAAACTTTCCAGAAACCTTCCTGGTAATGTTACAATCTCTTGACCCTCCAAGACTATAGAGACCTTGTTTCCGTAGTTCACTGGACAGCCATCTCCACCATTGACTTTGGACAGTAGAGCCACAGGTGTAGCGGATAGATCCGGCCCCTTCACATCCTCCTGTGACAATCAACAGACACACTTAAGGAAACGCATACATGCAACTTCAAAATGGACTGAAAAACAAAGGCACAATTTCAAGTTCAGCTTTAAGTATTACGAGTGCTTTTCACACTGGCACTTACATCACGAGTGATGAAAAACCCTTAAGTTTCTTCATGCAGGAAGAGCTTGGAGCACGGTTGTGCGTCGTGTGTGGACATGTTGAATCTGGGGGCGAGGAAAAGATGTTAGGGGGGGAGAGGTCAGAAAAATTAGAGTGACAGGAGAGAGGGCAGAGTGAGAGTGTTAAGAGTGATAGGACAGAGTTAGTTGAGAGCAGTGAGTGTTAGGAGAAATAGAGAGCAGAGAGTTAGGTGTGAGAAAAAGAGCAGAGAGAGGGTTAAGGGAAAGTAATAGAGAGTGAGGAGAGAGAAATAGAAGTGAACAGAGTGAGAGGAGAAATAGAAGAAAGCAGTGTGTGTTAGGGGAAAGAAAAAGCAGAGCAGAGAGTTAGGTGAGAGCAGGGAGAGTGTTAGGGCAGAGTTAGGAGAGAGAGCAGTGTGAGTGAGGAGAGACAAAGAAGAGAGCAGAGTGATAGTTGGGAGACAGAGTGAGAAACAGACAGTAAGGAGAAAAAGGACAAACACTACAAGAGAAAGCTAGGCTTGAGGAATTATGAGGGCTGAGTGAAAGTCATGACAAAGGGAATGATGCAGCCTTACTACAGTAATATATACCTGCTCATCATGAACTTTGAAAATGGCCACCAAGGCATCAGCGGTCTTGCTGGTTGTAGATGCCTTTTGTCTTGACAGTCATCAGACGGGTGGTGTGCACGTCGAGCGCAGAGTAGAACGAAAAGAAGAAAAGTTATCCGCTGAAATTCAGCATACACCTACAATAAAAGAACATTTATCATATTCCAGTACTAGCAAAAATACAATTGTCTGACTTGGATTACCTCAGATGGTAACGGAAGCGCAGGCCAAAGCTCCAGCAAGTTCTTCACTGGTGCGGCAGAAAGCACTATGTTTTGTCTTCGGAGGGCAAATGTAGTTTGCATTAGTTTTCCAACAGTGGTCATGTTCTTTTCTACTTTTTGAATCTCCTCCACTATTTGTTCTCTTTGTTCTTCAAGGCTAGATGCATCCTCTCCTCGAGGGAAGTTGGGCAGAAAGTGTATTTCTGCTCGCTTTGGCTTGTGGAAGGGTTAAGGTCTGAAAAGGAAAAAGCATATTTTTTACCAACAATGAACTCATTTATGACTTTTCAACTAAAGTTAAAACCTTCTGAAATGTCTTTGACCCAAAGACAAGATAGTCCAAATTCAGGATGAATCATTTGGATGTTTATAAATCTTTGTTAAAAACTGCACTGTGACTTTTCAGTTTTTTTTTTGTTTTGTTAAATTGATTGCACTTTCAATAGTGCACTATGCACCTTGTTATGTAAAAAGAAAATGTTGATTAGTGCGTATTTGACCTTTTAATGACCCAGTGGCTGTGATTGGTGCGGCGCATTTACTTCCCATCCCAGTGGTCTCTACGATGCTTCACAATCAATTTCATTTCAGGGTTTATAGGATTTTGGTCAGGTTTTCAGAATGACATGTATGCATAACCTTGGAGATAGTTCAATCAAATGTGAAGATCTGCCAGAAACCTAAACAAAATGATCATGGAGCATCTTAGGGGCCACTAGGATATTAAGTAAAAGGGGCCACTAGGATATTAAGTAAAAGGTGCTATACTAACTACTCAAGCAGTCAATGGATCACTGAAAAGGTCAAATACACTCTAATATATATATTGTTATTTTTTTATAGAGTTGCATAGTGCACATTTAATTAAAAACAGTCAGAAGTTATTTTGTTATAAATAAGCAAGTCAAAACGATAAGCAAGTCATTTAAAAAATTGACTTGCTTCCATAAACATTTCTCCCGTAGTTTCTCTCCTAAGAAATGCGTTTAATGTTTTTGTCTAATCTGTGGTCATGGGGGCTCACAAGGCTATTGTTCCCACACAGACATTGTGTAGGAGAAAACATTCACATTGATTGTGGGCTAACAAACATCGGAAAAACCAAGGAGTAATTAAAAACAAAAACATGTCAGATTGATTGTAATTTAATCACTCCAAGTCCAACTTCACACCCAATTCACAACAAGATTGTGTTTTTACTTATACTTTTTTACTTAAGTTATAATGGTGTACTTTAACTCAAGTAGTTTGAGCAGTAATTTTTAGATACTTTTACTTAAGTGAGCTGCACTGCACTAGCCACCTGTGTATTGTTAATCAAAAACTAAAATATACTGGGCTTGCCACATGTACATTCTGTGTCCTTGGTTGCTATTTATTAGAAACATGTACTTACATTTACCCCCAAAGGTTTTGCTCGGTTGGCAAGAGGCTGGGTTGTCCACATCACCTGCACAGACAAATACTTTAGACTCTACAGGTAACAGTAAGCCAGATTTCATGCTTTCAAATGCTATTTAATGCCAAAATTCTATATAATAATGTCTCAAATGCAAAAAGTGTATATATATTTAATTTAACCTGTGTGCATATTCCATCATACAGAGGACATTTTAATATTCAAAAGCAAAATGGCCGCAACTGGCAACTTAAAAAAAAAAAAAAAAGCCAAACCACAGTTCAATGTCTTTGGACCATCATTTATGTATTTTTGACAAACATAGGCAGCAATAATCTCAAAAATAATGGGGTGGAACACGGCTGCTTTGATTAGTTTTGATGCTCTGGTGGCTCTTTATCTTTGATTAAAAAAAAAAAAAAAAAAAAAAAAACAGGGGGAAATGTTACGTTTGTGAAAATGTGATCATCTTTTTGGCTGTGCGTGAGCTGCAAAGTCAGATCTGTGTGTCGTTGACCAAGACGTGCACGTGCGCTGTCGTGTTACCGCCAGCATGTGTGGTCTGAAACATGTACTGTGGAGTGGTCTATACCTGCTTCTAGAAATATGTTATACATATTCCAAATAAAAGACAGTGTTAACGTTTCCAAGGCATACCATAAATTTTAGCCCGATTTGAGCGATACCATTGGTAAAAAGAAGCGCTAGCTAGCATTGGCACATGCTGACATGAGCTAATTACATATATGTGATAAATCAACAGTAATATCGATGAGAGAAAGACAATATGCTTCTTAAATTCATAACAAGACTACATACTGCTCGGAAAGTGTGTACATTTTTAAGATGTTACCTGATAAAATCTTGCAGCGAACGATGGCAGCTTCGCTTGACCATGGCCGCGGACCACTGGAGTGAGTGAAACACAAGTGCGTACACTGCGCATGCGTTAACATTGAAACAGGAAGTTACTTTTCAAAATAAAAAACACGGGTAGTGCGTGGCTGCTGCTGGCTACCATCATTTTACTTGACAAAATCGTTTTTTATTTTCCTAGATTTGCTTTGTTCCAGACTTTGTTATTCTTATGATCAAATCATTGAAATAAATATCAAATGCGGATTGAATGCGCTACCTTTATTTCATCTGCCCTTACAGTGGCATTGTCATTGCCATTTCCGCCCAGAAGCAAAAGCAAGCCACGCCTCCTCAGCGGGACTCTTGGCGAGAGAACGCTTATTTATGATATTTAATACAGAAATTATGCCCGCATTCTGCTCCCAAAAAGAAACGGACTACAGCGGCTATTTATTTGTGCTTGGCATGTGACTCCTTTCCACAAACTCGCCGACCACTTGGGTCTTGGGAAACAACTAGAATGGCTCTAAGTTTGGACTTTGTGATATCTGGGAAAGAACACCGTGGGACAAAACCGTATCCCGTGTCAGACGTACGATGATTAGGCCTCACGTGAGCAGGACAACATCCCGGTGAGTAAAACGAATTAAGTTACAGTGCGGTTGTAGGGTCTACTAACGTAAAGGGCTCATTACCACTTTGCTACGTGCGTTCATTACCACTTTGCTACGTGCGTAAAGACACCTGGCGCTCCTCAGTGTGAGATTGTTGAGCATAGTGTGCTGTGTTGCCATTTTAAACACTTAACTTTGGCATAGGCATGTGTGGAGCGCCACCACTTACATGGAGCAGGCAGGGGGAGTGTTCAGGTGCAGAGGGCGAGCGCGTTGGTGAACACATGCTGTGCGTAATCGCACAGAGTGTAGCTGCAACATGGCTTCGCAAAGCTGGCTTTTCCTCGCATATTCAAGACTCAATATATGTTTGAATACACGTATTCATGTCTACATTTTACGTATCCATCACAAATATTGATATATTGTATATCCATGTGTGCAAGGGTCTCCAGGTCCAAGATGACGCTGTAATCCAAATATGGTTATTATTTTAGTTGTAAAACATTAGCTGTACTCACAGCCGCGTGTCTATACATTTTTATTATTATTATAATTATTATATTATTATTATCTAGCCCTGTATTTGACCATTTTTAACGTTTACTGATATTGACAATTACAATCAAGTAATTTTGATAAAATAGTGGAAACATGTTGTATGTTATTGTAAAATGTTATTGTTGTCTAGATGGATATATGATGAAAATATTAATTAGTTAGGAATTAAAAAATAGTACTAAAGTTAAGTAAAAATTATAATGTATGTTTAATTAAAACCTTAAGCTAATAATAATTAAAACATTAAATTAATGTGCCGAAAATTGCATACATGCATTCGAAAATTAAAATTTCTAATTAAGTAGCAAGTTTATTATTTTTTTAATTATACACTAATCATTTTTTTTAATTAATTTGAGCATTCGGGTTTACAGTGTATAACTGAAGAAATAACTAATGCTGTAGATAACAAGAAATATGCAATATGGTTATTAATTGACCTGAGTAAAGCGTTTGATACAATAAACTATGATATATTCATTAATAAACTAGAACATTATGGAATTAGGGGGGGTAGCTCTACAGTGGGTTACCAGTTATTTAAAAAATAGAAAACAATGTGTGAAAATCTGTGATTATAAGTCGAGTTGTCGACAAATTGTGTGTGGTTTACCTCAAGGTTCCATTCTGGCCCCAAAATTGTTTAATATGTATATTAATGATATTTGTAAAACGTCTCAAGTACTTAAATTTGTCTTGTTTGCTGACGATACAAATCTCATATTAAATATATATCTACGAACATTTCTAGAAGCATTTCAGTAATTGCAAAAGCAAAGCACATGTTAAACATCAAAGCTCTACATACCTTATACTGTTCTCTGATTTTGCCCTACTTATATTATTGTACTGTGGTTTGGGGTAGTACTTATAAAAACACAGTTAAACCAATAGTATTGTTGCAAAAAAAGAGCTATCCGAGTAAGTCATAAAGTTGGGTTTTTGGACCACACAAACTCATTTTTAAAATCAAAGATCATGAAGTTTTGTGACATTGTTGAGTTCCAAACTGTACAGATGTTATTCAAAGCAAGGTATAATTTGTTACCAAACCAAATACAAAGAAGGTTCCAAGAACGTACTGGTCGTTATGAATTACGTGATGAATTAAACTTTAGGATTCAGAAACATAGCACAACTTTGAAAAGTTTTAGTCCAACAGTTAATGGTGTACAATTGTGGAATAAACTGGAGATGGATTTGAAACGATGTCCAAACATCAACCTGTTCAAATATAAATACAAACTAAAGACTTTTGAAATATATAGAGAGGAAGAAATGCGTTGCCACTAGGGGGAGCAGTGGGATCAATTATGTGTATTTTTTCCTCTATAATCTGGAAGAGTGTTGCTGCTTGGAACGGTTGTCATTATATTTCTCAAATTACAAATGGAGAATTAGGGTTGGCAGGTTATGGATCTGTTGAGAGGAATCCTCCCAACGGGCTCTAAACCTTGTCTTTTAATGCACCACTCATAGGAACATCATCTACAAAATCAGCTGTTAGGGCAGCTGTGTGGGGGTTTGTTAAGGGGGGGCTACTGCCCTCTTCAACTGGCCCGCTCTACACTCTGGCTTTTTAATGCCCCACACTATGCAGGGCTACATCATACTTCACATATAACTCAATTAAATAAATATATAATGATAATGATAATAATAATGATGATGATAATTAAACCCAAATTAAAATTATACTGAGGATGGTAATGACAACTGGGAAGTATCAAGATCTCGGAGTATAATATCTATTAATGTACCTTTTATAACATAAAAGTAACTCAGTAATCACGGGTAACAATCTGAAAGAAATATATTTATGATCACATTTTTTTACTTGCTTTGTACTAGACATCGAACATGAAACAAGATCGTTGTTATAATTGTGCTTTGTTTCAATTAATTATATAAACAGTTCATTTTTTTTTGTAAGTTTGTAAGTTGGTCTGTGCGAATGTAGCTGCTGAAATGTTTCAAATTCTCTTTGAATAAGGTCTTTTTGATGTTTTGTTCCTCCGGTACCATTGTGCGAAATGTACTTTTTTATTGCACTGAATTTGGGTGGGGGCGCTCATAAGCTTTTTGCTTCAGCCCACTCCTTTTGAGCAGAATGTATACTGCTCAAATAAACTAAACTAAACTAATGAGTGAGTGGCTGGTGGTGGTCGGAGGGGCCGATGGCACAGACTGGTAGCCTCGCTTCCGTCAGTCTACCGTAGGGCATCTGTGGCTTACCACCACCGAATATGGAGTGAATGAATAATGACGACAGTGTAGCGCTTTGAGAAACTTGGTAATTACAGGCTTGTAAAGCGTAACATAAGTGTAAGGCATTATTATAAAAGTGACAAAACTGACAAAAAAGTGACAAAAAGCTTTGACAATGCAACAACAAAAATCCACAAGAGAGCAACAGAAAAGTGACCAAAAAAAAAGCGATGAAGTGACAAAAATGTGACAAAAACACACACAAAAAAAGAAATATCAAAAAAAGTTACGACAAAGCAACAATGCACTCGGTTTAGGCGGGGGTTATGAAGAGGTTAAGTGAGTAAGTGCTTTATTGTCATTGTACAAGCGTACAACAAAATAGTGTTCAGGTGTTAGTCCTGAGCTGCTGCGGCTGAGCCGCTGCCACTGTGTGTCAACCTGACCTGCATGACCTTGGAGGTCGGGGAAACTGTAGCACTCGGAAGAAACCTGGCTGCCCTCTGGCTCCTCTGATCTTCTGAAATGGTGCAGAAAAGGTGATGATATTCAGGTCTTATGCCGTGTTCAGACCGAACACCTCTCTAAAGCCCGTTGTTGGACGCTTTACTGAAGTCAGACGCTTGTCATAAATGTCAACGAGCGTCAAGACGCCCTGGCCGCGCGTCAGCTCAGAGTGCGTTCGTAGCCATCTTGGAAGCAGTTCTCGCCTGAAAACGACAGTTGTTCGGAGGCTAACTAGTCTCCCTCTTTGCTCCTGTATGTCCTATGGATCTTTAACGTTACCCCCATGGTCTGTGTGAAGCCCAGCCCAGCGTGTGGCCATCATAAAGGCTGTTAAGGGCTTTATTAACGTTATTGGTGCACTTGTTTTCATGGGGTCAATGCGAGCTATCTGTTTGCTGCTAAGCGGCTAGCATAGCATTATTATTATTATTATTATTATTATTAGCTAGCTCGGGGAGAAAACAGATCGACTACGGGCAATAAACTTTAAAAAATGGCTCTGTGTGTGATCATTGTTACACGGTTGCTTTATGCAGACGGGGCTCAATAGACTTTATTCGTGCATATTTCTCGTTTTCACATCGGGAGGCGCGTCAAAAGCTTGGAATTTCAAAACGTGCTGCGGGATCTCTCGACGCCCCCCGTGTATTTTCAATGTAAACCTGACGCTTTGGATGCGTGATGTTTATAGTTTCACTTCCTCATTGGACACTGACAGGAAGTGACATAGATGGAGGCAAACAATTTTAAACTGTTGCCGTGCCGACCCTGTTGTGTCAAAGGGAAAAGAGTCAAACTGCTGTGGAACTTAGTCTCTATCTATGTCACTTCCTGTCGGTAGCTTAAAAGTTCAAATACAATCAACTTTTATGCCCAACACGTCTTCATTCAAATTGCCGCATCACTGAAATAAAATGATAATTATGGACTTGCAACAGAGGTTATCCATGTAAATAAGTCAAAAGAAAATTTCCAGAAGTCGTATAATGCACTTTACGTTTTTTTTTGCAGCTCCAAAAAACACAAAAGTTGCTCCGGAACTCCCGCTCAGTACGGCAACACCACGGGGACAAACCTTCTTCCTTGTTATGAGTCAGTGGCATTTGACAGTATACCTGCACAGCGCCACCTACTGTTCTGGAGTCTGCATCTTTAGGCTTTTTTTAAATGAACCAAACGCATAGACAAATTAACTTTTTTTCCTTCGGCGCCTTTACTGACATGTAGTGGAGTAGAAAGTATTACATCTACCTGAAAGTATTACTTCCACCTGAACGTATTACATCCACCTGAAAGTATTACATCTACCTGAAAGTATTACATCTACCTGAAAGTATTACATCTACCTGAAAGTATTACATCTACCCGAACGTATTATATCTACCCGAAAGTATTACGTCTACCTGAAAGTATTATATCTACCTGAAAGTATTACATCTACCCGAACGTATTATATCTACCTGAAAGTATGACATCCACCTGAAAGTATTACATCTACCTGAAAGTATTACATCTACCTGAAAGTATTATATCTACCTGAAAGTATGACATCCTCCTGAAAGTATTACATCTACCTGAAAGTATTACATCTACCTGAAAGTATTATATCTACCTGAAAGTATTACATCTACCTGAAAGTATTACATCTACCTGAAAGTATTATATCTACCTGAAAGTATTATATCTACCTGAAAGTATTACATCTACCTGAAAGTATTACATCTACCTGAAAGTATTACGTCTACCCGAACGTATTACATCTACCTGAAAGTATTACATCTACCTGAAAGTATTACATCTATCTGAAAGTATTACATCTACCTGAACGTATTACATCTACCTGAAAGTATTACATCTACCCGAACGTATTATATCTACCCGAAAGTATTACATCCACCTGAAAGTATTACATCTACCTGAAAGTATTACATCCACCTGAAAGTATTACATCCACCTGAAAGTATTACATCTACCCGAACGTATTATATCTACCCGAAAGTATTACATCCACCTGAAAGTATTACATCCACCTGAAAGTATTACATCCACCTGAAAGTATTACATCTACCTGAACGTATTATATCTACCTGAAAGTATTACATCTACCTGAACGTATTATATCTACCTGAAAGTAATACATTTTTCTCAACAAAAACACTATTCAAGTGCGCTTAAGTCATCTTGCCCCAGACGTTCCTCGTTCGCTCGCCGTCCTGATTTAGTTCAGACCTGGCGCTCGAAAGGGGCCACGCAACCTTCATGAATAATGCCCACTTCATAACAAACACGAGCAAGACGTGGCAAACAGTTTAACCCTGTTACCTAGCAACTCTGTTTCGGTAAAACCCTGTAATTTTTGCACCGGAGAGAGAGGAGGGAAAGGAAAAGGCCACACAATCAAATCAAGCCTGTTTGTTGTTCCCGGCATTAGATCACTGATAAGAGTGTTATTACGTGGGGCAGGTGGCCCGTGGGGACGCGCACGGTTTGTTCCAGGTCAGGACGGAACCCACCGGACCCTCCTGATAAGCTCGTATTTATTAACGGTACAAGTGAACGAGCGGGTCAGGTACAGGGTGTGACTTTAAAGCGTGATCCCTTTCAACGCTGCGGGCAAATGGACTGAAACAAGGACATAATACTCACAAACTCTCCTTTAAAACGGCCAAACGGGACACAATGTGGTCGACTCGGGCGGGGGGTCAAGAGGTCAAATAGTGTGTGTGAAAAGGTCGCTGTAGCTTTAGATGCTACAACATGTAGTTATGCAGGAACCGAGAGGCTTTTTATATCGAATGTACGGAGAACAGTTTGACCATGACCAAAGTTTAGCGACAGTGAGTGGACTTTACTCAGATGTGTAGCCCTCTGTAAAAAAATAAATAAAAAAATAATAATAATATATATAGAAAAATAAGAAAAGAAAAACAAAAATAAGAAAAAAAAAGTGATGTGTGTGTACATATATGTGTATGTATGTGTATAAATAACTTAATGATCGCCTTTGTCACTTTGTATTGGACATCGTACATGAAATGAGACAGTTGTTGTGGTTGTGTTTCCTTTCCGTGGGTGTGGTCCGTGTTGAAACGCTTTGGTGTGTTGTAGCTTCTCTTTTGCCGGTGGGGCAAATACAAAAATCAATGTATGATGTTGCTTAATGTAGGATAGATAATGTAATAATTATAACTGGTACAGTTGGGTCACATAGGGGTACGTTGTCTGTGTGTGTGTGGGCTCTTGTACTTTGTAACATGCTCCCTGTACTATTGTGATTTGATTAGTAGATTTTTTGTTTTTTTCCATAGTATAAAGTGAAGGCACTTTATTTGTATTTATTTTGTTGTGTTTACGGCAAAATGCCCAACCTGTTGCAAGTAGCTATTTTTTTTTTCCTGGGGCCAATGAGGAAGATGTGTTTTGCCAATTTCTAAAAAAAAAAAAAAAGGCTTCTTTATCTCAGTAAGACTTTTCTGGTAAAAATCAAAACTGTACTGTACGGTTAGCGCAGCGGTTAGCGCTCGTGCTTCACAGCTAGAAGGTCCCGGGTTCGATTCCCCCCATGGACAGGGCTTTTCTGTGTGGTTCGCATGTTCTCCCCGTGTCCTTGTAGGGTTCCTCCAGGTACTCTGGTTTCCCCTACCACCAAAACATGTACAATAGGTTAATCCACCAGCCTGGTTCCACAGCGTCCACACACAAGGGGGATTTTTCCATTGCGAGATCAATAAAGGATTATCTTATCATGGAGATGGGTCCCCGGGCGTCGAGGGATGGGTTAAATTCAGAGGACAGATTTTGTTGTACAGTTCATGTACAATGACAAGCAACAAAACAATACGCTGTACTCCGTTGTGTTGTAGGATCATCCTTGTTTTAGTTTAGTTTAGTTTATTTGAGCAGTATACATTCTGCTCAAAAGGAGTGGGCTGAAGCAAAAAGCTTATGAGCGCCCACCCCCAAATTCAGTGCAATAAAAAAGTACATTTCACACAATGGTACCGAAGGAACAAAACATCAAAAAGACCTAATTCAAAGAGAATTTGAAACATTTCAGCAGCTACATTCGCACAGACCAACTTACAAAACAATATTTGAACTGTTTATATAATTAATTAATTAATTATAATTAATCTGGAACAGTCTTCATGAGGATGTGAGGCAGGCCTCTGTTTTAATGATTGATTTGATCGTTTTTCTTGTAATTTTATGCAACTGTGAAGCACTTTGAATTGCCTTGTGTATGAATTGTGCTCTACAAATAAACGTGCCTTGCCTTGCCTAATTGAAACAAAGCACAACTACAACAAAGATCGCGTTTCATGTACGATGTCTAGTACAAAGCAAGTAAAAAAAATGTGATCATAAATATATTTCTATCAGATTTTTACCCGTGATTACCGAGAGTTACTTGTATGTTATAAAGGTACATTATTAGATATTATACTCCGAGATCTTGCTACTTCCCAATTACCATTCTCAGTATAATTTTAATTTGGGTTTAATTATCATCATCATTATCATCATTATTATTATATATTTATTTAATTGAGTTATATGTGAAGTATGATGTAGCCCTGCATAGTGTGGGTGCATTAAAAAGCCAGAGTGCGGAGCGGGCCAGTTGAAGAGGGCAGTAACTCCCCATCAACAAACCCCCACCCAGCTGCCCTAACAGCGGATTTAAATCCAAGGTCCCGGAGTTAAATCGTAGTTGATGCACGGTGACGGTGGAGACTGCCCTGGCTTGGCCGACTCTGGGCGCAAGCGATTATGCAGGCGAGCATATAGAGCATTTAACGTGAACGCTAACCGCTAACGCTAAATAACTAGTTGTATTTAAGACGTGAAGACCTTTCCTTTTCCCTACAGGAAACTCATGCAGCTCTGAAAAGCTTAATACAAAGTGATCTAAACTTAACTGACCACTTAGCCGCCGGGCAGACCCGAAGTGCTCACAGTGTGGGGGGTTCCAACGGGGGAATGCAGCGCCCCCTTATGTCGCTCCAGGAAAGACACTCATTATTCGGCCACTGGGACGTCTCCAGTTTGTGGCCTTGGTCTCTTTCTGAAGGCACAAGGCCAGGTCCCAATTAGCAGAGGCAGCATGATTATTGCAGAGTCTCCTGAGAGGACCTTCGCTGTAATGTAGGATGTCAATAGCAGCTTCCTAATGAGCAGCTCGCAACGTTTTAAGCCCATTCAATATTTACTTATGCTATTCTAAAATTAATTCGACTTCTGAATTATTTAAGTTGTTCACCTGGTCCATGTCCTTGAAAGTTGGCGCCATCATAAAAAGTCTTTACGAGTTCTAGTTTTGGGGATATAGCATCACAGCATCCAGGACAGACAGCAATATCAAAAGAAGCTATTTTTGCGAGTACTCTGGGGAGTGTAAAGCCACATTTTAGTACTGTAGAAACAGTGTAATTCCATCTGCTTTCAGATAATTAAGTTATTACTGTTCCTTTGAGTCCCCGTCCAATGTAGACCAGGGAGGGGCCACTTGGGAAGCTCTGCGCCTCCGTCAGTCTGCTGTGGGAATTCCTATCTCCTTTATGTCTCCATGTCTTCACTTCTTTATAGAACATGTTGAGGACGGTACATGTATAAGGCAAGCTGTACTTTATTGTCCCCGTAGGGAACTGTGTCCTTCGCATTTGAACCGTCCTCCGACGCCGCTGGGGAAAACCTGTCAGGAGCGGTGGGTGACTGCAGTGCCAGAGGGAGGACCTATATCCAGATCTCGAGCTATGAATGGTGCAGTACCTTGCTCGTTTTGAGATTCAAATGGCACAGCAGTAGTTCAGCTTTCAGACATTTCCCCCTGACCCAATGTTGGATATAGCGTTTACACAGTTAGCTGCGGGGAAAATCTAGGGTCCGATCCTCCACCTGGCGCAACAGCAGCATTGTTCAAGACGAGGTTGGTATCTTGTGTACAAACAACGGTGCGCCAGTGCTTGCTGCTTCCTCTTTGCTCTCCTCTACGTATCATTGCGCGCAGCCTCGTGCAACTTATCAAGCGCTCGCAGAACATCTTTCAAATATGTTGATGGTTCAACTATAGTGCCTGTACTAAAAGGGACTATACAGAGTTTAAAAATGTTAAAATTATGCATTTTCCTCCCCCTACATGTTCCAGCAAATGTCCTAATGTGTAGAATGAGCCCAGACCTGTTCACCACAACTGCCGCTAAAATCCTGCACTGTCCCTCAGAAAGGTGTTTTTTTTACTAACTCAAATAAGGGCATACTGTACATACTTTTAGTGGTAGGGGAAACCTGAGCACATGGAGGAAACTTACCCGGACACAAGAAGAGCACCCGGGGATGGAACCTGGGACCTTCTTTGCTGTGAGGCACAGTGACTATCACGCAGTGGCAGGTGTGGCTACTGGATCGGTCAGGTTGGCTAAGCCTGGAAACATCACACATGGCGCTTCTGAGTTAGTCAGCCTAGAGATACAGTTAACTTCGAGACACTCATCCATGCGTTTGTCTCCAGCAGGTTAGACGACTGTAACGGCTGCTCACTGGCCTTTCTAAACGAGCTGTTAGAGCTGCAGAACATCCAGAACGCTGCTGCTCGAGCCCTGACAAGAACCAGGAAATACGACCATATTAGTCCAGTGCTCCGGTCCCTGCACTGGCTTCCTGTCACTCAGAGAATAGAATTTAAAACAGCTCTGCTTGTGTACAAGTCTTTTCATGGTTTAGCACCAAAGTCCATCTCTGACATGTTAGAGCCGTATGAACCATCTCGGGCCCTGAGAACTTCAGGGAGGGGTCTCCTGGTGGTTCCCAGAGTCAGGACTAAACACGCTGAGGCTGCGTTTCAGTTTCATGCAGCTAAAATCTGGAACAGTCTTCATGAGGATGTGAGACAGGCCTCAACTCTGACAATGTTCAAATCCAGGCTGAAAACAGCTCTTTTTACCCGAGCAGATGAAAACTGAAAGTATTTTATCTGCACTCTTGCCTTTTACTGTAATTGATTAATTTTTATGTTGATGTTTTAATGATTGACTTGATCTGTTTTCTTGTAATTTTATGCAACTGTGAAGCACTTTGAATTGCCTTGTGTATGAATTGTGCTCCACAAATAAACTTGCCCTGCCTTAACATCTACTAGAACTATTTTCTTATTAAATAAACAAAACATACTATTTGTTTACTGAAGACAAAATGAAGTGTTTGGATATCTCTATCTATACATTCAAGGGAGTTCTTTTATTACATTCTCAAGAACTCACTGTTTTTATCTTCAAAGAGAAAGCACAGCTGAGCGAGTGACATCACCCGAGCGCATGGCCCTGTGTGTGTGTGTGTGTGTGTGTGTGTGTGTGTGTGTGTGTGTGTGTGTGTGTGTTGCGTGTGCAAAGTGCAGAGCGGTGTTTGTGTACCTATGAGCGAGAGAGCAGACAGGAGACGGCGAGAGCTCAAATGGAACAACATGTATTTTTTTTTTCCAGCCGACTGCCCCCAAACTCGTACAACAGCCATTGGGCACCTGTGGCCGCTCCAGTCGCTTTCCCGGGGCCTGTCCAGCCAACCCCAGCGTTTCATCTGAGAAGTCACTCTGCACAAGTGGAGCAAATCTGTGTTTAACGGGGGGACAAGACTGCAGGCAAAACTCTTTGTTTTCGCCCCAATTTTAAAGTTTTGGGCCTGTTTGCTAACTTCACAAATAACCGATCTCCTGGGAACAAAGACACAACATCTCCACTTTATGTTGCACCAAAGCTTGTTGTACAATAAGAGTTTGAGGGTCTACTCAGAAGGATTTATGAGGATATAATTCCTTGAAAATAAAATATAAGTCTTTGGATCTAATATGTCAACAAAACGACTCCATAAACCCTCCCCTCCATTTCCAGGTTCGGTCCAACAGGCAGCGGCTCCACAACATGGCGGATGTGATTAAATACACACATTTGAATCAGTGTAATGGGAACGAGACGTGTGTCGGCTTTCTATGGTGAGATTTCAGATTAAAAAGACATTTGAACCGAGAAGAATTTACAATTTTACGTTTTTCAGTAAAAGGATTGATTTTGAGAGTAGAAGCAACCTCCCTCTCTCTTGGTACAGCTGAGTTTTTCTTGTGTGTTTTTCTTCTTTTCTGCGGGCTGCATTTGAGGTGTCTGTGTTCCACATTGCTTTACTGGATACGTTTGTACGTCTTTGCAGTGTTTTTGTGGCGTTTGGTGGACTTTTTTTTTTTTACTGCAGAGAGTCCTGGTTCTGAAGAAAGCAGTTTTTCAAAGTAAACAAACAGCTAGTTCATGAGCTCAAGACTTGAGACCTACACATTTCTTCTGAAACACTGAAGAGGCCCCAAGAGCCCCTCACAGCTGCAGCACAGTGGAGACGTCCCAAGAGGCATTACAGTAAACAAGAAAGGGACAAAGGAGGAGGTATCCGGGCAAGACTCCCAGCTAAGCTACACATGCCTTCTATCGTTCTGGCTAATGGACGATCACTGTAGAATAAAACACATCAACTAAGCTCCTCCCAGAAGATGGTGAAAGGCTGCGCAGGAGGAGGAAGTGGAGCTGACCAGTGCAGGACACCACGCTCTGAAACAGGGACAAACCCAGGAGGTGGTGCGCCGTTTCAGAGGATCACAAGAGCACTGAAGGCATCCAGCCAGCTTTCTTCTGGGTGCTACAGTTTCCCCGACCTCCAAAAACATGCTGGGCAGGTTGGCCCACAATGGCAGTGCGGCTCAGTCGCAGCAGCTCAGGACTAACACCTGAACACAATTTAGTAACAATCACAAATGAAGCACTTACTTATTTTAGCTTCATTTTGAACGCAACACTATTAAATACTGAATAATCGTAGTTTAGTCGGTCACGCTGTAATAATATGGGCAAGATCCTCGAGGTAGGGGGTTCTCTGAGTAACGAAAACAAGGGGTACATTAGACAAAAGAGGTTGGGAGCCACTGCTCTACACATGCTGCAGCGTGATCAAGATAAACAGAGTGGAGGTTGAAGGATAAATCACTTGACTTTGATGAAGGTCAGAGTGACCGAAACAATGGTGCAATAAAAGCACAGCAAAAGAGTATTTTTATTTCCAAGTTAAAGAGGGGGTATTATGCTTTTTTCAATCACATAGCACCAGTCTATAGCACTACAATGATGACGTAACCTTCTGTTGGTCTGTATATGCAGTCAATTAAAATAACTGCCTTGAATAAAATTGCTCTCTCAAAATGGCCGTACTGAACGTCTTGAAATAGGCCTCTGTCTCTTTAAGAAGCTTTCCGACACGCCCCCTTCAGCACACTACTGTGGCATTTAAACAACAACACTGTGCGGGGAGGGGGCTCTGCTGAGCTGAGGAGCAGTGGTTGGTGGCTTGGCTGGTGACGAAAGGTCCAGAGGCGTCTCCAGGAGGTGGGGGCGTTCCTAGGAGGACTGAGGCATAGCTACACCTAAAATGGCCGCCGTCTAAGTTTTTACTGATTACTCAAAAATATGTGAATGAGCCGAGGCAACACTCCAGGCACGTGTTTAATGAGGGAATGACATAATAACATGATGTAAAGCTTGAAAAAGTCGATTTTACATAATACCCCCCTTTAAGTAATCTATTATTTTACACACCAGTCGCCTTCTCGGTTGTCCAGAGCTTCGGCTTATGAAGGATACATCCCCCCACAAGAGCTTTAATAATTACAAAGACGCACGAATAAACAAGTGGGGTGACACAGCACCTATCTAAACGCACCTGTTGTGTCTGTTTGATTCATAAACATCGCAATGCGCTTTTACCGTCCCAGGGACTCCGCCTTCTTTGGAGACGAGGCGTCGAAGGAGTGCGATTTGAGGGGGCGGAGCGACGGAGACCACGAGGGGAAGGATAGGTCAAGTCACACCAAGAAACTTTCTCTTAGAACAGTAGAGGGATTAAATATGCGTCTTTATCCCCGGATAACAGAGCTGCCAGTCTCGCGTTGACATCTCCAGACATTTTTTGTTCACTTATTCACCTGCAGTGTCTCGCCTCAAAAAAACAAGCGAAGAAAAAGAAGACTGAGTGGAGTAGAAGAAAAAAAGAGAAGAAAAAAAAAGCCGTGCCCGGGGATGTCCAATTCAGAGATAAAAAATAAAAAAATGACACGGAAAATGGTTCCAACAGCAATTACAACGCGGCAAAGAGTAATTAAGAATGCTGTTTATATCTGCAGTATCCGGGACGTGCCGGTGCCTCGCGGGGCCGGGGCGTATAGTGCCGTTCTGGCCATCGCTCAAGAAGCTGCAAAAGCTTGACGTCCTGCCAGCGCCGACACCTCCGAGCCCCGACGCCGTTTGCGCTGAACTGGTTCAGAGCTGCCGGGGCGGGCGCGAGTTTGAAAAGGGGTCACTTTGATTCTGCATTAATCCCAAACACGGCGTCGCTTGATATTCAAGATTGCACTACGGGCGAACAAGCACAAGGTGAACGCTGAAAGCCCCGGGAGGTCTTTGAACGTTTGGAGGGGACTTTACGAGACACAGGGAACGGGAAAAGCCAACGCTGTGCGATTGTAGCCACGGCCGAAGTTTTCCAGACCGGTGTTTATTATTTCCACAGAAAAAAAAAGGCAAGGCAAGTTTATTTTGTAGAGCACAATTCATACACAAGGCAATTCAAAGTGCTTCACAGTTGCATAAAATTACAAGAAAACAGATCAAATCAGTCATTAAAACATCAACATAAAAATTAATCAATGACAGTAAAAGGCAAGAGTGCAGATAAAATACGTTCAGTTTTCATCTGCTCGGGTAAAAAGAGCTGTTTTCAGCCTGGATTTGAACATTGTCAGAGTTGAGGCCTGTCTCACATCCTCATGAAGACTGTTCCAGATTTTAGCTGCATGAAACTGAAACGCAGCCTCACCGTGTTTAGTCCTGACTCTGGGAACCACCAGGGGACCCCTCCCTGAAGTCCTCAGGGATGGGTCACACGGCTCCAACATGTCAGAGATGGACTTTGGTGCTAAACCATGAAAAGACTTGTACACAAGCAGAGCCGTTTTAAATTCTACTCTCTGAGTGACAGGAAGCCAGTGCAGAGACCGGAGCACTGGACTAATATGGTTGTATTTCCTGGTTCTTGCCAGGACTCGAGCAGCAGCGTTCTGGATTTTCTGCAGCTCTAACAGCTCGTTTAGAAAGGCCAGTGAGCAGCCGTTACAGTTGTCTAACCTGCTGGAGACAAATGCATGGATGAGTGTCTCTAAGTCTGGTTTTGACACTATTCCTCTGATCTTAATGTTTTTCAGATGATAAAAAGCTGATGATGTTATTGCTTTGATGTGGCTGTTTAAGTTCAGGTCTGAGTCCATGATTGCTCCTAGATTTCTAACCTGATTTTTTGGTTTTAGAGAGAGAGACTCGAGGTGACCGATAACACTTTGTCTTTGTGTCTGTGGGCCAAAAACAATGATCTCAGTTTTGTCCGAGTTTAGTTGGAGAAAGTTGTTTTGCACAAACTGATCTGTTCGATGCAGTGACAGAGTATCTACAGGCCCCTGTTGAGCTCGTACTATATTCTATTTTTTGTGTGTCCCCGTCTCACTGTACGACCTGCATTTTTTAAAGTTTTTAATGACGTGACATTTCCCTCACGGTGAGTCATCTTTTGCCAAACTCCTCCAGTGCAGCGGGCCGCTGGCAAAGTAATGGTGCGTTCATGGCAACTGGTACATTTCCGACCTCTCACTTGGAAAAAAGGCCTTGGAACGCCGCTCGGAGCGTTAATCACAACACGTAAACTCTGAGACCTCCAGAGGGCTCCGGGTTTGGAGGCCGCAATGGCTGGAGAAGTGCAGCTAATGATAACACTTTAACAACACCGTTGCACCATGCGGATGTTAGTTTTGGTCATAGCCGTCAGTGTATTATGGCGCATCTCGTGTGGAGAAACGTCCTCATAACATTAGCATCTTATTAGCTAACTGTTGTAGCATTAGCCGTTTGGTTTACTCAGCTGTGACGCTCTGAGGTCGTAAGTCGTAATTTTCAAGTGGGAAAAATACCGGGAACGCAGCATTTAAGTGGCACTAAAGACCATCGTGTGGTCATGACGTGGACCTTTACCGTTACAGAAACTCCTACTAAAAAAGAATTCCATTTACTTTTTAGCCAGGAGGGGGCAGTACACACACACGGTTTAAGACCAGGTTAGACTACAGTAATGGCCTGCCAACTGTTAGAGCTGCAGTACATCCAGAACGCTGCTGCTCGAGTCCTGACCAGAACCAGGAAATACGTCCATATTAGTCCAGTGCTCCGGTCTCTGCACTGGCTTCCTGTCACTCAGAGAATAGAATTTAAAACAGTCTTGTCGAGGTTCAGTACCAAAAGGTACATATCTGACATGTTAGAGCCATGTGAACCATCTCAGGGAGGGGTCTCCTGGTGGTTCTCAGAGTCAGGATGTGAGACAGGCCACAACCCTGACAATGTGCAAATCCAGGCTGAAAACAGCTCTTTTTAGTCGTGCATGACGCTGAAAGTAATACTTTTTGCTTTTAATGTTAATTTTATGTTGATGTTTTATGAATGGATTTTATCTTCTTTCTTGTAATTTAATATGACAGTGAAGCGCTTTGATGAAATGCACAAGCTTACATTAAAATTACAAACCAAAAAATAATATAAAATGAGCCGACAATACTCCTAAAGCATAACGCAGTTCATCAGCAGAAATAAGTTGGCTTGGTCTTTAGTTTCACTTAAAGTAGTTGTAATAGATATACAGTATACAGTCCATTTCTTTTGCTACCATAGATCTACGTTGTAAACATGGCACTTGATAACTTAGCATTGTTGTTCAGTGCTATCTGGTTTATATTAGGACTACAACATGAAACATAAAGAGACTTTCTGAGCCGGTACACGGTGAACCGAGGGACTATGCTATTCCCCAACACAAATCCTTGCGGTGTAATGTTCGCATGCTCTGTCCGACGAGATATCAACAATCCGTTTCAATTGGGACGGTCTCGCTCGCAGGAGAATGCTGACACCTAAATCCAGTTTTTATTTTCCCATCAGGGGGAAAGTGTCGGAGTCAGCGCGGTCGCTCGAGCTGCAGCTCACGGAGGAGCTCACGCTGAGAGCCAAGCTTTAGCCGCGACTTTAAAACAAAAGCCACTTCTGACAGCCGGGCCAGCAGGAAGTGTGTGTTTCGCTTCTACAAATGTTGCCTTTCCCCCCTCGGGACACGGGCTGCACTCCCGACGCACTCAGCATTCGCCACATGCAGAGAGAGGACTGTCCACACTGTTTACACCCATAACCGGGGCGAGGAGGAGTTTTACAATGAAGGCAGTGGATATGAGGACACAGCCGGAATACAGACCCGACAGTCCCCCATAGGTACCACAGGCAGAGTCAGCCATGCTAATCAGCTCTCTCCCATCTGCGGAGAGAAGCAACACATAGCTGCACAAATCAATACGTGTCAGTTCAGTCGTTATCAGTGAAATTACACGGATGTACCAAGGACTTTTAGTTAAATTTAAAGCACTACCAAGTACCTCATGCCCCTAGAGGCCATAACACTGCAGGTATCGTAGCATGTTGCGCTTTTTTACTCACTGTCTGAGTAAATACTACGCTGATAGAAAAGACAAAAGGGAGAGAGGGATATTGTACTTTTTTCACTCAAACTTTGCTGTAAATACTGTTTAAAGTGGCGCTAGCCCGCAGTTAGCTTTGCCCTTTAGCCTGTTAGCTTCTTCTTCGTGATTCCATTAGTGTGTATTGGTGACTCCTACCCGGTGGCAGTCAAGTTGCAATTGTGGATTTCTGGCCAGACACCAGGGTGAGATGAAAGACCCCCCCAATCATCCCATTAACACTTGTATTACCCCCAGAGGGACGACGGAAAGGATGTATTAAGGTAAACAAGTTACTTAGTGCTGCTTTAATGTATTGGTTTATTTGGTCGGGACTGTGCATGTTAATGAACAAGCCACACCGGATTGTAGCCATGGGCGCACTCTCAAACATACTCTCATTCATCCTGGCCTATTGTACGTTTTTAGTGGTAGGGGAAACCGGAGTACCCGGAGGAAACCCACGCAGACATGGGGAGAACATGCGAATTAACTGTTTGTGTAGCGAACACAATTAAACTTTTAGAGCTTCTTACCGTGTTACAGTGTTCTTCAAATAAAGCAGACCTGGAGCCGTGCTTAAAGCCACCCGCGCAACTTTGAGGGCTCTTCGAAAGCTCCTTCTGTTCCCAAAAAGCACCTCCTGAACTCCTACGTGTCCAGGAAGTGCTTTCCTCGCCTCTCGATCTCTACCTGACAGCGATAGCCACTAAATCATACCGTTAGTTTTGGTCCAAACTCATTCCCAACTTTCCTACCATTTGTGGCATCCCGATTGTTCAGAGGGACGACTTCATGGGGCACATTTCACAACTTGCAGGGTCACTTTTCAGGGTCATTTTCATAGAATTGCAAACTAACCTGCAAGTTCATCCAATCGATTCAAATGCTTTATAATTCGATGCACAGTGGTTTTCCCACAGCTTATGATAGACTGAAGGGCTTTTTTATCCATTACTCGACAAAAAACTAGCATAGTGCCTTTGAGGGTTACAGTTAGTTCGCTTGAATAACCAGGAAGTGAAACTACTAGATATCGCATCAGTTTGCCCTGAGGAAGGCCTGCTAGCCATGTCAAATAAAGGCTTTTTAACTTTTCTATTCTTTTTCAGTGCCTCCGTTTTTTCCATCTGCTAAGATTGACCCCTGCTCGGAAGAAAAGGATATGATTTTGAACACAATAGACAAAGAACCGGCTCACGGTCTTGGTGTTATAAGATATGTCGACGTAATGAAGCAGAAGACGAGCGTTCCTTTCATTTCACTCGTCCAGAGGAAAAGCCCTTACTGTATGTTCCCCTTAATTGAGCTGTGCCGCGCCGATCCCTTTCAGGACTTCCTATCGGCCTATTGATCAGCGCGCCTCCCGAGTGATTCCTCCCAACTCATCACATCGATCCTGTCGTGGCGGTTTCGGCGAGACAGCACACATTTAACATGGCACGCTAATTAAAACGCAAGCGTGGTCCCCAATTCATCAAGTCGATGCCGGGCCAAAGTCCTGACGCAAACTTTAGCTTCACTGTATGGGCTTGAATTCTTTTCCGGCCGGATGATTACTTTGTGTGATCCTTCAATTTTGAACCCTTTCAAGACCCTAATATCATAAATATGTACACTCCAAAAAAAGAGCCTTCAAATTACCATACATTCATATTTTTTCTGCTCCTTTTTACAAAAGACACTGCAGGTGAATAGGGGATAAATTAGAAATATCTATTTGAAACTTTGGCTGTAGAATTTTGATTTAAATGCATGTTTTCTGTCATCTTATCCTTTCATATACAGTATAGAAAAAAAATGTATACATTAAATTTTATACATAAAGATGTCAAATATTTCAGCAAAAAAAAAAAAAATCAAAAATAATGGATAAAACCGGTTTTAAAATTGTCCCATGTAAAGCACTTTGTGACCATGTCTGAACGGCGCTATACATATAAAGTCCCGTCTTCTTTCCTAAATGTACTGTTTGATACTATTAGTTACAAAGGGATTCAGGATCCTGATCTCAAACTTTTGTACAAGTAAAAAAAAAAAAACTACAGCATAAAGTATGATTTTAAACACCATTTAGTGAAGACTTTCCAGAAGTATTTGCCCGTTTTGCATGTTTTAGGTTGACTAATTTTTGCTTAAACATGTTCAGCTGTTCTCTGACATTGTTATCGAAGTTTGTTTACAGAAATGTGTTGCTGAATAAAGGCGACACAAAGCTAGTTCACCGTAAAAGCCCTGAAAAGACGCTAAATTACACAGTGCCCCATTAGTAATGACTGTTTATACCTGCGCCAGGGCATAAACACAAAGGTAATTAGGCTGTTTGATAGTGAAGATACCATTACCGTGTTGCTTCTTTATCTGCAGCGGAATGTGAAGCCATAGGGCGAGCGGGAGGTACAGGGACGTCTAGAGAAACAAGGTTTATCTGATCTTCCCGTGTCTGGGCGAGGATAGGGTGACGTTGTGAATGACTCTGTAACCCCCAGATTCCACATTCTCCGTGTCCGGCCCACGCCTCACTGCAGCAAATGCGTTGCCATTTTAATCGTTGAGAAACATGCCACAGCCTCGGTCTCTGCTCTGTTCCTTCCCGACAAAAATACGGAGCAGCTCGATTCCCAGCTCCGTCAAGAGTCCGACCGGATCAAGCCACGCGTCGCGGGGCGGGCGGCGCCTCCACAGAGCTCTGGAGCCCGTCCACGCACTGAAAAGGCTTCCACTTTTACGGCTGCTGTACAAAAAACAACAGCGTGGTTATTATTTTAAATATTTCACCTACCCCAGCGTTGTCACATGGGTCATAACAAATAAAATGCTTTGGAGCCAGGCTTTTAAGCCAGTCTAGAGAGGTCTGAAGTCCCATTAGAATCCTGTCTACCAAGTGTCTTTTGGAGTCACCTCTGGCCACAAGGGGGTGGTATTACAGCAATGTCAACTCCCCACCATGAGGACCATAGAGAAGTGCGTTCCTCACCCATTGAGCTCCACACAGGAATCCGGGTTTTCTAGGTGGACACCCTCTGCACGAACTTTATTTTACCAATTTTGACGTCACTATTTAACACAAACTAACCATAATGTTTCCACTCTGCGGGGCAAGGGTAGGCGAGTTTGCTTGGTAAAGGGACGATTTTCTTCATTGTACAAAGACGAAGGGCTGAACCTGCCAATTATAGGCCAAAGTAAAGCACCACGTTCTACAAATGCCAGTGTTGTGTTGTTCCGTTTGAAAATGTGGAAGTCATTGACAGTATTTCTCACATTGTCAGAGTACAGTGTCGTTTAGCTCTAATAATGTTAAAGCACAGTCTGATTTGTGTAATAATATTTCTTAAAATCATCCTCGACCCGATTAACCCCTTACCGAGATTAACCTGAACAGAGTGCTTTTTTTTTTTTCCAGTTTGGCATTACCCAAATCTAAACGCTTCTCGACTGGAGAGCAACAGTGTAATGCCTCAATTGAAAGCTAAGACCTACAACAGTGATCGTGACTTTGTTGTTATATTGTTGCTGCGTTTGTCACATTTTGAAGCATTTTTGTTTACTGCTTTGTCGACAAAAAGCTTTAAAAAAAAAAAAAAAAAGAAGCAAAATGGCGACACAAACGAGGATGAAAATGCAGCTGAAAATGTGACAAGTCTGCCTCTAAAATCCTGCACTGTCGCTCAAAAAGTTGTTACTTGGATCCGAAGTGCCGTCATGCACGAGCTTAAAGCGAGTGTTGTTGATTTCTGGAAATATACTTTTTTTTTTTATTCATGCAGTCCTTATATTTGAAGAGTTTAGTGGTGCTAGGCTAGTGCATGGTAAATAGTAGCCTACATTAGAAACAGTCTGACCCAAGCATAGTGCACCTACCAATATAAATGTCCGCATTTTGAGGGACTATTTTCTAGCAGATCACCCCGCCGCTGCCTAGCATACAACCACGAAGCTGATGCTGCTCAAATACAAGTTATTTTAAAAGCAAAACGCTTAAAATTATTCTATCGACAGACATTTATACAGTCTGGCGTTTTAAGTGATTTGCCTCAGGTGCACTGGGCTTGGGTCAGACTGTTTTTAATGCAGGCTAGCTGTTACCGTAGAAATGTGCTAGCCTAGCGCCACTAAACTCTTAACTCTGCATGAATAAAATATATATATATCTCCAGATAACTAGGAAACGAGTCAAAAATCCTGAAATATTCCTTTAATATAGAAACTGCAGTTATGCTTAAGACCTGAGGTGGCAGTAGTGAGGATAAAAAGTATAGCGCGTATAAAAATGACAACTTGCATCTAGTCCCTTTAAGCTTTTTTTGCTCTAATACGTTTCTCTGCCCCAGTGCTTCACGCAGGAGAGAAAACGTGTGATAGTGAAAGAGACAGGCGTTTGTCATTAGGAGTCCCATCTTATCTTATTTCACAGACAAGCGGAATCGTCGAGCCACATGAAACCAACACTGACACAAAGTCTTCAATGTCGGCACCAACGAACTGACAAAAAAGAAATGCTGGTCTATAAAGGCGCACAAAGGAGTGGAACCAGATCTCGCATAAAAAAATAAAATAAAAAAGGCTTTCTGAAAATGTTCCTGGTTAAATAATGGTCACGCAAAAACACTACGCAATCAAGAAATGAAAAGGATCGCACGAATTGCCACGTGTAAAAAGAAAAAAGTCCCTTGTTCTGCGATATTGAACGAGACCTGGATACCTCCTGAATGAGGCAGGGAGCGGTGTCAGAGCGGGTTACTATTGCCACTCAATTGAACAGGACAGCGGTGCCACAGATAGACTCCCAAATGAAAAAGGCCACAATCACTTCGGGCCGAGAGTTGTGAGCAAACAAATCAATTATTTATAAACACTGAATATTGCATATTGCTCTCAAAATTGTTAGTGCCTCTCTCTCCGCCGTATGCTGGGCAGAGCCGAGTTACGTGGCTGGATTTTCATATCAGTCGAAGCAGAATTTTAATCACTTTGGCGTTCTATAGGGGACAGGGAGCAGTCAAACATCCAGGCTGCAAAAAACAATACGCGTCACAATCCTTTCACATCAAGAAGCAAAGACATGAACAAGAACAAGTAAGATGATAACTAGATGTTTACCAGGACAAGAGTCAATGGATACAGACATTTCAAGCACAAAAATACAAATATTGGTGGCAGCCAGACAACACCATTCATTTTCTTCCACTTGTCCATTGCCGGGTCGTGGGGGCAGCTGTTGGAGCTGCACCAGCCATTATGGCGCCCCCTGCAGGTGGTGGGTCCACAGAAGGACGGCCTCATGGTTCTAACCGGGCCTGTTGGTCTCTCATAAGGGGCTTCTGAACCGCTCTTTGTCTGACCCGTCACCTAGGACCTGTTTTCCCTGGGAGACCCTACCAGGGGCACGAAGCCCCCGACAACAGAGCCCCCAGGATCAGTGGGGCGCTCAAACCCCTCCACCACGTTAAGGTGGCGGTTCCAGGAGAGGGCCAGACGACACGCTTTTCTTATTCTATACAAAGACGTGTAGCCTGGGAAGCAGAGGCAAACGTGAATGATCTATGGCATACGTGGAGTCATTAGCAACTGGGTTCAGATTGCATTTGCAATTTTATCATGACATCACACAACACGATTTCCAAAGGCACGTGAGTTTGGCCCATGTAGTTGACGTCCGTGACCCATGGAACTGAATGTATAGCGGCGAGAGACAGTTGCGACGTGCGCTCCACCACACGCTTTTGTTTACTTCTCAGTCTAGTTAAGGTTCGAGATCGTGGATGTGGTGTGAAAATATCAGCGTTTATAATGCAGCCACCACGTTAGCATTGCGTTAGCCGCAGAGCTAATCACTCCACTCAAAGTCCCTCGCTGCTACACGCTCTGATAGCCGGCACGAGCCCTTCATGTTAAGAGATACATGGGGATACAGTCTGGAATCTCGCTGACTCCGGCAAATCCAAGACGAGCCAATCATTGCACGGGAGGCGGGAGTTAACAGTGCGTCATCTTCTGCGGCGAGATTTCCCATCAGACACCTGTGCTCCTCCGGGCCGTAACCAAAGCAGTGAAGATTGCGGCTGCGGCACAAAGATATTTTCCCATTGCCCTTTGTTCTGTTTTAAATGAGCTGGACTTGTCCTTAAAGCCACAGCAAGAAGCTGCTCGGAGGGCTTTCACCGGAACATTTACTCGACTGCACGTGTGGACGACAAAAAAAACATGGCGGAGGACGTAAACGCGTTTTGTGTCTCGTTCAAGCTCGTTAGCCCCGCCTCAAGTCTCGATTTGGAAATTGCGTCCTATTACCACAATTCCAGATCGTCTATTTATGTATTTATAAACACATACAAAGTCAGTCTGGCTTTATTCATGGGTTTATAAATACATAAAGTCAGTCTGGCTTTATACCAGGCTAACGTTCGGAAGCTCTGATCACAGAAACTCCCGTCGTGTCAATAGCTCCGACTGGATTCACATGTGTCTGATCCGTGTCCTGCAGCTCAGTCACTTTTAGAACCTAAAAGGCGGCTTATGTTTGGGAATGTTTTGGATAAAGATAAGAAATTATCTCATAAGCACTGACTAGAATACAATTAAGAGGCAAATATCAAAACATTATTTAGGCTATTTACAAAAAAAAAAAAAAATACAGTATACAATTATATTAGAAATGAATTACAGAAATAAATGAACTTTTCCCACTATATTCTAATTTTGTCCAAGTTTCACCTGTATATGCGACAAAAGGTCATTCCTGGTAAATGGGGGGAAAAATAAAAAAAAATCCCATTATTGACTTTTGGCAAAATCGTTCAGCCCTAGTTCAGATTTTGAATCGTAGTCGGCGTGACAAAAGTCGGGGTTCCCTGTGGACGGCCACGTGATGTTGGGGAGATTTTTGGGGATTAAACAGTCACTTGACATCCCCCCGATCAGGGAGTCAGGGTTAGGTTTCCAACTTGCAAACTCAAAAAAAGGGAAAGGCATCATGTCGTCTCTAAATCCAACCCTTGACCTTTCTGCTGTGAGAGTGTCAGCCTCAAAGCCGACATGCTGAAGATAAAAAAAAAATAACTCAAAAGAAGGCAAGAGAAATCTAAATGCTTGAAATTGAAAAGAATGGGTTTGATTATACGTCGGTTTTGCCACGTTCATGTCCGCGAGCATCATGTCGTGTCACTTATTTCCCCCCTATATTGGCTTCTGATGTGGGCACTTTACAAAGAAATGGAGTGGTCAAAACAGAGCCCCCAAAACAAACAGAGTACAGCCATCGACTTTTCCATTTGGCGTCGGGGCTTCCGCTGTAGGCCGCGTAATCTGTGCCATCTGCTCACCGCGCGTTTCTCCTAAATTACCTCGGCTTCTTTTGGTATTGGTTTCAGCAGAAAACACAAATCCATTCGGAATCGCTGTCGTTTATTTCTTTGGGCAATTCGAAAAATCATTCGTCTTCGGGGCTTTTTTGTTTTTTTTTCCCCCACCATTATTTTCCGGCAAATAAACTCTCTCTAAACGCTTTATAGATTTGACGTTAGGATGCGTTTGTGTCTCTGCTCATATACGGTGCAAAAATGACACGAACTTATTGTGTTTTAAAATATACCATTTAAAAAGCATTCACTCCTTTCTGGGTGTCTTTATAGGTGAAAATTTCCTCACACTGCAAAAAGTTATGAACTAGATTAGCTTAAATGTCTCAATAGTTAGTTGTTTTGACTAGTTAAGGTTTAGTTGGGCATCTGACCTAGATTATTTCGCTTCTGACTTGTTTCAATGCATTTCGTCTTTATTTTTTGGTAATTTTGGTAATTGCTGACGGACCGGAGACAGCACGTGCGGCTGGGGAAGATCTTCTCGGACACTCGGACTACAAACACTGGAACTCCTCAGGGCTGTGTACTTTCCCCCTGGCTCTTCTCCCTGTACACAAACTGCTGCACCTCCAGTCACCAGTCCGTTAAACTGATCAAGTTTGCGGACGACACCACCCTCATTGGGCTCATCTCGGACGGTGATGAGTCCGCCTACAGGAGAGAGGTGGACCGGCTGGCGTCCTGGTGCAGCCACAACAACCTGGAGCTGAACGCCCAGAAGACAGTGGAGATGATCGTGGACTTTAGGAAAGACACAGCCCCACCGTCCCCCCTCACCCTGACAGACTCTCCCACCCCCATTTCCATCGTGGACTCCTTCCGCTTCCTGGGCACCACCATCACCCAGGACCTCAAATGGGAGCCAACCATCAGCTCCCTCATTAAGAAGGCCCAGCAGAGGATGTTCTTCCTGCGGCAGCTGAGGAAACTTAAGCTGCCAACCAGGATGCTTGTGCAGTTCTACACGGCCATCATCGAGTCCATCCTCACCTCCTCCATCACCGTGTGGTTCCCCGGCGCTACAGAACGGGACAAGCACCGACTGCAGCGCATTGTGCTGCTGAGAAGGTGATTGGCTGTGAGCTCCCATCTCTCCAGGACCTGTTCACCTCCAGGACCCAGAGGCGTGTGGGTCGGATCACAGCTGACCCTTCTCACCCTGGTCACGGACTATTCACCCCTCTCCCTCAGGCAGGAGGCTACGGTCTATCCAGACCCATACCTCCCACCACTTGAACAGTTTTTTCCCCTCCGCCATCAGACTCATGAACAATAACAAGTCTCTGTAGCTCAGTCACAGACTCGTGGATGTTTCTGCTCTGTTGCACTGTGTGTCCACACTTAGACCCGACGCTGCTGTCACTCATCACTTTATATCACTTTATACGCCTACACATCTGTAAACACAATCCCGCTGTTGTTCAATGTCAAATTGTTGTTGTCTTACCACATGTCGCTTTATTTTATCTTTATTTAAAAAAAAATGTGCATGCCCCTATAGCCTTATAGTTCAACATTCTTAGCTTATTCTTATCTTAATTCTGTGTTATGTTTTATGCCGCACGTTTGCACCGAGAAAAATTCCTAGTTTGTGAACCGGTTCTCAAACCATGGCAATAAAACCTATTCCGATTCTGATTCTCTTCGCCAATGAGATAAGAAAATTAGTCTGAAATGTCATCAAACAAGCAAAGCAAACTTGGTTAAATCAGACAAAAAAAATAAAATCAAAAAAGTCTGAGTGAAAACCGCCCAAAACGAGATACATTTCCCTGATTCATTTGAGCCAATGCTTTGGTATTTACTTTTTGTACTGACTCGTGACTTTGCCAGGAGCGGGATATCATTTCCAATTAAAAAGTCGCTGATTTTCAGGCCAAACGTGAGGCTTAATTAGTTCACCTACAAAGGCTTGATTTTGAAAACCCTGTGCCAAAATCGAATATTCAGTGTCTGAACAGGGGCAGATTTCATGAAGCAAAACATAAAAAGCACGATTTTTTTTTGCATAAAGAGTTGCATAATGCACTTTTAAGGCCATAATTAATGACCCATGGATTTCACCATTTCACTGGACTGCCTTTTAGCTTTGATTACAGCAGCATTCTCTGTGGCATTGTTTCAGTAAGCTTCTGCAATGTCAGAAGATCCAGTGTTGCATTAATTTTTCACTCAAATCTCGTTTTGACGATAGGAGAGTGTGACCACAGAGAAAAGCCCTCTCCGGCACATCCTAAAGATTCTCAATCCATGTGTGCAAAAATGATGCATCATGCTCCCTGATCCACTCTTTCGCAATGTGAGCCCGATGAATCCTGGCTTTGTCATCTTGGGAAGAAGAACCTGATCCTTCAGGATGTTCTGGTTGACATTGTGTTGCTGAGCCGAGACGACAATATCATATTAGAAGTCCGATATATTGAGACATGATAGAATCGTGATTAACTATGTATTGACTCCAAAGATTGTAGATACTGTCAACTCTAAAGCATAAAAATGACAGTAAACCCTTGTTCTAAAAGTGAACAATCATATCCTGAAATACCACACAAGCTGCAATAAACCTGAATGTAACTCATTTTCCTTTGGTGAAAAAGAAATGTATTGTTTATCTGTTATTTATTGAACGATAAGTCGATATAGTAATTATCGTGGCAGCCCTAACTGCAGCAACTAGTTTTATTTTGGTCAGCAAGGGCACTATATCCTTCTAATCAATGGCAGTCCAATAAAACGCTAAGTAAAAGTAAAGTAATACCTTTTTATCAGAAATGCAACTCAAGGAAAGTACAGATCCTACTAAATTACTGAAAAAACTCTGGTCAAATGGCATCCTTAACAGGAAACGTATAAATATATGGTTTGTTTAGCAACCATTATTTACAAGGAGAGTCTATTCCCAGGAAGTATTTTTCTGCATAGGTGTGTGGACTGAGACTGGCAGCTCAATAGTCTGGGAGGCTAGCTCAGACAGCGAGACAGCCACATTCACACCTACGGGCTATTTACAGCTTCCACTTTACTTAGCCTCACTGTGCGCGAGGCGGGCGGGACACACAAGCAGCACAAAGCCGAGCTGATCAACACGTGTAGGACACGACAATACAGCAGAGAACAAACAGGGCGAGTGGTCAGCCAATCCATCACACTGGGCTTACAGAGGCATAGTGGTTATTTATATATATATTTAAAGATGGCATTTTAAGCACGTCTAGAGCAAACTAATGACTTTAGTTATAAAACGATGTGCATTTCCAAGTGTCAACCATGTTTTATGTCCCATTCTATGCTTCACCTCGCAGTACTTGTTTCTATCCTGTCAACGTGAAAGCTCATTAGACGGTTTCCATCATTAAATAGTTTCATGTCTGAACAAAATGGAGAAAAAGCACGACAAGTCTCCAGGTAGCCTCGGTGAAAAAAACAAACATGTTCTATTTCAGCGGAGACTGCATGGAGACTTGTAAAGGGCTTCATAGGGGTATTTCGACAGGACCGGAGCGGTTTGAGGGTGTTTTTCGACAGCCAAAAGTGAAACGCTCCGCTCCCAAAAGGCGGTTTCCGCGTGGTCTCCGCGAGGTCTCCAAAAGGCCTGTGCAGCATCAACATTACTATTTGTCGTTTCTATAACGTTACTGCAATATCTCCGAGACCTGTCAGATACTAACAATATCTCAAAGAGACTCCATTATGACAGATCTCCTTGGTATCCGACAGGTCTTGGAGACATTGCAAAGACGTCACAGAAAGGTCTTACTGGTTGAGAACAAGTAGTGTTTGCAACATTGCCACAACCGTTTGAGACCGTAGCGCTCTCGGAGACCATGCAAAGATCAAACCGGTTTGTTTCCACCAAGATTCGCCGTATCTCCTGGGGACGCATCAGAGACATCTCCGTGACTAGCGCCAACTCTAGTCTCCAGACCAGTGAGATGGGCCCTTTGTATGCGCGCAACAGTCCGGGTCGCAGAGACAGGCCTTTAAGGGTTTGAGAGTTACGTGATTGTGATTCTTTCTGTGCTTTACATGTGGAAGTAGCAACAGTGGAGGTACCAGAACTGAACTCGTCTTATTTCCCTGAACCCTATTTGCAAACACAGTCCGGCTCCACATTAGCCTGACTTCGCCGCGGGCTGGAGGTGACATGAGCAGCCAAAATACAGTGTCTCCAAAGTCTCAAGCCTCAGGGGGTGAAGGCAGTGCAGAGTCTGGTACATTTCAGAAGTCAGCTGCTGTTAACCTCCCGCCCGGCTGTAGATACAGGCATTAAAGGGTATATTATGTGTGTGTGGGGGGGTCTTACCATCAAGAAGCACAACGTTCTTTGTTCCAATCCTCCCGGGACCCGGCGCAGTTCATCCATGTCAAAAGCTGAAGTTAGGGAGATTAGAAGGAAATGTCAGAGGATACAAAGACGGCGCCGATGATTTCTGTTCAGACGGGCGCCGTACGTGGATTCATGTCGGGTTTGTAACAATGGCGCTCTGGAGTTCGGCGCCGATGAATCGCGGAGGCGCTCATCCCCCCAGAGATACATGACGGCTCGAGACTGGGGAGGCCACTGGAGAAGACGACGGGGAAGGAACGACATAAAAGCCGTCATTTCACATCTGCAAAACGGTGTTCAGCGGATGCGACACAAGGGATTTCAGCACGGAGGAATCGGGCATCTATCGGCAAGAACACTCAACATGTTCAGGTTTTTCAAAAAGGTGACACACCTGTTTGGTTTTATGCACAGAATACTCCTTATCCAATGGGCTGCACCAGAAAAAAGCAGTATGGGATTTCTCTGAACGGGACAATGGGCCATGTTGGGCAGGTATGGGAAAACCTTTGCTTGACGCTTGGTCATGTTTGCGGGCCGAATGCCTTAGTTTACCATTTCTGATCTAGGGTAAACTCAGTCTGTGGTTTCCTTAAATCAGGGTTATGAAATATTGAGCTGTGGTAAAGACTAGGGGCCAAAGCTCCCGTAAGATAAAAGGCTACACACAAGACTGACAGGCTATGGAGCCATGATGTGTGTATGCTGTACTTATCTTTTCAGAGCATTAGTATATGAAAAAGCTAATGTTACCATAGACAGTGGCAGAGGGTAGTACCAACGTTGCAACATGTAAAAGATCAATGTTACGTTGAGGTGGATATGAGACCCAAGTACATGACAGCCAAAAACAAGGTGAAATAAAATGTAATGGCAAGTCCAAGAACTGGCAAAATACCAATAACAAGACAAAAGAAAACTTACTAGCAGGCAGGGATCCCAGAACAGGAGACACACTACGCACAAACAGAAACAATGACCCGACAAGGACAAGGGAAAACACAGGGGTCTAAATACACAGGGAACAGGTGAAACACATTAGGGCGGGGTAATCAACACCAGGGAAGCAAAGCAAAACCACAAGGACAGAACAGACATGACACAATAAGATAAGACTAGACACAGAACCAAACCAGAACAGGGGACAAAACACAGATCATGACAATCAGTTTGAACAAGAAGTCGTAATGAATGTGTTAAATGTCTGTTGTTTGTATTTCAGAAAGCCTTTATTTGAGAAGGACACCCTCTAAAATAAAGGACTTTTAAAGCTGCATCGGAGTGCCTTGGACTGTTTTGCCCACAATACATAAGCTTAAGAGCTAAATTCAAACATTTCTTGGTATCTCGCTGTCCTCCACCTTGAAGAGCACCTAATGTTTTTACCTTATCCCACATGGATTACGACCCAGTGCAGCGCTCCTGTACTACTCTGATAGTAGAATCCTGGTTTACTTACAGCATCATTTCATTGCAATGAAGTGCAATGGAAATAGCAATATATTCGGAAAAACTAAACAACAACAGCGCAAGAGGGTGTACCAACACCACAGAGTAAGATTAAGCATCTTTATTTCAATGCTATTGCAAAAACACGTTTTAAGAAAGTAACATCGGAATACTAGAATTACTACAAGGCAAACCCTATTAGAGTGATAGTCAGCCCGTTGGTAGAAGATCAATAGTTGTTGACAAAACTTCTCAAGTGAGTGGCCAAACAGCGCTAAAACAACCAGGGTGTTATTTGAAATGAAGAACTTATCCAGCAGTCCCCTAAAAAACGTGATAATTTGAAGAAAACTAGCACACCATATGGCAAGTTTGATGTGACAGCTCTCCGTAGCTTGATAGCATCTTCCGCTGCTCCGGTCACACGCTTGGTCTGTAGTTAAGTGTTCTGCGAGGGCTTTGATATGAGCCGACTCTGCGGATTCCTCAAATATTCATGATGTTGCTGCAGACTTTCTGGGGCTGTAACAGTGAGCAAGACCGGGGCTGAAAAAAGTAAACTCCACCTTGACTCACCAACCCCACCTGGGAGAGACCTGCTGCCGGCGCCGAGTTGGCAGAAAGAAAAGGGATATTTAATTCAGAGACAAACTCGGTACATTCAGCTTGTACTCCCCGCACTCCGTGTCAGAATCTGGCTCGGCTTTCCGCGGCCAAGCTGTGGAGATGTAATTTTCATGATAATTGAGCTTTATGTGCATGTGTGTAAGCCGCGGATGACTTCCTTCTTCCCTGTAGGTTTTGTAAGGCTCCCGCCCGTAAATCCTCCAACAGAGCTCATTACAGAATTAGATTACAATCTTTTCTGCGACATGCAAATGCACATTGCAAGAGGCTTTCATTCTCTTTAGCACGGAAACGTTTGGATACACGTCTTTCTTAGGGAATGCCACTAGGGGTGGGAACCTCTGGATACCTCACGTTTCGATACGATACGCGATATATGGCTCACGATAACGACTATCGCACGATACTGCGATAATCGTATATTACAAAAATACTCTACGATACATCACGATTAAAAAAAAAACATGCTACTTTTAAACATTTATGTTAACATACTGCATATTAGTCATCATTTACATTTCTTTTCATGTGCTTTATACAATTTTTATAAAGGATCCCTGACTTACACACTGGAAATGGGTCTATAGATCTGTCAGTGATTTCATTTACATTTAAAATAAACAAGAAACTACAGTCCTATTTGAAAAGTAATAATTAAACCTCAAATTAATCTCTTTATTATTATTAAACTATCATTAAAAGTAATTTATTTGTGTGACAGTGTTTGGTCCAAGTGTTTGGTCAGAAAGACGGTTGTTGAGACTGAAATTCAACTTAACAACAAAGGGTGTTCATCGACAGGTTGAGGGACAAGGACAACCCCTCCCAGTGGACTTTTTTCTGCCTGTGGTCAGAATTCTTGTTGCTGATGAAGCTTCTTGGATGAGTGGGATGGGTACTGTTAATTTTTTTTACTACTACTACTTGAACGATAGTTGGTTTACAATACCAATACCAGAACAATACTTTTTTTCGATTCCTATACTCCTCCTGGAGCCGCCACCTTAACGTGGTGGAGGGGTTTGAGCGCTCGAATGATCCTGGGAGCTCTGTAACCGGGGGCTTCGTGCCCCTGGTAGGGTCTCCCAGGGCAAACAGGTCCTTCAGAATCAGAATCAGAATCAGAATAGGTTTTATTGCCATTGTTATGAACAGGTTCACAACTAGGAATTTTACACGGTACATTCGCGCAGATGCGCTAAACGCACCAGGGCAGCCGTACAAGCCCCTTATGAGAGACCAACAGGCCCGGTTAGAACCATGAGGCCGTCCTTCTGTGGACCCACCACCTGCAGGGGGCGCCATAGGGGCTGGTGCAATGTGTTACCCGGCAACAGACAAGTGGAAAAAGATGGATGGATGGATATACTAAAATATTTGTCATCTAGAACCAGTAACAGAACAATCATGTACATTTATTCCATTGAAGGCAATTTATTTTACATATGGACCCTTTAATTTATTTAAGCTGAAACAACCAAGTAACTTCCTTTAACGCTGCCCCTGGACCCAACAGGCATGAGAACTTGGTCTTTAAAGATATATTTTTTTCGATACCTGCTTTTGATACGTTTCTTTTTTCGATACCGGTTGTGCCTGAACTTGGTGAGTGGCAAAAACGTCCTACACATCAACTAAAGGCAAGGCAAGTTTATTTGTAGAGCACAATTCATACACAAGATAATTCAAAGTGCTTTCACAGTTGCATAAAGTTACAAGAAAACTGATCAAATCAATCATTAAAACATAAAAAAAATAATCAATGACAGTAAAAGGCAAGAGTGCAGATAAAATACTTTCAGTTTTCATATGCTCGGGTAAAAAGAGCTGTTTTCAGCCTGGATTTGAACATTGTCAGAGTTGAGGCCTGTCTCACATCCTCATGAAGACTGTTCCAGATTTTAGCTGCATGAACCTGAAACGCAGCCTCACCGTGTTTATTATTGACTCTGGGAACCACCAGGGGACCCCTCCCTGAAGTTCTCAGGGCCCGAGATGGTTCATACGGCTCTAACATGTCAGAGATGGACTTTGGTACTAAACCATGAAAAGACTTGTACACAAGCAGAGCTGTTTTAAATTCTATTCTCTGAGTGACAGGAAGCCAGTGCAGAGACCGGAGCACTGGACTAATATGGTCATATTTCCTGGTTCTTGTCAGGACTGGAGCAGCAGCGTTCTGGATGTTCTGCAGCTCTAACAGCTCGTTTAGAAAGGCCAGTGAGCAGCCGTTACAGTCGTCTAACCTGCTGGAGACAAATGCATGGATGATTCTCTCCAAGTCTGGTTTTGACACTATTCCTCTGATCTTAATGTTTTTCAGATGTTAAAAAGCTGCTTTAATGTGGCTGTTTAAGTTCAGGTCTGAGTCCATGATTACTCCCAGATTTCTAACCTGTAAACATGTGGCTAACAACTCTTGTACGACTGAGAGCTCACATACAGTAGATGCACTACACCGTAAACTTCATATGCGTTTTGTTTGTAAAAGTCTCGGTTCCCTTTTGGTCGGACATTAAAATACCAAGATGAATGCGGGCTTCTTCGCTTAAATTACCGCCGTGTCTGAAACCCAGCTGCAGTCGCCCCAATAGCTTTTCCCCAGCCTTAATGTATGCAGTCACATTTGCTCATCCATAAGCGCGTTGCTTCCCGGTGCATGAACGGAGGCGCTCGTCTCGGGGGAACGCCGCCGACGCAGGAGCCCGGGACGATGCGCGGGAGGAGGCCTAATTACCTTCAGCGCGCTGCCCTGAGCACCGCTGACCCCGCTCCTCTTAATGGGACGCGCAGGTGCCACAGAACATGGGGGGGAAACGCCAGGGCCGCCGCTTAATGAATATCTAATCGACGGCCCTTTCGTCCGCGCGCTCGGGGTGGCATTAAGGAGGCAGCCATGACACATCCATGTTGTTCGCTAATACGAGCTGCCGCTGAGAGTGTCTGTTATTCACGGCCCCTCAGGTAAACCTCTGCTAAGGGGAGACACGCAGATGTAAGGAAAATAAAAATGCCCTCAAGTTGGAGTCTTATTGTTTCAAAATAATGTGGAGACTCCGGAAAGAGCAACCGATCAATAGAACAAAGGTAAAATAAAAACTGTTATGTAAAGGCCAGTGTTGAGAAATGATTTAAGAGCTGATACTGACAGCACCAGCAGGTCTTTCCAATGCCTATAGGTCCCCCTTGGTCCAGAGCTTCGACTCCAGAAGAACTAACAGGATCCTGGTCTAGTGGACTTCTTTTTTTAATGGGACCATTTATTGAAAATAGCCGTTCGAAAGGCTGAATCACTTCTCACTGGCTGTGGTGAAGCTAATGACAGGCATTTCTACTTTGTGGTGAAAGGGTTAAGCTCAGCAAGAGGTCGAGGGGTGAGGGAAGCATTTCCTGGATATGTAGAATTCCAGTAGGGTTTTTTGGGAGTTGTTAAAGCAGAACTAAATAACTTGTTTACCTTAATAACCCCTTCCCGTGGTCCCTCTGGGGGTAATACAAGTGTTAATGGGATGATTGGGGGGTCTTTCATCTCCCCCTAGTGTCTCTGGCCAGAAAACCACAATTGCAACTTGGCTGCCACCGGACCGGAGCAATCAATACACACTAATGTCTGTGTAAGCTCTCAGTCGTACAGGAGTTGTCCATCTTCAATGAAGGTACTTGAGTCATCCTCTGTACTCAGTAGTCAACTAATGAGTACAGAGGATGACTCAAGTACCTTCATTGAAAAAAGACACACTAATAGAATCACGAAGAAGAAGCTAAGTGGCTAACGGGGGAAAAGCTAACTGCGGGCCAGCGCCACTTTAAGCAGTATTTAAAGCCAAGTTTGAGTGATTTTTTTTTTTCCATTGTACAACATCCCTCTCTCCCTTCACCTTTTCTGTCAGCGTAGTGTTTACTCTCACGGACAGTTAATAAGTAACTTGCTACGACACCTGCAGTTGCGTTTATGGCCTCTAGGGGCAAGAGTTACTTAGTACTGCTTTAACCTCTTAACTCCCACCAAAACCAAGCACATTTTCTCCACTTCAGCTTTAGCCTATGGGCCAGTGTAATGCCTCATCTTTTCTGTGTGCTTCTCTTTGCTAGCATGTTATTGCTTTTTCATCACTTTTTTTCCAGACGCGTTTTGGGTCAAGTCGAACTGGAAAAAAATGCATTTGATAAGACGTTAGGCCACTCTAAAAGATTCAAAGATAACTCAAAGTTGCGCTGTTTTTGATGAGAGAACATCAATATTAAAGAGGGGGTATTATGCTTTTTTCCATCACATAGCACCAGTCTATAGCACTACAATGATGGCGTAACCTTCTGTTGGTCTGTATATGCAGTAAATTAAAATAACTGCCTTGAATAAAATTGCTCTCTCAAAATGGCCGTACTGAATGTCTTGAAATAGGCCTCTGTCTCTTTAAGAAGCTTTCCGACACGCCCCCTTCAGCACACTACTGTGGCATTGAAACAACAACACTGTGCGGGGAGGGGGCTCTGCTGAGCTGAGGAGCAGTGGTTGGTGGCTTGGCTGCTGACGAAAGGTCCAGAGGCGTCTCCAGGAGGTGGGGGCGTTCCTAGGAGGACTGAGGCACAGCTACACCTAAAATGGCCGCCGTCTAAGTTTTTACTGATTACTCAAAAATATGTGAATGAGCCAAGGCAACACTCCAGGCATGTGTTTAATGAGGGAATGACATAATAACATGATATAAAGCTGGAAAAAGTCGATTTTACATAATACCCCCCTTTAAGCTCTAAAAAAGGCGATTTAGAATAATACCTTTTAAGCTCTCCGCAGGATTAATTTTAACCTTGAGAAGCACATAATATAAATATATAAAACTTTATGCCACAAATAATGAAAAGGGGCTCCAAGTGCCGTAACAACTGTCATGTTTCAAGCAAAAACCTGTTGCTCGTGTTACATTTGTGCAAAACAAAACAAAAAACAGACGAGACAGAAAAAGATCCCGTAACATCGCTGCTGCGTCCCCCATGGCATTGGTTAAAAATGGAGGCTCGCAAACTGTTTTCAATATACTTAATTCCAACTGCTGCCAGTGGAAAAATATCACTGCTTGAGTGCCCAAAAGCAGGTCTAAAGTGACAATTGTGCAAATGTCGACTTTAAATCGTACTGAAACTGCGTAGATGTTTACAATGAAGGGGCCGGCACGTTCACCGTCTCAGTGAGCGGGTAGGCCTGGTGTGAGTCGGCAGATTTGCGCTTGCCTTGTGCCTTCACGAGGGCTAGATTCCCCCACGGAGGAGCGGATGAGGCCGGGGCCAGCTGGCGTCCCACTGGAGGGGCAAGCGTGTGCGGGAGAGCGGCCATCTTGGAGCGTCTGAGGTGGGCCAAGGCTGCGGGGGAAGCCAAAGTACTGCCTGGTGCAAAACTAAAACTTTAAAAACAGAAGAGAAACAACAACAAGTCCGAGATGGCCACTGACGGGACCTTCGATGTATTCAGCGAATCACCTCCATTCTTCAGAGTATGGAGCTGGTTCGCTGATGCCAGTCGTGAAGGTCCCGTCAGTGTCCATCTCAGTCTCCTGACCTCAATATCATTGAACCACTGTGGGGAGAGCTCAAACGATGCTCATGCAAGACAGCCGAGGAAGTTACCGGAACTGGAGGCTTTTTGCCAAGAAGAATGGGCCGCTTTAACATTAGAAAAAAATAAAGAACCTCATTCACAAAAGACTCCAATTGATGTTAAAGGGGGCAATACACAGTAGTAAGGGGGTATGTAAACTTTTGATCAGGGTAATTTTACCTCTTTCTTTTTTCATTAGGATTTAAAAATAACAAACTCACTTTAAACGGCTTCAGACAACCACTAACTATGAGTGGGGGGAAAAAAACGTTTTGTGTTATCTTTTGTATTCTTTGAAAAATAGTAAAACATTCTGGCAGGGTATGTAAACTTTTGAGCACAGCTGTATTATATCCGTATCAAAAACATACCATGAGTGTTTATTTGTGCACTAGGAGGAGTCTTCTTCTTCTCTCAAAACTCATGTCAGACCATTTGAATCCACTGTGCAGGTCCAGACACCTCCACCCTGCAGGGTTTCCAGGTATTAAACACAAAATCCACCCAAAATGGTCTGAAAACCCGTCCAAATCCCAAAGATATGCGGCACAGAAGTAGTTTCCAATGTATTCTACCAGTTTATCGAGCCACTGCACACCTTCGATGGTCCGGGCAGACGTTCCCCCTTCTTTCTCCGACTGAAAGAGCAGAACTGAAGGGTTTGGTTTGGAGGATTAGTCACTCGAGAACGAACGGAAGTCGGAAACTCGTGTCAGTTCGTGTTCGGTCGTGTTTTTTTTTAAGTGGCACAGGGTGAAAGGGGCGAGACATTCAGCAAATCGCCAGAGCCAGGGCTCAAACGCACAACGCTGAGGAAAGAACCGTTTTCTGCCATAGATACAGACAGGGTTGCCAGGTCTCGACCGCTAAACCCACCGACAAAGATCTGAAAATCCGCGGACATATGGCCCATGTGCGATGCTGAGAAACCTCCCCTTCCTTCCTCTTACTGAAACAGCTCTTAAGAGTCTGGGATTTGAGATGTTGTCATTCGAAACAGTCATTTTTATGAAGAAATATGCTAAAACGTGACCTCATTATATATGCAAACAGCCTGGCAAGAACACGCGTACAGTGTTTTTCACCCTCGGCAAGGCTTCAAAAAGTGCCCAATTCCAAATAGGCTATTTTTAGCTAATCTCTTTATAAAAAAAATCACAATTTCTAATGACAAAACCTCAAACCCGAGGCAGCTTTGTTAGAGGGTGAAGGAGAAAGCAGTGGTTTATAAATATCGCAGGAACGCATGGCTCTGTTTTTCAGATATTTTTTGGGGCGAGTTTGGCTACCGATACCTTGCAACCCTGCTGGATACAGACAGCAGCTTAGGGAACAGAGGATGAGAACACAGAAAAACACTTTCACCACTAACAAATGTGGAATTATGGATGTATTTCCTACCACATGAAGATACAGAGACATGGAACGGAGCAAAGTCATGCATAAATAACAGAGAATGGCGTCTACCCCTTATTCCGACAAAACCTCCATTTAGACAGCCCGCCAAACCGAAGCCCCGTCATTCCGACAATAGTTGGTGTTAGGGTTATCCGCTCCTCGTACTGTGGTCGTGACGTGACACTTCATTTTAGAAATCTTCTGTCTTGTGTGAGCAGGGGCGTAGCACCAAATTCTGGGCCCTGGGTACGAACTATCTTGGTGGAACCTCCCCTCCCCTATTATAATGGGTCGGTGGAAAAATGCTAAATATACAATATACATACTTTTGTTTGTTGTGTACTCAAAGTTTGACTTGAAATCTGATTTGGCTTCAGTTACAGAAATTGAATAACCTTTAATCCTGGCAGTGATAGGCCTATAGATATTTAAATTGGTGTAGTAATATTCTGTTACTTTTAGATAGAACATAATGATTATTAGCATACCACGTTAAACAGGAGGGCTGCACCAGGGACATAGGATATGTGTGCTGGGAACACATTTGTGACTTTAAAATAGACATTAAAATGTTATTTTACAAAAAAATATTGATACTATATGTTGTCTCTTTGGCCCACAGGCATGAACAATAAGGCCAAGGGCTTCAGCCTGATTTAGTCTCTCACATATTTGAAGCTTATCTTCAAGTGTATTGTTACGCTGGAATAGGCTAAATGGCACGAGCCCTCCACCTTTTCACTGGAACCACGTTGACTCGTCTCCAAAGCTGCGCATTTATAACGCAGGTCTATATTTGTGCGCGTGACTAATTAGCATCATTAATAGCGTGAGCGACCTTTGGTTTCGTCACTGTATTGGCCTGATGGCAGTCAATTACTATAAATATAAGGAAAGGGGAACTTTAGAGGGTAAAACGTGGAGAGACGGAGCTCTGGCTCTTTCTCTGACTCTGCACCTTCCACTTCTCAGCACAGGCAGAGAAGTGGACAAACTATCTGTAAAAACATTCATGATTTTGATTTGACTTTATCTGTGTGTGCTCAATATGCTTGTAGTCCACCTAAAAAAATAGGTTTTACTTCGACCTTCTGCATTCCTCTAACATTTTCACATTTTAATATAATACATTCCTAGAGGTATTTTCTAGGCTCACACTGTACATACCACAAAGTTAGGCAACAAAGAAACATCAGTTTTGCAAATCCGAATGAAGTGAAATGTAGCACCTTTACTCCCGCACACGTCCCTGTGTCTTCCCCGTGTTTGTGCAAATATAAATAAATATTGCACCCGGAACAATGGCTGCGACGCGGCGTCTTCGCGTTGACAGAGCGATGACAGCTTTGACTGACGAGCCGGCTGGCATTTTGTCTTCTCCGCTGCCGTCACGCGCGCAGTAAACCCGGATACGAGGCGACAAACAACCAACATGTTTTTATAATGGCAATGTTTGTGTCCCCGTCTTTGTCACGTTTTGAAGGTCGTCCAGCGTGACTGTTGAAAACACAGACTTGCAGCAAAAAAACAATTATCTTTCAGCTAAAATGACATGAATTTGATTGGAGTATGTGTGATGTGTTGATTTCTTAACATTGAGTGAGGGATATTTCAGGATTTTTGAAATAGGGCCTCATTTCCTAGTTATCCAGAGTTTTGTTGATTTCTGGAGATTTGTTTTATTTTTTATTCATGCAATCCTTATATTTGAAGAGTTTAGTGGCGCTAGGCTAGTGCTAGGCTAGCGCATCTCTTTGGTAACTAGTAGCCTGCATTAAAAACCTCTTCAAAATCATGGGGTCATCCTCCAAACGTTGCCACGTGTAGTAATGCCGGCCGTGGGTAAACAAACTACTGTAGATCCGGTAACATAGCAGATCACTCCGCCGCTGCGTAGCTTACAACCAGGAAGTTGATGCTGCTCAAATATAAGTTATTTTAAATGCAAAATGGTTATATTTCAAAAAAATATTTAGTCAACACAGACATGTATATCAGGTGTTATGAGTGATTTGCCTCAGGTGCACTGTGCTTGGGTCAGACTGTTTTTAATGCAGGCTACTAGTTACCATAGACATGCGCTAGCCTAGCACTAGCCTAGCACCACTAAACTCTTCAAATATAAGGACTGCATGAATAAAAAAAAAAAATATCTCTCCAGGAATCAACAGCACTCTGGATAACTTGGACATGAGGCCCTATGTAAAAAATCCTGAACTATCCCTTTAATATACGCTACCCGATCCCCCCTAACACATAGGGAAATAACGGGACAGGAAGAGCAGCGCCTCCTGAGGATCCACTCGGAGTAACTGGCCTTCAGCCGGACTGTCTTTCCTCGTCTAAAAGGCCGCCGCTTCTACTACTGCCACTTCCACTACACTCCTATGACTACACTTCACAATGGCATTTTAGTTTTGTCAATCTGGGTCCTGTCGGTCCCTCCATCTGCCTGTCTCTCCCCTGGTTAACACGGAGCTGTGCACTGAGGCTCGGCGGACATTACATGCACCATCTCTTCGCCAGATGTTATTGCTTACACGCCGGCGATTTCATAAGGTGCTGTGACAATTTCATTAACTCCGCTGGAAATCGACACTCTTTTGCCAGAGGAGGAGTAAAATGGGGGGGGGGGGGGGGGCAAAAAAACAAGGAACAGAGTCTGATCTTTTTTCTTTTCCCTACCCACATTTGCAGAGACTCGGGGAGAGGGATGTATTACCGGGGAATTACAGAGCAGCTCGATGATTTGGGAGAGACATGCTTTTCCCATTTTAATGAGGTATGTTCTGACTCTCCGGTGCTGTAGGTACCGGGACGCCGCGGTGAATCACCGCTGAATGTCACTACGTGTGTGATTTCCAACCGTGTATTCAAATTTGCCAAATTGAGAGTCGAGATGAGATCCTACGTCAGGAACATGTTGTGCACAGACAGTACATTCAGACAAAACGACTTGAATTACATTTCAAAACGCTGCTCGAGTAAACGCTGCGCTAACTAAATTACTTTGGACAACTCAAGACAGAGCTGCAACGTGAACACATCTAAAGTAATATTCAAAAGGCCCCCTCCGCCCAACAACAGTCTTTCACCATCTTCAAGGAAGCAGACGAATATACCCCATCTGATAACACTTCCGTCTTATTCTCCAGTGAACGAATATCAGTCAGACCAATCGTAGGAATAATTCAGACGTTTTGAAGTTCTTCTTTCAGCCACCATCCATCCATCCATCCATCCATCCATTCATTCTTTTTCTTCCACTTTATCCGGGGCCGGGTTGCGGAGGCAGCAGTCTGAGCAGAGAGACCCAGACTTCCAGATCCACGCACACCTCCTCGAGCTGTTCTGGGGGAACTCCAAGGCGACACCAGGCCAGCTCTGAGACATAGTCCCACCAGCCTGTCCTGGGTCTTCGGCCATTCGGAAGCATCCAAAACAGATGCCCGAGCCGCCTCAGCTGGCTCCTCTCAATGTGGAGGAGCAGCGACTCTACTCCGAGCTCCTCCCGGGTGACTGAACTCCTCAACTCCAGCCACCATGCGAAAGGAAACTCATGTCGATCACTTCTATCCGTGATATTGTCCTTTCGGTCATTACCCAGATCTCATGACCATTGGTGAAGTTAGGGACGTAGAACGACTGGTAAATGGAGAGCTTTGCCTCCTGACTAAACTCTCATGTAAAATGCTCCCTCCAAAATCATGCAACCCTATATTACTCCATAAAGGTTTCCTCAATTCAAATGCCAAACCCAGGGTACATTTGAATGCCCCAAAACTATATATTTTAATGACACAAATGCAACAAAAATAAGCATTTATTATTTCCTAAGATTTGTAACCATACCCTTAATGGAGAAATGATGGGAAATCGGAATATTAGGAAGTAACTTTGGACACATGCCACAGTTGAGCAAAATTGAAGCATTGCATGATTGCTCTTAAGTTGAATCTCAGATGTATGTGTGAAATTGTGTGCGCTCTTAGCATATTTTTTTCTTCTTCTTACGAAGCCTTAATTTTGACACTAATCATTTAATGACGTTTTTTAAAGCCCAACGGAAACTCATGTCATGAAATAAATGTGAACGCTGCCATGGCCGGGACCTCGCTGATGGCATTGAATGAGCCGTGGTGGTGGTGGGGGGTGATACGCCTCCCTGATCACATTAGTAACATATCGATCTGCCCCTCTGTCGCTCCGCAAAGGTGAACAGGCGAGTCGCAATCCAGTTAGAGGGCCTTTCCCAAACCACACGGGCCATCAACAACCAGGAAATCCATCTGCTCGGGTTTCCTCGAAAGAGATCGGTCCGCTCGGTCTGAATGTTAATGACTTTACAGTTTTCATTCGTCATTCCAACGCACCGATCACTTAACACATCTGCTTTTCTATGATTCGCTATTTAAAAAAAACGACTTAAAACATTTTGGAACAACATTAAATACATTGGTACATTGGAAAAGTTCTCACCTCGAAGCCAGAGAGTGCCTGCTTTGATTTCCGAACTTTGTGGAGCTTTTCTAATGTGGATTGTACTGGTTCCGTTCATAGATTCTCTGATCCCGAAGAACATTTTTGACAGATATTGAACGCTGGACTCAACAGACACCAAATACGTGATGAAATACCAAACAAATATGGACTATTTTGTACATTCCAATGGAGGCCATTTTGTGAAAAAAGCAAGATTCAAGATTGTTTTATTTGTCAAACCATGTGACTGATTTGAAATTATATTTCTCTCATCCTTGATTGTGGAGCGGGGGGTGGGGGAAGAGGGGTGGGAGGGAGGGCAGGGAGTTCAGCTTCCCGATGGCCCTGTGTACGAAACTGTTCTTAAGTCGACTCGACCTGGCCCGTAGATTCCGCAGTCTCCTCCCTGAAGGCATTACTCTGAAGAGCCTGTGTGATGGGTGCGTAGGGTCCCTGGTGATTCTGACGGCTTTGCGGGTGAGACGGGTGGAGTACATGTCCTTAATGGAGGGGAGAGGAGCTCCACAGATCTTCTCCGCTGCTCTCACGATGCGCTGGAGGCTCCTTCGGCAGTGCTGGTGCCATGCCACACAGTGATGGAGCTGGTCAGGATGCTCTCTATAGTCCCTCTGTAGAAGAGCCACACAGTGATGGAGCTGGTCAGGATGCTCTCTATAGTCCCTCTGTAGAAGAGCCACACAGTGATGGAGCTGGTCAGGATGCTCTCTATAGTCCCTCTGTAGAAGAACCACACAGTGATGGAGCTGGTCAGGATGCTCTCTATAGTCCCTCTGTAGAAGAATCACAAAGCGATGGAGCTGGTCAGGATGCTCTCTATAGTCCCTCTGTAGAAGAGCCACACAGTGATGGAGCTGGTCAGGATGCTCTCTATAGTCCCTCTGTAGAAGAGCCACACAGTGATGGAGCTGGTCAGGATGCTCTCTATAGTCCCTCTGTAGAAGTTGCACAGACGTAACCTGAACTGGTGATTGGGGACTGAGACATAATTCGTTTTACAACTGACTTTCCCGATCCAGCAGCTTGGCTTTGTTACTGCAAATGAGCTCTCCCCTTGTGTGTTTAACCAGTCTTAAGCCCTGTTCGCGGGGGATAAGAATCACCTGGGACCTCAGGTAAAAAAGTAACTATTACCGACGTTCTCTGAGTTTCTAGTCCTGTGCGAATCTGCCATGACAGTCATTTCGAAGGTAAAACTTCCCCTGATTCTTACCTAGACGTCATCCTGTAAACTCTAAGGTCCTCGGGGGATTCTAGTCCCGTGTGAATCAACTTGTCGGAGTTTGGAAAGTTTCTAACCAGTGTAATGACGTATAAATGAGGGCAACGTCAATTCAAACTACGTTACTCCGACATACAGCCCTGTTGTCATGGCAACGTTAGACAGACCAACACAGAGGCTCTGGAACAAAAGTCGGCACAAAGTTTAAACCGAGGCGACTGTTTCAGAGCAAACGGATTGAAGGAGAAAAGAAACGGCTGTTTTCTGGTCAGAGCAAAGTCCCACAGACGTGACGCTGATGTCGTTCGTCGTAGCAAGAAATGGTCTTTCTCGCCAAAGCAAAGCGCTCGCGTCACGAATGAATAAAAGGCGTGTTGTCATCATTCAGTGTTCATTATCCTTTTGTCATTTCCAGGAAAAAGTAAAAAAAAATGGAGGGAATTGCTGACACCGACGTCCTGAGGTAATTTCAGTTTCACCGACGTCTCCATGTGATTCTAATCCCGTGCGAATAGCGCTTTGCTTTACACAAACGTGACAAGAAGCTCCTGTAGCTAGAAGTAAAAAAAAAGTCTTCAACTCCATCAACCCAGTCCAGTTGACGATGTTTGGAAATCTCTGTTGTTATGGAAACTCGGTGCAAATGCAAATCCTTCTGATAAAGGCAAATTTGGCCAAAAAAAAACTCGGGCAAAGCGGCCATTTCCCCACCTCTGCTTTATATATAAATAGGCAGGATACAGCGGTGTGGAAACGCAGATGAAGTCGGCAGGCGGCGTTGCATAATTCATCCCTGATCAAATTTGACAAGTTCTTATCGTCCTTTATGGCGCTGCCTGTCATCGAACAATGCGGCATCCTCCGCTTTGTCTCGGTGACAGCGCAAGTTCTCATTTCCATTCCCGCAGTCGGGCCACATCATATTAGCATAGACTCGCGCGTGTGCTGGCGAAGGGGGGGAACAACCGGGGTCCTCATCAGATGGGATTAAAGGGAGAGAGCGCGTCGGAGCCGAACAGATTTAGGCAGATAGTGGAGGGGTGGGGGGGGGGGGGGGGTGGAGGAGAGTCACTGCAGCAAATCTGAACTAGTTAATGGAAAACGTTTGAGGCTGCGGTGTAAATTTAAACCAGGGAGACAGCGTTTTGTTTCTCCTTCCTGCCTCCTGCCGCACGTCCGTCACTGTCAGCCGCCGTCTTACCCTCGACTCCGAACCGGCCGCTTCTCGAGTCTTTCATGCGAATGCACTCTCTCTGCTTCTTCCGGGCGTCTCGGCTCAGGCGGCTGCCTCCGCGACCCAGATAAAGCGGAAGAAAATGGATGGATGTTAGAAAAAGAGTGACTAGAGTTTAGGCCGCTACAAGCAATGTAGATAAATAAATACAAATCAGGGATAGGGCCTTTGAGCCTTTGCCCCGTCTCCACCGCAGCAGCAGGATAAGCCTTCTCGTCTTCTCCATCTCCTCTTCTTAAGGTTGTGTCAGGACTTACGTAGCTTCAGGGTGCATCCTTCAGAAACCACAGGGTCGAGGACTCTAACCCAGAACCTTCTTGTTGTGGGGCAAGACTACAGCACTGCGTCTTGAAATGAGTAAAATGTAAAAAGTCTAGATATACAGTTCATCAGCAGAATGTGGTTAACCAGAACCAAGAAGAAGAACAAGAAGAAGAAAAGGAAGAAGAAGAAAAAGAAGAAGAAAAAGAAAAATAACTTTATTTATATAGCGCCTTTCACAGACATGGTCACAAAGCGCTTTACATGAGAGCCTTTTACATTCACTCCACACTTGCTATAAGCTATGTTAGTAGCTTCAGTTTCCCCTGGGGGAGGCTGACACATCTGCTGATCACCTCCATGCATTCACACACATCATTCCTACTGGTCTATTGTACATGTTTTTAGTGGTATGGGGGAAACCAGAGTACCCGGAGGAAACCTATGCAGTCCTTAAAGGGGACTGCGTACAATTACCCATAACAGGTCGAATTCGCTGTCCTCTCGAGGAGGAGGGGACATCCCTAACAAATGCGGCACAGTCTCCGTCAAACTGCCGATTTCTCCACCTGCCGCTTAGGTTTCCATATTTATAAAACCTCGATCTCGCCGCCCGTGCCTGTGTGAGCCTCGGTTGAAGCGGCGCAGTCTGCTGAGCACTCATTTCCTTAATGCTAACACGGCTACACGAGAAGGTTAACTCGTCGCGCTAGCCGGGGCCACCTCATCACATCAGGGCACGTCAGACCTTGAGCGCGAGAGTGTCCCGCGAACGATATTCCCCTCACGTAATGTGACTGCACGCTCATGCTCGCCACAATGTCGTGTTGCCCTTGCGAGCTACATTAGTCAAATTGATGCTATTTTGCTGCGTTTGAAAACCGACACAATTGCCCGCGGCCAGGTAATTTATGTAGCGCGGTGGGGAAAACGGTACGGCCACGCTCGGGACGCTTTGTGTTATACACGATCGTATAATATGATCTTTTTTTTTTTTAAAGGGTCCAGATCTTTTTTTTTTCAATCTGTTTTCAGGCAATTGTGGAACTGGAAACTGCCCACGACCAGAGAAGACACTCTCGTTTGATGATTTCAATTTACTAATGCTTTATTTTAACCAAGATATGAACCCCTGAGCAAATTCTTTAGAGTAGCCATATTTAGAAACGATCGCAAAGAGCCATATTTAGCCACAACTAAGGAACGGGATCAAATTCAGATAAACGAACGTCTATCTCTGTGACTCTGTGGTTACGGAGCTTCTAATATTACCTTATTTACCTGAGAGCTCAAACTGTGGTTCAACTCGGGCCAAAGTTGTTCCCATGTGTAAAATGTGCCTTGAAAATTAGCACATGTGATATAACACTTTAAACAATGCATCTGGTTCCTCCAATGTAATTGCTATGTCCATCCATCCATCCATCTTCTTCCACTTGTCCGTTGCCGGGTCGTGGGGGCAGCTGTTGGAGCTGCCCAAATCACATTGCACCAGCCCCTACGGCTCCTCCTGCAGGTGGTGGGTCCACAGAAGGACGGCCTCATTGGTCTCTCATAAGGGGCTTCTGAACCGCTCTTTGTCTGACCCGTCACCTAGGACCTGTTTGCCATGGGAGACCCTACAGGGGCACGAAGCCCCCGACAACAGAGCCCCCAGGATCATTCGGGAACACCCTTCGAGATCGGGTGAGGAGCTCAGTTACCCGGGAGGAGCTCGGAGTCGAGTTGCTGCTCCTCCATGTCAAAAGAAGCCAGCTGAGGTGGCTAGGGCATCTGTTCCGGATGGACATGCCATCCGGAACAGATGTCCTATTGGGAGGAGGCCTTGTGGAAGGCCCAGGACACGCTGGTGGGACTATGTCTCCGAGCTGGTCTGGTCGCCTCGGGGTCCCCCCAAAAACAGCTGGAGGAGGTGTGCGTGGATCGGGAAGTCTGGGACCCGGCCCCGGATAAAGCGGAAGAAAATGGATGGATGGAACTCTCAGCAACTCATTTTGCCAACCATGACACGTTGAATCGTCCCCACCAGTAATGTATTTATGTATATTTACTGGTGGGGACGATTTTTATTATTTTTAATGATTTTTAAGCACTGTAAAGCACTTTGTGTTACATTTTGTATGAAAAGCGCTCTATAAATAAAGTTTGATTTGATTTGATGATTTGAATAGAAATATAAAAGCAGCCGTGAGCAAACACACAAGAAGTCTGTATTGTAGATATAGGATTTAAATGCAGCGAGAGCGCCATTGATTTTCTCCTCTCACTTCGCTTTGAAATGTGACTTTTAGTTTAGTTTGAAAAAGTTGTGTAAAGACCACAGCATAAGCGTGATTACAAGTTACAGGAGTTCTTTTTTTTAATTCGGGGAGCTGGCCTCAGTAAAAATAGTTGTGCCAAGTCAGGAGTCCTGCCTCATAAGCCACGTCTCAGTAGATCAATGCCGCGCAGTTTTGCCTCACATTCAGCTGATAAGCACAAAGCCTTTTATGTGCACCTATTTATACCCGCCGCATTGTGTGTGAGTTTAGGATGTGCTCTGTGAACCGGATAAAAAAAACAAACAAGCAATCTATTCCCTCAATCAATGTGTGCGGCCGCTTTTTTCCTCGAGCTGCTGTGGGGGAACTGTCCAAGGTCCTGAAAGGTCACACAGGCTGAAGCCAGAAGTGTATTTGAACGCTGCATTGCGTGATCATAGCTGGAAATGAGTCATGTGCAAAAAATAGTAATGCTTCAAACCATTTACGGGTTCAATGAGCTCTTTCTATTGAGCTCTTGTGAGGAACTGTCCAAGGTCCTGAACCGTTAAACGGGGGAGTGATTTGTTTTTTGGCCATGTGCCTTTATTTGACAGAAGAGCCCGGGGTGACAGGGGGTGGAGAGCATGGGGAGACATTCAGCAAATAGAGGTTATGCGTGACATAACAACAGCATGGACTCATTGATTTTCCAACCAATTTGCAATGATAAAAGTTCTACATCCCTTTAGTTTTAATTCGAGACACTGCAGGTGACTAGGAGGGGGGGGGGAAATAAGGCATTTTGTGCATAAAAATTGCCTATATTTTCAGCGACAAAATCTAAATAATGGATAGACCCAGATTTAAATGTACTGTTTTATGTTGTTTATATATTTGTATCACACATTTTTTTTTCATAGGGGATTTTGGATATCTTGTAAGCTGAGAAAAGCTTATTTTTAAAGATGTATGTAAGTGATAAAATCTGTAAAAACTCAAATGTTGCTTTTGTTTTGGTTCAAAGCTGAATAAATCAGGCTGGGAATTAGATATTAAAAAGTCCCTCCGAAAAAAAATATTCAAAATCTGGCCTATGATGAAAAGTGACAAGTGCACCATTCCTACTGTGAAATGTGGAGCTGGTTCACTGATGCTCCGGCAGAATAAAGTGAATTTCCCGTTAGCGTCCGTCTCAGACTTCTGACCTCAATGGGGAGAGCTCAAACGCGCTGTTCATGCCAGACGGCCCAGGAACTCAAAAGGAACCTCATCCACCACGACCTCAAAAGACTCCACGCCGTCACTGACGCTGAACGGGGCGAATATTTATTTATTATTTCCGCAATAAATGGCTTCATAACATCACTGACCATGAGTGTTTGTGTTTTCATTCATATTCTATGAGCCAAAAATGTATAAACTTGTAAACGTATTGGCACAACTGTAAGTAGCATGAAACAGCTTGAACAGGGAAATAACAAATAGGGAGTGCATATTTATACTTGATTTCAATGATATGTATGCAAGGTGCAGTTTTTGAATCTTATTTGCAGGGTCAAATACAACTGAATTGTGTTTCATGTGTACTTTGAATGACATTAAAGTTATCGATCTCTAAAACAATTCATCGAGGATTAAGAAAATTGACATTCAAAATAATATTAAAGTTGTTTTAGTTACGGTTTTGAAATGTACGCATCTCAATGTTATTACTGTTAAATGTGGAGATGAACAAATACTGAAACTGGACCGATTGGATCCGATATCCACTTCGATGTCAACATGGAAGAGAGTGATGTACAGTTCTTCCCAGAGACGACCTCCTCCTCGTCCTCTGCTCTGTTCAGGACGTCCCACCTCCTCCTCTCAGGTATATGTTGTTGTTGCCGCTCGGCCTTATGCGTTAGCGTGCCTGGCTAACGTTAGCGTGCCCGGCTAACGTGCCTGGGGCGGCGGCCTCTGTGTGGCAGCTCGGCGGGACAAGCCCACAGAAGGCATTTTCTCTGCGCTGAAGTCAAAAGGGAAGGCGAGAGAACCACAGAGGGTTCCGGTGACAGCTCAGTCTGCTGGACTTTGTAAAACCCGTGTCGGTTCCGATCCGAGAAAGTTTGATCAGGTATCGATCCCTGGACATCGAAGATCCTTGAACCGATCCCCACTGTGCGTGCTCTATTTGGAAAACACCGCCACAGACGGAGCAGCTTCTACATTGTGAGGAAACAAACAGGTTTTAGCAGCACTTATTGTCCATGCCATGCCTCGTTTTAAAATCCTCTAGAGTCCGGCGGCTGGATTTATTTTAAGCTACGTGTGTTTTTGATCATTTTGAAAGCACTAACACCTTATCAGTTTCTTTGCTAGACCTGCATCACGTCACCGATTCAGAATTAATTGACTACGACAGGATGATTGGCAACCTGTGCTTGGCGTTCGGCAGCGAGTCAGATCTACTGAGAAGGGATTTTCAATTGAAGATGGAGAAACATGATGTAAATTAATAAATATGCTCCAGTCCATGTTCCAGCCCCGGGTGGCGGGTTTGTATCGGGGTGACGGCGAGAGCTGGACTGAAAATGAAAACCGCTTTGGGGCGTCCATCGACAACACTTTGACCCATTTCCATACTTCTCACACTTATTTCAAAAATCACGAGGTCAAAGCAGCAGGCGGCCTCCCCTCCCGGAGATCTCCTGCTCGTGAATTGATTTCCATGTTGAAGTCCCGCCTCCTGCTGCTTCCCACTGATCAACTCTCGGAAAATCTCCCTTTGCTCTGCCCCCCCCGCCCCCCCCACCCCCCAACGACGCGTGTCCCGGCGGTCCGTTTTAAGCATGCAGATGTGATTAGCGAGTGTCACCGCCCCGTTCAGACCGTTCCCCTCGGCTGGAGTCGTTTAGACGGCCGCGATTCAAGCAAAATCAAATTATAGAGCCATTAATTTGCCTAGGTAATCCGTGCTGTCAGAGATCTCCCTGGGCCGCGTTTGTCAGCGAGGGGGGGGGGGGGGGGGGGGGGCTGAAGTGGAGCGTTTGCTAATTAACCGAGAGGGACGCGCATCTGGTCGGAGTCAACCTGCCTGACGCGCTGGGGCGGCCATGTTGGGTAGGTGGGTGGGTGGATATAGATAGTTAGATACATAGACAGATCGGCTTCATTTATATCGCGATGAACGATATTAATGACTCCAACGATACTCGATACTGTTAACTCTAAAAATGATCTTTGTTCTAAAAGTGTAAAATCATATCCTGAAATACCACACAAGCTGCAATAAACATGAAATGTAATGTAACTCCATTTGCTTTGGTCAAAAATCGAGTTTTAAAAAAGGAAAAAGTAGGGGAAATGCAAATAAATGTGCACACGATGAATATTGATGTCACGTTTATTGTTATTTATTGAACGATAAGTTGTTTAACTGTGGTAATTATTGTGACAGCCCAGGGCAGGAGACTAATCATTCTGTAGAAGAAGAAACAAATTAGGTCGTAAACTATCAGGTATACAGGATCAACGCTCATAACCTTCTGGAGAGATTGTAGGTTTACAAACAAAAAAGGTTTATACGCTAATATTCAATTATACTTGCGTTGATTACTGCCCACATTCAATCATTGTTGATCCAGTGTTGCATTATTTTTTACCCTGAGAGCTTGTATTGATGATGGGGGAGTGTGACCACAGTGCAAAGCCTTCTCCAGCACATCAAAATCACACTCAAAACCGTTTGCAGCCCCCACTTTGGGAACCACTGTGTTACAACCCGACTCAAGGTGAAGGAGACGTAACAAGCACCAGATGGAAAAGGGATCATTGAAGTTGTTGTTTAATAAAAGGGAATGTAAAAGGTAAATGTAACAAAGGGAAAAACAAAACAATAACAAAAGGGAATATTTACCATTTACAAAGGTTAACCAACATTAACCTAAACTAAGAACCCAAAAGAGAGTGTCAAATAGGCCCCGAAGTAACTTAAGACCAACTCATCACCAAATCCACTTTGTATTCACTGATAAACTGTGCGAATGGGAGTTGAATAGAGTTAACTACATTTCCCAGTCAATATTTTGACATTTTGTGCAAAATCCGCATGGTTAACGCCTCAGGCCCCATGTATCCACTACATTTGATTTTTTTTTTGCGGTTGGCCGCTGACTGAGCCACAAATGTCACGGATCCAGAGCAAGGCAAGTTTATTTATACCGCGCATTTCGTACACAAGGCAACTCAATGCGCCGGACAGTTTGAGGCTGTCAACAGAGCAGACACCCCCCCCCCCCCATGTTAGTTAGTTAGTTATTTATTTATTTAAAAGGACAACGGACAGGTAAATGATAAATGGCAAATGGTCTCAACTTGTATAGCGCTTTTCCACCTACATTAGGCACTCAAAGCGCTTTACAGCAAGGAACCTCTCACCTATTCATACACCAGTGTACGCAGACACTGGAGGCAGGGTGGGTGAAGTGTCTTGCCCAAGGACACAACGACAGTGCGCACCCTCAGGAGGTGGGATTACATTAAAAGGATGGCTGCCCCAGATTTAGCACAATGCTAATTTCCATCTGCAGTCCTTATACAATCAAAAATACAATTAAATACATAACAGAGTTAATTAAAATACAAAACTGTATATTGTCTACGTTTTGTGCAATATACAGTAAAAAGTGTAGCTGAAAGGTGCAGATAAAAAGTGCCAGTTGCATTCATAAAGTGCAGAATAACAGTTTTCATAATTATTTTGTAGCTGTACATAATTAGCACATAGATACAATGGCTTTAACACTATTAGTGTGGTGTGGTGGCCATCAGTCTCCCCCAAACCCTCCAAGATCACCCACTTTCACAGCAATGTTTTACTTTTGTTGTTTGTGGGGAAAGGCTCCGGCCCACCCGCTTAGGCTCATTAACGAAAAATGAGTGGAACAGGCAGCCAACCCGAACAGAGCTGGAAACCAGTCCTCCAATCCCAGGCAAGAGCTCGCACAGCCAGGTTTGGGGCCACACACACACACACACACACACACACACACACACACACACGTTTGCCTCTCGCTGAGTGTACGTTCTTGATGTCGTAGAAGTTGATTCCGCGTGACGCCTTTGATAACACTATCTCCCGTTTCATCCGCGGCCCCCCCCCCGTCGATCTGGATCCGAGGACTCGACTTCGTGCCCGCCTCCAAATGTTTTTTTATCCAAACACAATTTGTCACAAGTGCGCCGCTGACGAGGCGAAACAGACCAACTCTGACTCTCCGACGCCCGGCGGCCAAGGTGACCACAGAACGTTTGCACATGCTGCTTATTTGCGGCGTTCAAAGGGTAGAGAGGAGGAGGAGGAGGAGGAGGCGGCATTTGCTTGTCCGCCTCATTAGCGGTACAAGGAGACCTTCTGAGAGGCGAGACCATGGGAGTCTGTTTATTCAGCCCGCAACAACTGATTACGGCGTTTTAAATGGAGGAATAAGAAGTCGTTTTCTGGCTGCGGATGAAGCACAGAGCCACAGGGCAGAGATTAAACACAATAATGTCGGCAAAACAGCTATGTATAAATAAAGATTTGTTCAAATTTACACAGATTTCTTCGTATTACTATTTAGATAGTCATTAAGGTAAGGCAGACTCTACAGACTGGTTCTATTTCTCCCACTTGGAATAACTTCTGGAAACTCCGTGAGGTTTGTGTTGGTCTTCGTCTTACGTAAGGTTGCAGTGGGAAGGGTGAATGTGAGACTGTAAATAAGAATTCATTTAAATGCAGTGGTCGAAGTGGAGATTTTTAGTTCCCTCCCTTAAAGGAACAGGCCACCGTTTTTCCATGATCTGTTCTTACCTGAGCTTAGACGAGTTGATGCGCAGCTGTCTGGTCTTCGTGCCCGTGGAAGAGCTCAGTCGCTTCCAACTTCACCCCCGTTTGGAGCCATAGGAATATACTGGGAGAGGCCAAATGTTATCGCTTTAAGACTCTTATTGTGAAAGGGTCCGACAGTGACAGTGTTTACGTTTACAGCAGCTCGACGTCATGAGAGAGACCGCTCAGAAAAGATGCCAAACAGCAGAATAGCAGCAAAGCATTGGCCAAACGGACTCCTTTACTTCTAATTACTTTTATTATCTGGCGTTTTATTGTGTTTTTCATTTATAAAGTGAGTTTGCTTTAGGTCCAAGTCTATTATTGCCGTGTTGATTGTAACAGAGTTGAATAAATTAGTATAGTATTTTTCTTCTTCAGTGTGTAATTTAAGTAATTTTGTCATTATATTTTCAGAGGGACTTTTTAAAGTCTAATTCCCAGCCTGATTTATTGAGCTTTGAACCCAGAAAACGAGATTTCAGTTTTTACAGATTAGCTTATTCAAAAACTAAACAAGATCCAAAATCCCCTCGGAAAAAAATCCTTTGTTACTATTATGTCAACAAAATAAATCTGGGTCTATCCATTATTTAGATTTTGCTAGTGCGTATTTTGCTATGTTTGCAGATGGCTAACAGTCTCCAATAAAGGACCAGGAAATGTCTTGCTGTTTTGGTGTATTTTACTGGGTTAACTGTAAAGCTATACATAAACAAAGATATATGAATTGTACGATCTTAACAGGGCAAATTTACATCTAAAATAAGTGGCTGAAAGGTAGCTGAAAACCTCAAAACACAATTGCATTAGTGAGGGGTTAGCACGATGCTAATTTACATGGAAAATGCCATAACGAATGGGAAACTTAAAGAAAATCACTAAAAATTGTATCTAGGGCAACTAACAACAAGATATATACTTGCTGTGGGGCTTTTAGGAGCATTACTGAACTACCGTAACTCTACAAATAACTTTTCCCAGCAGGGGGCAGTACAATGACAATATCTCATGGACACAGAACAATACAAACAAACAAATAAAAACTCACAATCAATGTACCTACACGCAATGTGGAAAAGGGATGAAAGAAGCCACCCCTCGCGTTGACCTCAATTTGCCTCCGCCAGGGCGTTGTGATGGCAACGGTAAGTCGGACGGCGATGACCAGAACGTGCTACTGCGTTGAAAGCAGCAGATGATCACTTGGGCACGCAAAAAACAAACTCTATGGAGATGAAATCCAGTATTCGTCTCGGCGTAGGAACAACCCACATGTGAACCTGTGCTGCAGAGCGGTGGCAGTGAACCTCCATTCAGCCGCTGTGTTGCCCAGATCCTGGCGGCTAAAGCACAGTTGGCTGAGTGATGCAAAGCTGTGAAACGTCTTGCTCTTTGCACCTCGGCTGATGCCTCCTGCACTTTCAGACCAGCGCTAATGGTTTCCCCTCTCCCTCCACATTATGTTCATCAGCACCTCTCCTCTCACGCTAAGACTTCATCAACCTCTCCCAAGACCAGACTTAAACACTTTTCAAGCTCGTTTAGTCTCTCCTCCGGTGCCTCTGAATGGAGAGAGAGCATTAATGATGCCGGTACAGCCTTCGACTCTTAAACTCCTAGTACCAACAGGCAAACAACAACTAAACAATTTACACGTGTAGGTTATAGACGTTATACAGTTTGTTCTGAATGATACATCAATAAAAAAGAAAAGAAAATGGGATTGGCCGTGCGCAGGATCTCTGCCCGACCAGTCACTCATATTGAAAAGTATTTAACACCTTAGATTAGTTCTGAAATCAACCAATTGTAAACTTAATGAAGATAAGATATAACTGCTGCTCATTTGTTTTTGTTTTTTTATAACTTCCGGGCCATTACAGTCCGGTGAATTAAAATTAAAAATGTTATTGGCCAATGTGGCACTTGTGTTGAAAATCTACCCATAGTAGCTTAACCCCAGATCAGGTGCAGACAAACTCTTTGAACGTGCCTGGGGTTCAGCTCTGTTCAAGTGGATCCTAAGTCGGTGCTTCCGTATCCTGTCTCCGTTATTTCCCTGTGAGGTCTCGTCTAAAACAATGTATAGTTCAAGGAAACATCCCTGACAGTGAGATACTGATCCGAAGTGACTCGCTACGTGTTAAAAACATTACGTTGGATGTAAAGTCTTGACCGCGGGAAACGTCTGTGTTTTTTGAGGTGGGACTTTTTATCTCAGCGCTAACGGCTAGCATCAAAAAACACCACCGCAAAAATTAAACGTCTAAAAAGTATTTATACCAAAGACAGGCAGATTATATTTTGAGCAGGCTCGTTTAAAATCGTGTAGCTATTTTCATTTTTCATTCGTGTTAGCCGTTAGCCGTTAGCTTCAAGACAAAAACACTTACTGTGATGAGCGCGGAAGTTTCCTCTAGTGAATGTTTTGCCCCTGACGTGATGTTTTTAACCTGATGCTGTGACTGTCCACCAGTAACTCACCGTCTACCATGTGATCTTCAGCTGTTTATTATTTTAGACAAGACCTCATAGGGAAATAACGGAGACAGGATACGCAAACGACTACTTAGAATCCACTCGGAAGTCACGTGACGCTTGCGTGCATATAGCCCATATTACAGGGCCTAATAAAATAAGATATTTAACACTTAACAAATATTTGATAAACATCACACATGTAACCGGCCTTGTTGGTCTCTCATCATAAGGGACCGTTTCACCGTTCTTTGTTTGACCGGTCAGCTACTAAGTAAGTAAGTAAAGTGTATTCATATAGTGCTTTTCACAGATAAGAACAAAAACATGGGTGTGAAATTAAAACAACAGAAGAAACAACATAAAATAGAAAATAAAAGAAGAAAAAAAAACATACGCTTTCCTGAATAAAAAAAAGTATTGAATTACTTTTTTAAAGAGACCACAGAGTAGCGCTCACGGAGGGAGGGGAGGGACTGAGACGAGCCATTCCAGAGTCTAGGGGCTACAGCTTGAAACGCCAGGTCTCCCAGGGTTGGAAAATTAGTTTCTGGGGTCACCAGGAAACCCTGGCCTGAGGAGTTGGGGCACAACAAGTCAGCAATGTACTAGAACTTGTATGCCATGGAAGACACTAGAAAAACATCGCTCCGAGGATCATCCGGGGGCTCAAACCCCTTCTCCACCTTAAGGTTCGAGAGACATTCATCGCCTAAACAGGTACAAAAAAAGCAGCAGTTGTGCATGTTTTATGTCGCTGAACATATCTGTGTGGTTCCCCTTTTAAGCCATTTGGGGCGTGGTCATGTTTTTACTGCCATACTTTAGTTTTATTTTTTTTCATTTTGCCTTAAGTACATTTGTGCATGTCATTAGGACATTTATTTGAATAATCCCAGGTAGGAACTGTTTTTTGTTATGTTGGTTCCGCTGGGGCGTTTTAGTGTGATACACACCCGAAGCAAGGAAAAACACAGCATGGCGTGTCAAGGCCACGGTTTAAAGATTACAAAAGTGCTAAAACCTCATTTCTGCCTTGTGATTATGGGTCAGCCAGCGAGGTATGTTTGTATATGTTTTATACAAATGTATGTCTTTATTTTATACCTTGTTTCTACCTTACGGTATTTTTATGTTGTATATTTTTAGTTCGACGGTGGCATCGGTGATGTTGAGATCAAGCTCAACTTGTGAACAGCATTAAACACTCTCAAGCCATCAGTATAAAGAACTCTTATTGACGTTTATTAAGTAAGACGAGGTGGAAGTGATACATGTTTTGCCCCCTCTGCCCTGGGTAGCTCTTTTTGTGTATTCTAAAATCCAGAATCCAAATCCCTGCACATAAATCAATGAAATGTGTCTTGATTATATTTTCCGTGACGTGACGATCTGTCTCTGTGTCGCCGTGCAAATCATTACCATGTATCAGTCTGCGGGCGACGGAATACCTCAACACATCGGCGCTACTTTTGCACATTTCATAACAGTCATATTTTTAGTCACAGAACCTTATTTTCTCCCGAGCGGACGCAAACATAAACGACCGCACAAAGAGAGACCGAGCCGTAGATGACTGAAGATTACGCCGGCCCGTCCGCTGCAGACACACTCAGATATATCGCTCAGAAAAGATGATTTTTTAAAGATATTCATTTTCTCCTTGATTGCGTTTCAGGCTGATGAGAAACTTGGAGGGTAATTGGACGTTGCTAATGTGCCTTTAAGAGTGAGCCGCGAGGAGCGAGGGACGGGAGCGTGTCCTTTATATGATCCTCTTCTCCGCCGCGGAAACAAAATGCGGTTCTGTTCGGAGGAGGTAAAAGCCGGGGGGGAAACACCAGCCCCGATATGAGTCCAGTGTCCTGAGTTTGGATGCTCTAAAGTTATTATGTATTGTGGACCTGTGAGTGCAATTGTGTCTTTGTCCATTTGTTGGATTGCAGCGTTCCATCCATCCATGTTCTTCCACTTGTCTGTTGCTGTTGGAGCTGCACCAGCCCCTATGGCTCCTCCTGCAGGTGTTGGGTCCACAGAAGGACGGCCTCATGGTTCTAACCGGGCCTGTTGGTCTCTCATAAGGGGCTTCTGAACCGCTCTTTGTCTGACCCGTCACCTCGGACCTGTTTGCCCTGGGAGACCCTACCAGGGGCATGAAGCCCCCGACCACAGAGCCCCCAGGATCATTCGAGTGCTCAAACCCCTCCACCACGTTAAGGTGGCGGTTCCAAGAGGGGTGGATTTTCTCAGCAGATAAAAAGGGGAACTATATTGAAAGGCGTAATAATATCAGGTGCAGTAATCTCTTCACTTTACTGTGCGGATGCCGAATTACTCCTGGTGTTATTACACCTTACAATATAGTTCCCCTTTTTATCCGCTTAGAAAATCCACATTGTTTAATTTTGTGTCATTATACTTTATGGTGTAACACTTCACTATATTTAAATATGGAAAACGTGGAAGAGTTTGGTAGCTTCTTACTTCACCTCGTTTGGAGCTATAGAGGAGAAGAGAGAGGCTAAACGCTAACGCCGTCTGTGCTGTGTTTACGTTATGGAAGGCACATGTGGAGACTAGACAGGTACAGATGAACTCGTCTAAGGTAAGAACATCTCTCAGTATGTAAAAACTGAGGCCTATTCCTTTAAAACTAATTGCGCAGCAGTTTTGACTGAAATAATCTTTTGCTCAAAAGTATCAATATTTCCCCTTATTCCTCTGTGTGGCTGAGTGTTTAGAAAGCTTACAAGACAAAATATGCCAGTCTACATTTGTGGGATTAAAAAAATATAGTATTCGGGCATTAGGATGGCATTAAAAAGCATCACATTAGACTAGTCTGTGCACTTTGTATCACATTTCAATAATTACAGATTTAGAAATGAGCTGATGAAGATGTTTAGAAATGATCTCAATAACTTAAGGTGAAGAAAGACTTAGTGATTGTAATGTCAACACAAAACTTTTGTGTCGTATTAGTGGTTACTAAGAGCAGTGTTTCCAGAAGAAGAATGGATTGTCATAAAACGACCCTCCAGATGAACAATTACTTCAAAAAGGACTCCAAGCAAAATGAATATGTGCAACTCATTACCCTTCTCTGCATTGGAAGCCTTGGATATTCTCTGCTGAGCGGCTTCTCTCCCTCTCTTCCTCCCACTGACTTCCTCCTTTACCATTTACAATTATGGCTCAGGGGTACTGGCTGTGTAATCACATTAGAAGATCATTTGTGACAGTTCTTTCACCAAACGCCACGAGATAACTCCAAAAAAGATCTCTTTCGCTCGCGCGCCAGCAGCGGTCTTGGAGCTTTTATTCTCCAGTCGTCTCCTGTTATCACCGATCCGCCTCCTCTGGGTGCGATGGTGTCGGAGGAAAGGTTTAAATCGAGCTGGTAGACAGGTCAGAACGCTATGGTGGAACAGATTAAAGGTGAAAATGCTGATGTCTTGTCACCTTTTTAAGAAGAGTGTTGGTAAAGAAACTTTTTTTTTAATTAAAGCTCACTTTATGTTTTTATGTGCATCTGTGATTTTATTTATTGACGTCTATTAATGCTTTGTGATGCTTGTGCTTATACTGGAAACAGCCCTGGGAACCCTCTGGCTGTTGTAAGGCACTATACAAATACAATTTGAAATGCAAAATATCTACAGCAATTGTGGCATAAATCTTGTCTGAAAATGCTGTGAATGTTCTCTCTCTCTCTCTCTCTACAGGCTGCTAACTTTCTGTCATAGCATCTGAACTTATCTTTGCAGATGCAGTGGTTTATATTACTAGAAACCGGCAGCAAAACCGTGCTAACCGTCCATATCAAAACCAATGGAGCGCCGAGGCTAGGCTAAGCTATTAGAATGAATGAATGAAAGTTAAATGTTAAAACAAGTGGAATATAAATACCTGTACCTGCAGCAAATGCTCATCCCATGCGAGCCCCTCTCATTCCTGCTGGTAATCAAACACATCCGGTATTATGCTACACGTACGGCGCTGGTCCCTGTCACATGACCGTGTGACGTCATACATATAGGTAAGCACGCAGTCATGAGAAGGAAGGATAATACCAGGGTTTTGACAGGATCTGGATCTAGGTTTTTCCCGATCAATGAGCAGACTGCCCTGCGCTGCTCACTGGCCTTGTTGGCAGATGTTTCTTTTACTCCTCTTTCTCATTAAATATGGCAGCTCCAGGTTGTTGTGGCTGCACCAGGACGCCAGCCGGTCCACTTCTCTCCTGTAGGCGGACTCATCACCGTCCGAGATGAGCCCGATGTCCTTGAGGTGGGGCAGGACCAAGCTCTCAAAAGTCTTCATGACCACAGACGTCAGTGCCACCGGCCTGTAGTCATAAAGTCCTGTGATCCGTGGTTTCTTAGGGACAGGGACGATGGTGGACGATTTAAAGCAGGACGGCACGTGGCATGACGTCCATTAGGCAAGGCAAGTTTATTTGTAGAGCACAATTCATACACAAGGCAATTCAAAGTGCTTTCACAGTTGCATAAAATTACAAGAAAACAGATCAAATCAATCATTAAAACATCAACATAAAGTTAAGCAATGACAGTAAAAGGCAAGAGTGCAGATAAAATACTTTCAGTTTTCATATGCTCGGGTAAAAAGAGCTGTTTTCAGCCTGGATTTGAACATTGTCAGAGTTGAGGCCTGTCTCACATCCTCATGAAGACTGTTCCAGATCAATAGAAACTGTTTGTCATTGTGCACTCTGCTCCGAAAGCTACACCTATGTCTTTTACTCCTCTTCCTCCTCGTTCTTGTTAAATATGGGCCGTATTTTTGTCTACACTACACTATCAAATCATAGGCGCAAATAAATGACTGTTCGGCCTCGGTCCCCCAACAATGGAAGGTTTGAAGTCATTTCAGACTAAATCGGAATCACAAGATAAACAGTGTAAAATTGACCACTACAAGTGTGGCCAAACACAAAAAACGGCCTGTCTTGAATATTGTTATATATATTGTTATTGTTATTATCTCTTCGTCGGCGGTGGGACTTTGCGAACACGTCGGATACAACCGGCTCCTGTGCGGATGTCACCTCTGACTAAGTTTACCGCCGCTATTTGTGTCACAACAAACAACCCATGGGCGTGTTTGACTGACAGCTCGTGCATCATCATCTGGCACTTTGTGTCACTTTACCTTTGCCACGACTTTTCCCCCCCCCGTTTGTTGTGCGGCGCGTTTGCCCGGGTGTCAGCGAGCGGGGCGGTGACGCCTGACAGCCGCGCGCCTCGCTTTTGTTCCGGTGCAAAGGTGAAAGGCTTTTTAAACTCCGACGCGCCGGCAAATAATAGTTTGTTTACGCCCTTTAGGTCGCGGTGCCGACGCGCTCTTTTTGTCTTGGTTAAATATGGATTCTGAGTCATTTGGGGGGCCCGGAGTGCGTTTTGAAATGCTAATGCGAGATTTAAGCTCAGGAATCTGCTCGGAGCTGAGGCATCATTTCAGGACTCGTCACGGACTTAAAAATGGGGCGGAGAGAATTGAACGATCGCACTAGATTCCCAAAGACACAATAATACAATAACAATATAAAACATTAATCTACCCACTTGTTTATTTGGTCGATTATTTTGGTCGATTCACATAAATGACAGAAAAAGGGTTCCTCTAATGTGGAATCGTGTGGGAGAGCAGCGCCCTGGGCATAGGCGACCCAGGCGGCTGGAGGTGCCGAATTGCATTTTCATTTCAGAGTATTTTGTGTTGGAAACTAGACATTTCAAGGCTGCAAACTAGCGCTCTCTGGTCCTGCTGCCTCAGTAGAGGTTCCTCCTCCAAGGAATACATTTCATAAAACACATGTTCAGATTTTTGTTTTAATTTAACATAATATAATATAACAATGATAATAATAATACAAACAAAAAAAGGTCTATACAATGTTACTTTGGTCAAGAACAATCAGATAAAGACTTTGTGCATGTGAGAAACACACAGGAATATGAAAGGAAATTCATAAATGAATATTAATTGATTATTTTCCCATAATATTGGAGGGGGGTCACATTAGTCCAATCTTGCCTATAGGGCCTGTGGGAGAGGGTGCCTTGAGACCAGTTTTCTCTTGTAAATGTGAGACACAGCAGGTTTTTTTCACGCAGTCGTCATTTCATTGTTAAGTAGTTATTAAGTGTATTAACTAATGAATTGCTCATGATGAATTAAGTGTTAACTCATCATTTATTAAAGCTAAATAAAGTGTAGTTATTAAAGTGTTACCAGGTTTTCTTTAAACTCTTGCAACATCTAATTCTCAACCTGATTTATTGAGCTTTGAGTCATACAAGGGAAGTAAGCAAAATAAAAAAACATCTTAGTAACTATTAGCAACAAAATGAAATCCTCAAACCTGTCTCTATTTATTTTGATTATTTTGATTTCCCCCCACTGTTCACCTCGCCTCGCCTGGATGCTTTGAAACCAATTTTCCTCTTATTAAACGTGAAACAAATATGTCCAGTCACCATGGAAATATTGATTTCCAAAAGAAGAAAAAAAAATCCACCCGGTCTCTCTCCTCTTTCGTAACTCTCCCTCAGCATTGATCCTTTTTAAAGTGAGCTCCCTCCGCAAAATCGGCAACCCATCACACGGGGAGGAGCGGGACAGTGCGGGACGAGCAATTAGCAGCTCCCGGGGGCGTCCAGGGGGGTGACAGACGACCCACACATGGACAGGAGGAGACGCAGGAGAGGGAACAGAGGGGGAGCGTTTGTTTTTGCAGTTCAAGAAGCTTCCAGTTACAGTGAGATTTGCTCCCGTTCTGGTTCTGTGCAGAAGAACTGGTAAAACACCTGAGCTCTACTTCACCAGTCTCATTTGTAAATTCCCATTATGAAGAATTCATTTTTGAATTCAGTCACGCAAAAAGACCAAAGATGTTGTTAGCAATTAGCCTCTTCTACTCCTCCTCTCCTCTATGGGGCCAAACGGGGGTGAGGTTAGAAGCGACCAATCTCTTCCATGTAGTTACACAAAATGTATCATGTCGATTTTCTAAGCCAGTGGTTCCCAAACCTTTTGGAGCCGTGTACCCCCTGAAGCTTTGGGTGAAGAGTAATATTATGTTTATTTCCTCCATTATTACAGTGAACTCAAGCAGGTTTTCCACATTCCACATTTTTTTACTCGCCTGGGCTGTTAAGAATATGTAAATACAAAAATATTGATGAAAATGATGAAAATGTTTTTAGTGTTAGTGAGAAAAGGTAAAGCTGAGTGTTTGTGCTGCTTTTGTCATTCTGAACATCAGACTCCGCGCTCTGGCCCCGCCCACTCTGCGTCTCCTTCAGTCGTACTGTCACCTCCGGCACAGACTCAAATGTGCTGGTTTAAGCTTTTGTTAAAGCGAAGTGAAGATAATGTATACGCAGGACATAACCATGTTTGTACCACCGCACATCAGCTCGTAAATGTAAACGTATGTGGGGCCACAGACGCTCCTCCTCTCGCTCCTTGGATCAGAATGAAGTCGAAGTCTCCATCAGTCTGACGGCGCACAGGCTCCTCTCTCTTTATGACAGATATGACAGAAATTGCTGCTCGATCAAACTCTGGCACGGTTCACGTTAAAGGCGCTGCTGTTGTAGCGAGGGCCGACGCATCAGCCGCGCACCCGGCCTCCGCGCGCAGGGAGGTTTACGCACTCGGGCTCTTGAGGTTCGGTTCTGGAGTCACACATTTAGGTCCAGGACAAGCTCATCCACGTCTGAATTATAAGACTCTTTCGCCAGTATAAGCACGTTTCCCGTGCGGCGGTTTTAACGGGTCAATATCGATCAGATTGTGATAAACATTTATTTTTCTCCAACATTTCTTTTACGCGTACCACAGTTTGGGAACCCCTGTTCTAAGCGGATAAAAAATGGGCAGTATATTGTAAGGCGTAATAACACCGTAGGAGCACTTCGACGTCTGCGCAGTAATATTTTCACTTTACCGCGCGGATTTAAATATTTAACCATATTTAAACCGGGAAAACGTGGAGGAGCTTGATCGCTTCGAACTTCATCCCCGTTTAGCCCCATAGGGGAGAGGAGGAGAGGCTAAATGCAAAAGGAAAAGAGGGGAAGGCGCAGAGACACGCCTGAGCTGGGGCTGCAGGGGCGGAGCGGAGAAACTCTCACTATTAAACCGTTACATCTAAACTCCATTAATTTCATTCTACACATATTTTTGGTGTATAGTTTCGGGGGGGTGTTGAATTTTAATGAACCACTCCTTCTCCCAACCCTGTTTTTGTTTTGCTCTACATTTCCTCTCGGGGCACTAAAGTGTATTGCAATGGCCCAGTTGTCTTTTTCAACTCCTCAACACAAATGATCTCTCGTGAATTGTGCAGGACGGTCCCTTTAGTCAGGAAATCGAATCCCAGCCAATATACTGTACATAAAAAAAGAGACATCTTATATTTCATACCACACTCATCACCTTATTTGATGGATGTCAAATGCTTGTTTTGTTTTGTATTGGAGTGCAGTAAAAGTGGAATTAGCTGCAGAAGCTAAATAAGGGGGCGACAGATAACCAACAATGGAGAGCTGAGAGACCGCCAGAAAGACGCTGCAGTGATGGGACGGGGGAGGGGTGCCTATTACCCAAATGACTAGCTATGCCCCCATCCATCTGTCCCGCACTGCCCTCGCCCACGCTGACGGAGTTTTAATTGGAGCGGTGCGCGATGTTTGCTCGAGCACTTCTTGAGTTTTGGACGAGCTCTGTCGGTGAGAGCGGAGAGGCCAGTCGTCCCGGAATGATGGGGGAAATGTGTCTGCTTATTTCGTGTATTTATCTTTATTAAGTACGGACAGACGGTGCATAGTCCTGAACGTCTGGAGGGGTTACGAAAGCAAGTTTACCCTGTGCAGGTGATAAAGGAAGATATGTAAAGACAGAACAACCTTAAGGGGCCCGACAAACACAGGCCCCTGAAGGTGAGAGGTCAATTTGAAATGTTGATATAAATAAAAGGTTACATGCTCTAATGCCCCCTCCTGGAACCGCCTCCTTAACGTGGTGGAGGGGTTTGAGCGCCCAAATGATCCGGGGAGCTCTGTTGTCGGGGGCTTCGCGTCCTTCTGTGGACCCACCACCTGCAGGAGGAGCCATAGGGGCTGGTGCAATATGATGTGGACAGTTCCAACAGCTGCTCCCACGACCCGGCAACAGACAAGTGGAAGAAGATGGATGGATGGATGGATGCTTTAATATTGGGTTGTAGCGCTTTTAGCTTTGATTACAGCACACATTCGCTGTGGCTTTGTTTCAATAAGCTTCTGCGAGGTCAAAAGATGCAATGTTGAGTTAATTTTGGGGTGCAACACCAAGGATTCTCAATGGGGTTAAGATCTGGACTCTGTGGCGGCCAACTCTTTAAAAATATGAGCTTGATGGATCTTGGCATCGACATCGTCAATACGCCCGTGCCATCAGGGAAGAAGAAATCCATTGACGGAATAACTGGGGTCGACCCTTCATTCCGACACCCAATCCAATACTTTTGGAATGGCGGTGTGTAACTGAATAACTTGGTAATTCAGGATGTTCAGGTAGTTGATATCATTCTTTGGGCACAAATGGGGCTGTTTCCACTGACAGGTCCTTCCCAGCCCAGTGTCTGGTCAGGGTGAGCGACGCCACTGCCGAGCCCGGGACCGATCCAGGCAGACTAGGCACACGGTTTGGGACTGACCTCTGGCCGTGGACAAACAGACTCCTGGCTCTGACTGGCACATGAGAGAGAGTTTAGCCCTCACTATTAGTGATTGTACAAGCGTACAACGACATAGTGTTCAGGTGTTAGTCCTGAGCCGCTGCGACTGAGCCGCGCCACCACTGTGGGTCAACCTGACCAGCATGTTTTTGGAGGTCGGGGAAAACAAGCAGGCCTAACATCAATCAGACTAGGCAAAAGGCTTTAGGCTATGCCTTAAAGTTGAGGCATATTTTATCATCGCTTTAGGGAAATGTGTCCTCCGGAATTAGATACTGAAAGATTCCTCATAACATTGGAATGAATTGCTTCTCTGTGAAGCTGCAGGGATGTGGAACTCGTTCGAGAGAGTAGCACCGTGCAACAGTTTAAACTTAACCTGAAGAAGTGGTTGAAAGACAGTCAGATTTGTGATCATTAGCAAAAAACTGGTTAATCGGGGTATTGTCAAGAATGTAAGGAGGTACAATCTTTTTTTGTAACTTTTTTTTTTTTTAATTGTAGATATTTGTAATTGCAAGTGTACATACTGTAAATATTGCATCTGAATGTTTGTTGAAGTGATCCTCTTGCTGGCGCTTTACTTGTTTTCACTATTTTATATTGTGAATGGACTTAAGTAAGAATGCTCATTGGCCACTGTATCAACCTGCGGTCACTTTGCCTCTGCCCAGGGACTACAGATGAAATTAGCTCGTAGCTATCTCTGGTCTGTGCAACATATTTGTTGTGCAATGTCCCTGTTAAATAAATAAATAAATAAATAAACTGAGTGTTTGGTGTCTGTAGGTGTTACTTAAAGTGCAGATGTTGTTGCCGCCCTGTGAGAAAACTTTAATTTGAGAAAACGTCCTTTGAAGTTACAATTTCCCAAATGTTGAAACATTGAATCAGTGCCATAATTAAGCACCTCATTGTGAAGATTCGGCAATTCATTTGTTTCCAGGTGAAGGTTTTTTCCCAAAGCCTCTCCTTTTAAAAGGAATGAGAACGACAGTCTGCTAAGTCCTGCCTCACGTGCGTCTGAAAAAGTGAACGCGACTCATATCATCATGGCAGGAATTTACGCGCGGCAATAGGGGCCATAACGAGATGCCGGAGTTTTTTGCTGATTTCCTGTGAGGAATGAGCAATCTTCAGCGCTCATTATAGGTGCTGCTGCTGCTGCCGGTGCATTTAAAGTACGAGTGGTCACTAAATGTATGCCGCCCACTGAGACACAGACATTACCGCAGCACATTATGGCCGCGCACCGGAGTGAGCGCCGCACTTTGCATCATAGCACTGAGCTCATCATGATCCGGAGCTCATTGTGTTTGCCTTTCGCAGAGGGAGCGTAAATCTCAAACTTTACAGCCATGACTTCTTACTCATAGACTTTATGCTGTTCCAGTGCGTTTTTATTTCCTTCATTTAGTCGGCCGGCGGCTGCAGCAGTAACTACCGGGCTGGGTGAAGCCTTTCATTACGGAGCTGGCATGTTCTCACAGTGTCCCGCATTAGTGATTCCTGAATTTGTCACGGCAATTCTTTTCCCCAGTAATTAATGATGTCCTTTTCAAAACAGGTAAGAAAGTCTGTCACCATGGCTTCCTCTGAAACCTGCTCACTCTGTAAGTGTGAGCAGTGTGTAATAACTCCTTTATTACAGGGGTGGCTAACTAGTCAGAGGCCGAAAGCCGAAATGTTACACCTTGATCCTGTGAAGAGCCACAAAGGCGCCGACCATTCGCGAGATCCGGGGTTGGCAGATTATTGTGATTGAATATAATGTGATCGTTAAATTCACAATAAACTATAATTTTATGCCTGGCCTTTTTCTTATCTTTTCAAAAATGGTATTAGATTTAATGGTCTGTTCTGCTCTGATTGGGACAGCATTTGATCTATTCATTAACTCAATTATTATTATTTTAATGCTGGAGTGTGTTTGTATGTGGGGCCTTGCCCACTGAGCCCCCTCCTCTGATTCGCCCCTCGCATGCAGCTTGGTCCTGACTTAAAGCAGTACTAAGAAACTTGTTTACCATAACAAATCCTTTTCATAGTCCCTCTGGGGGTAATACAAGTGTTCATGGGCCAGAGACACCGGGGGGTCTTTCATCTCCCCTGGTGTCTCTGGCCAGAAAACCACAACTGCAACTTGACTGCCACGGGGTCGGAGCAGCAATACACACTAATGAAATCAGGAAGAAGAAGCTAACAGGCTAACGGGCAAAGCTAACTGCGGGCTAGCGCCACTTAAACAGTATTTACAGCCAAGTTTGAGTGAAAAAAATTATTTACATTGTATAATTGGATGTACAATATCTCTCTCTCCCTTTGTCTTTTCTGTCAGCGTAGTATTTTCTCTCACAGACAATTAATAAGTAAAAAAAAAACGCAACATGCTACGACACCTGCAGTGGCGCTTATGGCCTCCAGGGGCATGAGTTACTTAGTACTGCTTTAACTGTGAAGAGAAAATGCTCTCGGCGGCACAAAGAGCCTCTGCATTTGTTACAGTTACAACATGTGAAAGAAAAGTCAATGACTTTGGGTATTTCCGCATCATACTTCGTTAGAGCTCATCTTTTTTTAATCTCCCAGTTTTTATCTTTTTCGTTGAATATAAGGCCACTTTTCTGTTGCCTTTTTTATCCTGATCCAAATACTTTTGGCTGGCGTCAAGCATCGACTGCATTTAAGTGCAGTCTGGTTAAAAATCACTGCTGAGCACATAGCCCTCTCGGCTTTATCTTCATAGCACAAGAAAACAAATATTAATGAATTAGTTGTCTGTGTAAGTTCTCAGTCGTACAGGAGTTGTCCATCTTAAATGAAGGTACTTAATGAATTAGTTGCTTTAGTTTATTCAAAAATATGCACTATGAGTCACTCAATTTCCTAACATTTAAAACATCTGTATAGTTCATTACAAAGCATTAAACGTGCCAAAATTAGTTTCTGGGAAAACAACAACATCGCTCGACCTGAACATGAAAACCAAGAAGATGGATATATATATATATATATATATATATATATATATATTATACATATTATATATAAGTTCATCAGAAATACAGAAATGACGGTCCTAAAAACACTGAGCTGCAGTTTTGCCTGAAATTGTATACAATTATTTACTCAAAACCGTTCTGTTGTTTCCCTTTTGTATTTCAAAATCCGCCCTCATGAATTCACTGGGCGTCATGTTTTCTAATGTTGAGAGCATAAACATGCTCAGATGTTGTGTATTTGTGGCATTAAAGATGTAGTAGTTGGGCATTAAAATGGCATAAAAAAGCCTTGACTTGCTGCTGCCTGTATAAACCCCTGTAATAAAATAACTGCTTGTATTTTATTCTATTTGTAGTGATCCGAGTTCTACCTCATATTTACAGTAAAAGATTAAGGACACAGGTAAGTAGGTTGAAGAATAAAGAGGAAGGCAACAGTTCAATAACTTATGATTTATTCATAGGAATACTTTGTTTTAGTTGATATATTTTTAGTTTGTATTTTCTTTCTTTTCCCCCAAAGTGAAAAAAGGGTTATCTCCAGGTTGGCTTTAACAAAGTGATAACAGAACAAAATGGAAGTCCATTCAGCTGCACACAACACCTGAACATGAAAACCAAGAAGATGGAGATAATGATGTGATGCAAGGCAGCCGTGGTGGGCCGACTGGGAACGGCCTCAAAGAAAACAGGACCTAGTGGAAAGAGTTTAGTTAAAGCCTGAATTCTAACCCAGTGCTACATCAGGTGACATGGGCAACGTACCAACGCTTCCTACGTCCGTTTGAAGGGCAAACGCTCTGGGCAACACTGGACACACCCAACACACAGCTGCTGTCAGCATGCGCTTGACACCAGAACCCAAGCAATACTAGAAGAGGATATAGCTCGGGTCAGAATTAACTTATTTTAGAAACGAATTAAAGCTTGCCACTATTTTACCTGCTCTCATTAAGCACCGCTCCCAGTAGGACTGAAGCAGGAAGTGCAAGGGCTAGAGGAAGAGCAGGAACTGGACCTTTTTATAGTAAAACAGTCCAGTGCCCCCGGTGGCCAGTTGGAGAACTACTCTACCAAAACAGTCGAACTATCACATATTCATTGGGTCAAATGTTGTGCATTGTGGCTTTGATGAAGTTTAGAACATAAAAGCTAAAAAGCATCTCAAGAATTGGCCGATAGGAGGCACCGTCGGGCTATGTTCATGCCGGTTAATGCAGAGTGAGAACTACTTCATGCTTTTTGCCAAGTTTTTTAATGCATAAGGCAAAGACATGGTAGATTTCTAAATGTTTCCAAACAGGAGATGCATCGTCTCACAGGACTCTCTAAAAAAGCTGTTGCCATTCTCTCAGAATACGACGCTGATCACCAAAACAGGTAAGCACTTCATTAAATATGACAAATGTATATTTACTTTTTAGAATTGTGGTATTTTCTCCCTCGTCTAACTCTTAACGTAGCTGCGTGTTGCGCCTCTTCCCCCTTCACCCCTCCTAAACCAGTCCAACAAACAAACTGCTCCTGGACTTTGCAGGGCGGACGTTTTCTAGGGTCGGAGCGCTTTGGCTTCCGACACCGCCCCCACGAAACTCCCCGTCCGGCCCCGGTCCGCCCGGTCAAAATGCGACTCATAAGCACATTAAAAAACGCCGGCGTGGCATATGACGTTGAAATATCAGCTCTGAAACAGCAACAGAGGCATAACAATGTTTAACTCTGTGTTTGAACTGCGGCTGACAAATGTTCCAGATCAAAAAACAACTTTCACAGATAAAAGGGCTGCGAGACGCGGCCCGTCTGAGGTGGAGTCATGCTGGTTGAAGAGTCGAGTGTTTGGAGATAATGGCAAATGAGCGTTTTGATCCGTGTGGGCGCGGCGCCGGCGCAGCGTGCTCTCCTCTCTGATGTGCAACTCAACCAGATCAAATGCTGCAGCTACGACAACAAGGGCCTCGCTAAAAGTAAAAAAAAAAAAACACAAAAAACATTTATATTCATTTCAAAGCGTTCAAAAAAAAGGTGACGAAACAACATTTAACTCGTTTCAAACCAACGAGACTAATGCTTTGTAAAATGGCTTTGAGTAACTGACAATATTCTTTTACTTTCGCCGCAGGGTGCTAACTCAACAGGGGCAGTGAGTAGCAGAGGTTTGAACCACAGATGTTCGATTGCAGGTGTCCTTCGGTATGACACTTCACCAGGACTCCGGGATTTGTGCTCGTGTTGGAAATGAGAGCGCTGTCTTATTTTTGGCGAGCGTCCTGTTCGTATGATACTGGTTGAAACTGTAGAGAAACGTCTTTAAATGGCCAGGAGCAGCAGTGGTTCTCAGCTGGCTAACGTCTTGAGCAGTTTAAGTACATCAAAATGCCTTTCATTATCATCCTGAGTAGAGATATTGTTACATGTTGTAGTACTGCATCATTCTACTTTGGTTTTCAAAATGGCTGCCATTACAACAAAAGTCACATGACTGAAAGGCATGTATAATAAAGCAAGCGGTGGCACTGTAGAAACGTTACATAGTTTGCAAGAAACACTCACATTTTCACTCAGAGCAAACCAGTTTCCTTTCGATAGCAAATAATCTACAAACCCCAAGTATGGATATTATTGGCAGTAAAAAAAAGCAGGATCGGTGCTTCTCTAATAGTCACTGCAGTCCGTACTTTTTCCGATTCCTGCATCAAATCCACCACTGACATGACCAAAACAAAAATCCACCATTAGCGAACTACAAACTCGTTGGTCTACAAACAGTGTAGATATATGTCATATAATGGGACACATACGTAGACAACACCATCTGTGGATCAGCCCAAGACCCCGGGAGCCCGCGTGTCACACAATAGTCTGAGCAGCGCTGCCAAAGGAGATGTGTCTGAGCGGATGGCGGTAAAAGCTCACGGCGCAGGTCCCGGCGGTGTGTAATTAAAAGGTTCTCATCGGGGAACCTGGGCCTAACGAGCCTCTCTGTAAAGCGGTGACTGCTGCCGCGGAACAGACCGCCTTCCCTCTCCGGGGAGTCTCTCACCATCAAACTTTTGTCATTTAGCGTCAAATAATGTTCGCTCTCCTGGGCCTGAGTGATGTAAGTCACGCTGAGCAGACGAGGGCCCACTGCAAAAAAACACATCTATAAATAAGGTCGATTTTCCTGACACTTCTATTATTTGAACTTGATTTGAGAAGGAAAGTGAAATAATATACCAATGGAACATGTCTTTTTGCTCTTAAGAGAATAAGAAAAAACATCTAACACCTAAAATAATTTCACCTCTATTTACTTGAACTCAAATTTTTGTTTTTCTTGGGAACACAGAATTACTAATAAAGGTAAGTTTAACTCATTGAGATGTCAGTTTTGCATGTGTAGACTTTGAAATAGATTTAATCAAGTAACAATTAATCACCCAAATGAGTAGAGAAGTGCAATTCCTGTTATGAGACTAAACTTATGAGTAAAATGTCCAGATATTTTTGTCTAAATCAAAATTAAAATAGAGTCATTGGTATCGCTTTTTATAAGCGTTAGTGATTAGGGTTAAGGTTAGAGTTGGGATTAGGGTATGCAATATTATCCATGGCCTATTAGCATTGGCAGTAAATATTATTATAATGAGAAGTTTATTAATATCATTACAAACATATTATTCATGACCAATCAATCACTAATGCTTATTAAACCTTAATACTTAACGAGCACCCCTTAATATAAAGCATTACCAAATCATCAAAACTTCAATCAATCAAGTTGTATTTCCTTACAACAACCAAAGTTGACCAATGTGCTGCACACAATAAAAAATACAATTTAAAAAGAGTACAATTTCATTAGAAACAGACCATTATCACATCCACAACAGTTGCCACAGAACTATGTGTCAAATGCCTCTTTAAACAGGTGAGTCTTTAGTTTTGCTTTGAACAGGGGCAGGTCTGAAACGGCACGTAACTCGAGCGGCAACGAGTTCCAGAGTTTTGGACCTGCCACAGCAAAAGCCCGATCACCCCACTCTTTATGATGTGACCTGGGCACCTCCAGCAGGTGGTGTTGGGCAGAACGTAGGGTTCTGCCGGGCTGGTAAGGGGTCAGAGTCTCACATAAAAACGCAGGTGGATGGAACTGAAAACAAAAAAGCAAAAGTCTGTACTGGATTCTGAAAAGGACCGGGAGCCAATGCAGGGAGTGAAGGACGGGCGTGATGTGGTCATGTTTGCGAGAGTTGGTGAGGAGCCGGGCAGCAGCATTTTGCACAAGCTGTAATCTGTGAACGAACGTTTGACTGAGTCCAATATACAGTGCATTGCAGTAATCCAATCGTGAGCTGATGAATGCGTGAATAGTTTTTTCCAGGTCGGAGCGGCTCAGGAAAGGCTTCACTTTTGCCAGAAGGCGAAGCTGGAAAAAACTTGCCTTAACTACAAGAGTCGATTTGCTTGCGAAAGTCCAGATTTGCATCCAGATTAACACCTAGGTTTTTGATGATGGTGTGGGGGACGAGAGACTGAAGACCAGGAACAGTGGCGCTGAGTGGATTTTGAGCGTTCAGATTTGCCCTCATTTAAACACAAAACGTTCTGTGAGAGCCAGAGCTTAAGGTCATCCAGACACCTGTGTGATGGACTGAGGTGTGTCTGGGGAGTTTGGCGAAACCGGGAGGTAGATTTGTAGATGCATACATGTGAAAGGACACGTTATGGCGAGAGATGATTGAACCCAGGGGCAACATGTAAAGTGAAAATAAAACCGGACCTAAAATGGAACCCTGTGGTACACCAGAGGACAGAGGGGCTGTAGAGGAGGAAAAGTCATTGATGACCATGGAAAAAGACCTGTCCGTTAGGTAGGACATGAACCACTGCAACACGGGCCCCTGAAGACCTACCTGCTGGGCCAGGCGGGTCAGAAGGCTGGAGTGGTCCACTGTATCGAATTCTGCAGTGAGGTCTAGCATCACCAGCATTTTTTTTAGAGTCCAGAGACAACAGGATGTCATTTTGCACTTTCAGTAGTGCAGACTCAGTGCTGGAATCTTTCAAACATGCTATTCTGGTCTAGCAATGAATGTAACTGTTCGAATACAAGTTTCTCAAGGATTTTAGAGAGAAAAGACAGATGGGACACAGGTCTAAAATTGGACAAAACTGCTGGGTCAAGGTTGGGTTTTTTAAACAGCCTGCTTAAAAACAGTTGGAACAAACCCTGACCTTAGGCAGCTGTTGAAGAATGAAAGTAGAACTGGCCCTACTGTGTCGAAAACCTGTTTAGGCATTTTGGATGGAAAAATGTCGAAATGAAAGAGCCTCATATTTAAATTCACGGCCAAAGGAACCGCTCTGTGCTTTGTCCATGTGGGAAAAAAAACATGAAGCAAAGGACCATAATTAAACATGATTATATTCAATATCCTTAGTGTAAAGTTGACTCGATTAATTTTAGATTTAGTCGACAAAAACTAGAGTAAAATCGAAGAGAATTATTCGACTAATTCTTGACAGAAATCAGATGACATTTTCTTCAAAAGACTAAAACTAAATTGTCAAAATTAACACCGTTCCAAATGCCAGGATTCATCGGGCTCAGGTTGTGAAAGAGTTGGGAGACATAATTTCCACACATACTGTAGATTGGCCAAAACAGAGTCCGGATCTTAACCCCATTGAGAATCTTTGGGATGTGCCGGAGAAGGCATTGCACCGTGGTCACACTCTCCCATCATCAATACAAGATCTTGGTGAAAAATGAATTCAGTACTGAGTCTTTTTACGGCTCTTGTGACTCACCGTCGAAGTAGTAGCCAAACTTTCGCTCAACTCCAAAAGTAATGAGACGAATCAAAGCTCGGAGCGATAAGTACAGTTTGTTATGTTTCTTACTCAGCACTTGCCGCCTCGGACGCTTAGTGACAGCCAATCAGGTCGGCCGCTGCGAGTCCCATCTGTGCTGACAGGACAAACTCCAGCGCCTCCCACTCGGGCTGTTTACACTCCACCCCCGCGCTTCATTTAGCAGATCCACATTAAAACCAGCCAACTCCGCAGAGGGCTCACATTCTTCTGTCTGTCTTTGTGCACGTCTCCGAGTCCCACTCACCGCCGCAGAAACGCCGACGGCCTGGAAGACAAAGGTTATTTCCGTCACAGGGGAGCTCACGTGGGGATAGCGCTTTCAACGTCGTTCAGATTCCCACTTCTCTCCTCTCCTGTTATGGGATTTTCTGCTGGAATGAATGCAGAAAATGCCCGCCAGAAAATTAACCAGGCAACGTGTACGAAGCAAGTTAATTGCTCGGAATTTAAGGCGGTACTAAGTAACTTGTTTACCTTAATAAATCCTTCCCGTAGTCCCTCTGGGAGTAATACAAGTGTTAATGGGATGATTGGGGGGTATTTCATCTCCCCCTGGTGTCTCTGGCCAGAAAAAACACAATTGCAACTTGACTGCCACCGGGTCGGAGCAGCAATACACACTAATGGAATCACGAGGAAAGAAGCTAACAGGCTAACGGGCAAAGCTAACTGCGGGCTAGCGCCACTTAAACAGTATTTACAGCCAAGTTTGAGTGAAAAAATAATCTCCATTGTGTAATTGGATGAACAATATCCCTCTCTCCCTTTGTCTTTTCTGTCAGCAGACTTTGCACCCTCCAAAATCAACTAGAAAGCCTGTCTCCAAAGAATATAATATAAAAAAAAATAGATCCCCCTCTGTGACTACTCTAAGGGTCTTAGTTTTAACCACGCTGCATTTTGTTCTCTAAATTACTACATTTTGAGCTTTGGGCTTTGATTGACAGTTCTGGAGAACTGTGGAGGCTCATTGCCACTTACTGCCTTTTTAGGACCATGTTCTATAGGAGGAGCAAGGTGCACCATCGTAATTCCACACACCACATCATGTGACCATTACCTTGAATGCGGTGGGATGACAATTTTGTATCACTTATATCTGTGTCAGGGGTGGGCAATCAACTTTTGCAGTGTGTCACATGAGTAACCTGAATTGAGAGGGCTGCAAATTTTTCATTGCAAAATGCACTCAATTACAGTGCCTTGTGAAAGTACTAATACACCTTGAACTTTTGCACATTTTGTAACGTTTACAGCCGTAAACGTAAAGATTTTATTTAGAATTGTTTTTACTGAAAGTTCACACACAAATAATAGACAACTGTGAAGTGAAAGCAAAATGATACATGATTCTGTTATTTTACAAAAAATTGAAAAGTGAGAAGTCGGGCGTGCATAAGTATTTATACATCATGACTTAATACTTTGTGGAACCCCCTTTTGCTGCAATAACAGCAGCAAGTCTTCTGGGGTTTGACTCTACAAGGTTTGCACATGTAGAGACTGACATTTTAGCCCATCCCTCTTTACAAAACAACTCAAGCTCTGTCAAATTAGAAGGAGAGCGTTTGTGAACAGCAGTTTTCAGGTCTTTCCACAGATTTTCAATAGGATTTAGGTCAGGACTTTGACTGGGCCATTCTAACACATTCATATGTTTGTTTTTAAACCATTCCATTGTAGATGTAGCTTTGTGTTTAGGGTCATTGTCCTGCTGGAAGGTGAATCTCCGCCCCAGCCTCAGTTCTCTTGCTGATTCCAGCAGGTTTTCCTCCTAAATGTCTCTGTATTTGGCTCCATCCATCTTCCCAACTATTCTTACAATCTTCCCAGTCCCCGCTGAGGAAAAGCAGCCCCATAGCATGATGCCCCCCCACCATATCTGACACTGGGGATGGTGCACTCAGGACGATGAGCAGTGTTAGGTTTGCTCCATACATGACGTTTTGCATTTGGGCCAAAAAGTTCAATTTTTGTCTCATCTGACCAAAGCACCTTCTTCCACATGGTAGCTGTGTCCTCCATATGACTTCTAGCAAACTTCAAACGGGATTTCTTATGGCCTCCTTTCAATAATGGCTTTCTTCTTGCCACTCGTCCATGAAGGCCAGATTTGTGTAGAGTACGACTTATAGAACTATAAGGAATCTGTACATGGGGGAATCTGTCCCATGTACAGATTCCCCCAGCTCAGCGGCAGGACGTCGCAGCTCCTCCAGAGTTATCTTGGGGCACTTGGTTACATTTCTGACCAGTGCTCTCCTTGTTCGGTCTGTTAGTTTAGGTGGACGGCCGTGTCTTGGTAAGTTTGCAGTGGTGCGATACTCTTTCCATTTCCGAATCATGGATTGAACAGTGCTCTGTGAAATGTTCAAATCTTGGGAAATCTTTGTATAACTTAACGCTGCTTTAAACTTCTCCACAGCTTTATCCCTGACCTCTCTGGTGAGCTCCTTGGCCTTCATGATGTTGCTTAGTGACCAATACACTCTGACCATAGCTCTGAGGCCCTCACAGAACAGCTGGAATTATACTGAGAGTAGATTACACACAGGTGGCCTCTATTTAATGGTTAGGGCAAGGTGTGAACATTCTGCAGTCATTAGGAATGTTATAAAGGCAATTTAATGCACTCAGAAAATACTGTATGAATACTTATGCACGCCCCACTTTTCATGTTTCTATTTTTTGTAAAATAATAGAATCATGTATCATTTTGCTTTCACTTCACAGTTGTCTGTTACTTGTGTGTGAACTCTAACCCAATTAGATTTTTGTTGGTATAAATTATGGGAAGAGAGTCGTGGGCTGCAGTTTGTCCACCTCTAAGAGCTAGATCTTGTTCCTGGCGCAAGGTAAGCACAAACTCTAAAGGGCTATGGTTATTGGCTATGGTCTGAGTGGTGCCTACACATTAATTCCAGCCAACTCCGCAGAGGGTTCTCATTCTTCGGTCTGTCTTTGTGCACACGCGTCTCTGAAGCGCACTCACCGCCGCAGAAACGGCGACGGTTTGGAACACAAAGGTAATTTCCGTCACAGCTGAAATTTCCGTCACAGCTCACATAACCGTCACAGCTCTCCTGCGCCACTTGCGAGAGGACGTCGCTTATGAAAAGAGAAGAGTTTGACTGAGGCGTGGTTTATTACAAGCAGCACTGAGAGCGGACTCTGATGGCAGCCTCTCATTCATTTCCTCATTTACATCGCGCTGCCTTGTGTTCTTCTTTAAAGAGGGGGTATTATGCTTTTTTCAATCACATAGCACCAGTCTATAGCACTACAATGATGACGTAACCTTCTGTTGGTCTGTATATGCAGTAAATTAAAATAACTGCCTTGAATAAAATTGCTCTCTCAAAATGGCCGTACTGAACGTCTTGAAATAGGCCTCTGTCTCTTTAAGAAGCTTTCCGACACGCCCCCTTCAGCACACTACTGTGGCATTGAAACAACAACACTGTGCGGGGAGGGGGCTCTGCTGAGCTGAGGAGCAGTGGTTGGTGGCTTGGCTGGTGACAAAAGGTCCAGAGGCGTCTCCAGGAGGTGGGGGCGTTCCTAGGAGGACTGAGGCACAGCTACACCTAAAATGGCCGCCGTCTAAGTTTTTACTGATTACTCAAAAATATGTGAATGAGCCAAGGCAACACTCCAGGCATGTGTTTAATGAGGGAATGACATAATAACATGATATAAAGCTTGAAAAAGTCGATTTTACATAATACCCCCCTTTAAGCATTATAGGCTCTCACAGGTCAAATTAAAAACTTTATTAACGCCATCATGAGCTAAACCAAGTTTGTGTCCCGAGAGAAAGAGACGTCGCCTTCAGCAGGTCCCGGTGTGGCGAGGATTGTTCTTCTCTTTGATCGGGCCCTATGTGTTCACAGCACCATCTAGCAGGATGATAATCTCATAAGACAGGTCTTTGGAGCCCCGTTCCAAAGAAAATTCACCTAGAGTTGAGAAGAATATTATGCAACCTCTCCACAGAAAGGTCCACTCTCCAGGGAAGTGAACCCAGAAACGTCTGGAAGCGAAGCAACAGCGCTAACCACTCGGCCGATGTGCTGCCAACATTCTCAGTATTTGACCTATAGAAATCAATGCAACCGTTTGGGAGGAAAAACTTTTAACAAACGCAAAAGTCTTATTTCAGACGAAGCCTAAACTACAGGGTTGGCAGGATTTATACATGAGACAAAGTTTTCAGAGATTATTCTACATACTGGAGGTAGATTTTGCTTTACTTACTCACATCTATAGCAGTATTGATTGAATTCTGATTGTGTTTTCTGCTCTAATGTGCACACGTGTATTCGCTGACTCATCGGCTCGGGCAGCAGACAGACAGTGACCGGTGGAGGCTCAGGTGACTCCGCATCAGTCTCTGTCAGTGATCTCTCTCTCTGTCCTCGCTCTGAGCTCGGGGAGACCTCGCTGACATTTGCGCTCTTTGTGCCTCAACATTTGATCTGCGCTGACTCCCAAAGGCTCAAACCACAGTGGCATTTTCAAACGAGACGAGGGATGACGGGACGACCCTGCGCTCAACGGGGTTACCGAGGTCAGAGAACAACCGCCTTCGAAATCATCCGATATCAAACAACATCTATTACAGGGCCCGTTTTCTTTTCATCTGACCGTTTTCTTTGCAAAAAAATAAATACAAAATATGAAGAGTCTTTGCTTTATTCATGTATTCCTTCTCCTAAACTCAAAAGGCTTGGGCATGTATCTCAGCATTTCAATTTCCTCCCATACAAGTAATAACTGTTGAACTTCAAGATTCAAGATTGCTTTTATTTGTCAAACCATGACTGATTCGAAATTATATTTCTCTCATCCTTGATTGTGGAGCGGGGGGTGGGGAAAGAGGGGTGGGAGGGAGGTCAGGGAGTTCAGCTTCCCGATGGCCCTGTGTACGAAACTGTTTTTCAGTCGACTCGACCTGGCCCGTAGATTCCGCAGTCTCCTCCCTGAAGGCATTACCTTGAAGAGACTGTGTGATGGGTGCGTAGTGTCTCTGGTGATTCTGACGGCTTTGCGGGTGAGACGGATGGAGTACATGTCCTTAATGGAGGGGAGAGGAGCTCCACAGATCTTCTCCGCTGCTCTCACGATGCGCTGGAGGCTCCTTCGGCAGGAGGCAGTGTTGGGGCCGTGCCACACAGTGATGGAGCTGGTCAGGATGCTCTCTATAGTCCCTCTGTAGAAGAACCACACAGTGACGGAGCTGGTCAGGATGCTCTCTATAGTCCCTCTGTAGAAGAACCACACAGTGATGGAGCTGGTCAGGATGCTCTCTATAGTCCCTCTGTAGAAGTTGCACATAACAGAGGCTGGGACTCTAGCTCTTCTTAACTTGCGGAGAAAGTAGAGACGCTGATTTACTTTTCTTGACCAGAGATGTAGTGTGCATGGTCCAGGAAAGATTCTCTGTGATGTGCACACCCAGGAACTTAGTGCTGGTCACCCTCTCCACTGCAGCACCATTGATTGTTAGAGGAGCATGCTGGACCCGCGCTCTACGAAAGTCCACAACCATCTCTTTTGTCTTCTCCACATTTAGAGAGAGGTTGTTCTGTGTGCACCACATGGCCAGACTGCTCACCTCACTCCTGTAGTTTGACTCGTCTCTGTTGTTGTTGAGACCCACCACTGTGGTGTCGTCTGCAAACTTGATGAAGAGGTTTGAGTCGTACTTTGGAGCGCAGTCATGGGTCAGCAGAGTGAACAGGAGGGGGCTCAGCAACTTGTGACTCTTGTAAACATTAGTGGGCGATGCTGTCCTGGGATAAAGGACAGTCCCTTGGATGTGTGGTCTGAAGGAACCTATGAAGTGGGTAGGAAAAAAGGAAGGAAGAATTGGTTTCGGAAAGGGCCCATCAATCCTTCTGTGGACCCACCACCTGCAGGAGGAGCCATAAGGGCTGGTGCTATGTGATTTGGGCAGCTCCAACAGCTGCCCCCACGACCCGGCAACGGACAAGTGGAAGAAGATGGATGGATGGAAAGGGCCCATCAATTCCTCTTCCCTGATGGCACGGGGCAGGGTCACATTGTCAAAGAGTGGTACAGGGAGCACGGGACAACATTCTCACACATGGATTGACCACAACAGAGTCCAGAGTCCTTAACCCCATTGAGAATCTTTGGGATGTGCTGGAGAAAGCTTGGTGCAGTGGTCGCACTCTCCCATCATCAATTCAAGATCATAGTGATAAATGAATGCAGCACTCGATCTTTTGACATTACAGAAGCTACAACCAAATGTTAGATCGTGTGGTGTTTCTTTATTTAATATTGTCCAGACACTTTAAAATCTCTGTTGGATTAATATTTTGAAATGCCCCAGATATTCCTCAAATGTTTGATCGCACAATCCCAAGCTCCACAAAAGCAACCGAGAACAATGGGTGCCGGGTAATTGGGAGAGTTGGGATGTTTTGGTGGACTGCGGTGCTTTTTTTGCTATCAGAATAAAAATAATAATAATAATAATAACAGACTTCCACAGTCGAGCTATTCCAGGCCTACAGACTTTAACTGGGCTGCAGCAGGAGCCTGGGGTGCTGTTCGAGATATAAATTAAGTAATAGAAGCGTAATTGTCATGTAAATGCATCAAACAATGACTGATGTATCAAATGATGTTTGTGGCGCGGCGGGGCCTTCCTGCGGGGGTTTCCTCCGGTTTCCTCTACCACTCAAGACATGTACAATAGGCCAGAATGAATGTAGTGAGTGAGTGGTCGGTGGTGGTCGGAGGGGACAACGGCACAGACTGTTAGCCTCACTTCCATCGGTCTACCCCAGAGCAGCTGTGGCTATAATAGCAGCTTACCACCCCTGAGTATGGCGTTAATATATAATGACTGCAGGTTAGTGCTTTGAGAAACTTAGTAAAACAGGCTTGTAAAATGCAATACATTATTATTATGAAATCAGAATAAATAGAATGTCAGTTAAAAGCTAAACTAAAAAGGTGAGTCTTGAGCCTGCTCTTAAAAACATGAACGTTCTCTGTGGTCCTGAGCTCCTCCTCAGGTCATTCCAGAGGCGAGGGCCATAATATTGGAAAGACGCCTCGCCGTGAGTCTTTCTGTTGACTTTAGGAATAACTAGGAGACCCCTGCCGGAGGAGCGAAGGGGCCGTGAAGGTTCATAAGGTAAAAGCAGTTCTGAAAGATAAGAAGGACCAAGACCATTAAGACATTTAAAAACCATTAAAAGAACTTTAAAATCGATCCTGAAACACACGGGGAGCCAATGCAGCGACTCTAAAACCGGTGTAATGTGGTCCCGCCTCCTGGTCTTCGTCAGGACACGAGCTGCTGAATTTTGTAAAAGTTGTAAACCTGAGATACTCTTTTTGGGAAGACCAGAAAGTAGGGCATTACAGTAGTCGATACGACTGGTGATAAAAGCATGCATTAGCGTCTCCGTGTTGGCCCGAGAGAGAATGGGGCGGACTCTGGCTATGTTCTTTAGATGGTAAAAACCTATTTTTGTGATATTCTTAATGTGTGGGATTAAAGTTCAGCTCAGAGTCAAAAATCACACCCAGGTTCTTCACCTGTGAGGAAGGATTAAAAGACAATGACTGTAGTTTGGGTAAATGTTTCTCTCTCTGGGCCTGAGGACCGATGACTAAAACTTCAGTTTTGTCCTGGTTAAGCTGGAGAAAGTTTTCTCCCATCCAGGATTTGATCTAAAATGCAGTTAAAAAGTGCATCCATTGGCCTGGTGTCCTCAGGAGACATGGAGATGTACAACTGTGTATCATCAGCGTAACTATGAAAGTTGACTCCATGTCTCCTGATGACATCACCAAGAGGGAGCATATACAGGTTAAAAAGCACTGGGCCTAAAATCGAACCCTGGGGCACACCACATGTAATGTTATGGACCTTAGAGGAGCAGGTATCCACACTTACCATGCTTTAGTAACCTGGCAAAGTTCTGTTCGAACGGTGAAGGCGGGACCTGTTCCAGATGGATTCTCGTGTTTTTATAAACTCACAGATAACGTGAGAATTCAGCTAGCTGGTGCAGTCCAATCCAGCGGAGACAAAGAAGGGAAAAGAAAACGGCAGGTGCGGCATAAAAAAAAGAGGGAAAGGCATTAACGATCATTCATTCATTCAAACTTTATTAAGGACACAAGTGAGGACACATGATACATATTTATCAATTTAGAAAAAGCGGATAAATAATATATTTTTCAACTCCATAACTTGGTGATCCTCCAACCTTTGACTTCTGAAGCTTACGCCCTATGTGTTGAGCCACAACCTCTTTGGGTACATGGGCCGGTCGAAATCGATAAAGCCCCGGGCCGAAATGAGGTCCCAGCACGCTCCTGATCAACAACAGCAGTGGTGCAATCAGTAAGTGTCAAAGGGTGAGACTTTGACCATTGTTTCAAAAAGAAGCATTATTTCGTTACTTCTCCACGTCACCCATTACTGTCTGGTGTAAGAGCCGCCCAATTCACCAAGCAAATCATTAATTCCAACCCCTATAATGCAGAATGTCAACAACTATAGACATTTTACCGGATAAATATGACGTGCATTTGGCAGGTCCATTATCAAGAGCACCAGCCCTGGGACAGAGAGTATTAAACAAACCTCAAAGTCCTGGCAGCTGACCCAAATGTAAAAATTAAATCCACCTCTGGCTATCTCCAAGAGTCTGACCTCTGCAAACCAGGCCCCAAAAAAAAAAAAAAACAGATAACGTCAAACTCACAGCAGATCATAGAAAAAAAACCACCAAAAGGTTGTATTAGTGTCTGTGAGCTCTGGGGGAATCGCTCCGTCCAGAATGCATTAGTGCGTCTCAGTGGAAGCCAATATCTTTCCAAATGTGCAGGAGGCGGATTTCTATTACCCCGGCGTCCAGATAATGTTATGAGAAGATGGGAAAAGGGCAAGCGAGGCGGGAGATATATCGCAGACAAGAAACTATTTGAAATTGATATGAAACAGGAGTGTGAAAGCGGACGTGTGGATCGTAATTGCGATTTCAAAACATTCTTGTGGCGACCCTAGCATTGAAGTATAGGTTTTGCGCGAACGGTGAAGACAGGAAGGAGTGAGAGATTAGGCTAGACAAACATTTACCGAGGGACAAAATAGTCAGAATCAACAGGGAACATCACTTTGTGAGCTCTACTTCTACTTCCGGGTCCGTGCCGGCCGGCAAATTATGCCAGAACTCTTCAAAACCACAATCAATATTTCTGAAACTCTACGGGGAGTTACTGAAACGACCTATTTCTCAGGCTCATTAGCCAAAAATGCCGCACCTACTGCTAAAAAAGTAATATTAACTAAAGTCGCTACTTCCGGGTTTAGCGGAGCTGCTGCGCCGTTAGCATTTTTTTCCGCTAAACCCGTAAGTAGCGATTTTGGTAAATATTACTTTTTTAGCAGTAGGTACAGCATATTTGGCTAATGGGCCTGATAAATAAGTATGTTCAGTAACTCAGAAATAGTTTCAGAAATATTGTGGTATTGAAGAGTCTATGCGGACCCGGAAGTAGAGCTGTGACGTCACCACTATCCAACCGAGTAGTCGAGCCCAGAGCAGTATCAGCTTAAACGCCACATCGCCAACGGCAACCGAATGTCAAAGGTTACAAAGAAATGACGACATGAGAACTGGTGTGATCCGCTCAGTGCTTTAAAAAAAAGGGGGGAAAAGGAAAGAAATGACATTAAAGGAAATGACTTATTTATAAGAAATAATATCTGTGTTCCCTCCTGGAACTGCCACCTTAACGTGGTGGAGATGGCGCAGATGGTAGAGTGGGTAGTCATCATGATCGGGAGGTCAGGGGTTCGAATCCCGCCTCCTGAAGATGCACACTGTCGTTGTGTCCTTGGGCAAGACACTTCACCCAACTTGCCTCCAGTGTCTGCGTAGATTGGTGTAGAGAGTGTAAATGGGTGAGTGGATCCTTGCTGTAAAGCGCTTTGAGTGCCTAACGTAGGTGGAAAAGCGCTATATAAGTTGAGACCATTTACCATTTTGAGCAACCAAATTATCCTGGGGGCTCTGTTGTCGGGGGCTTCGTGCCCCTGGTAGGGTCTCCCATGGCAAACAGGTCCTAGGTGACGGGTCAGACAAAGAGCAGTTCAGAAGCCCCTTATGAGAGACCAACAGGCCCGGTTAGAACCATGAGGCCGTCCTTCCATGGACCCACCACCTGCAGGAGGAGCCATAGGGGCTGGTGCAATGTGATTTGAAGCAGCTCCAACAGCTGCCCCCACGACCCGGCAACGGACAAGTGGAAGAAAATGGATGGATGGATGGATAATATCAGTGTCCACACAAAAGTTACAAAAGTATAACAATCAATTAACAAGCATCTTATCTAAGTCCTGCATCTATACATCACACCGAGATAACACACATCTTATAATCTGAGCTCTGGCCAGAGTGTAATGTCCTAAGAGAAACATCATCCCATGTGTATGAGAAATTACTACTTTTACCGGTTCCTCGCACTTCTGCCATTTCCCTCGGAGCAGTGTATGAGAATGCACACTATTCGGTTTACCATTTAGTTTCAATGGCTAACATGCACAACATTATAAACACAGACGTATCAATCATCAAAGCTATCCCGCGGGTAGTTTTGAATGTCCTCTCAGAAGTAATTCCACTGACACTTGTTGTAAATATGAATTTATCTGCTACAGATCTGCTGAAATGCACAGTGGTTCCCAACCTTTTTGCCTTGTGTACCTCTTGGACCTTCTATGTGTACCCCTTACCTCGAGGTTCTTGATGTGTTCAAAATGAAGCTAAAATGTCTTGAAGTCACACATTTTATTGCACAATATTGTTTGAATAGCATTTTCTCTCAAAACTCTTTTTGAATCTTAAATAATTCCAAGTACCCCCTGCCGAGTCCACGAAAACCCCCAAAAGGTCCCTGTACCCTTAAAGACTGCTTTAGCAAAAGACACACTGCCCCGAAACAAACGTACGGCCTCTTGCAGAAACAAGCATGATGTGCCACCGTATGAATAAAACATAGTTTGCTCATTCAAAAACATTCCCCCAAACAAAAAACTCAATCATATTTCTCCAAACGTTCGCCGGAATCTGGTTTGACAGCAGAAAATATTGAGACGTAAAGTTGAATCAATTTCTCTCACATGAAACCGAGTTCTGTTTCTAGTTCCATCAACCCTCTATTAGAAAATTGGACGTTATCTCTTCCGACGCGATCGATAAATTATCCCATAACAAGGTGTCGGGCCGTGATTAGCATTACTGCTCCCGACCGCACGCTACAGACTAATTATTTCTGAAGGACCCCCATGCTCTGCCAGCGTGCATTTCGAAACACTTTTGGAGAATGAAGCGTCGCACATCATTTCTAAAGCGATATAAACTGCAGTTGCTCCCGAATGCGGCACGAGCCCTGCAAATATATTTCACACCAACAAACGCTCCTCGAAGTTTATTCTGTCAATTGTTAATGCTGTTAGTTTTAGTCAAGATTCTCCCCCTCGGTTTAGCCCTGATTTTATTTTCCTTTTTCAGTTGAACGAATGCCGTTATTGTTTCCTCTTGTTCACGGCGATCCGAAGTGCCTGTGTTGACATGAAGTGCAGGAAGCAGCCGGCGTTCAGCGGGGCGAGGTAAGTGCGCGCTGTGTGGAAGCTGAAAAGAGGACAGCGCCATGGCAACAGTTGGTCCTGGATAAATGATAACATACATTCTGCCGCCACTACCAATCAGTGACACACGTCTCCGCTGTCGTGGCTGCTCAGGGCCGCAGGACTCGCAATCAAATCAAAACTGCAGTTTTAACCGTCGCCGGTGGCAAATGGCAATCCATAATTTGATCATTTCCTCTCCAAATGACTCTATATACGGTTTCCTTGGGGTCTTTTTATGTGTAAAACCCACTCACCCTATAGTTACAGCTCGACAAACACGCTCCTAAATGCATGATGCTGATGATTGTGAGATATGTATAGCCATTATTTGTTATACTTTTGATTTTTATGGCTCAGCTTGTAAAAACCCCAAATAAAAAATCATGAAATTTGAATATTTTGAAAATGGACTGTAAGCCATAATCATCAACATTGACATATTTCACTTTGCATGTAATGAGTCTACTCTATAGCATATATTAGTTTTTATATTAGCACATTTTAAGTTGACTTACAGAATTATATGAACTTTTTTCGTGATAATATTCTAAATATATGACGAGCACCTGTATAGGAGACAGACATGTAGCCGTGGTGGGGGCACTGTGCGTATCTGCGGCCCTTGTGTGGGTGTGAGGAGAGGGGCTAGTTGGGTAGCCGTCATTTTTGTTGACCACTATCGCTTCATTCTAGTTTTTATTTTTGTCAATCCAGTATTCATCCTTTCAATATATTCTGTCAATACCCATACTGCTGTGGCAGCTGCATGTCGTAATCAATAAATCACTGATAAATCACGGCTGTGCTGTGACCCGCCTCCACCCCTTCACCACCCCGCTGCCACATCCTTCACCACCAGTGTCCAGGCTCCAGCGGAAGACATCCCTAACTCTAGCCTCCCCATCCATACTAACTATAATCCATATATCGATGTCTACTGGTCTGAGTCTATCCAGGTTGAATTAGCACAAGTAAATTCATATTGGATTCATGAAGGTCTTATTTTTGCTTTATTTATTGATTTGCTTTATTTATTTCTACTCCTGTTGGACACTTTAGCCCTGATGTTTTAGAAGTCATAAAATGCAGTTATATAAAGTGCCGGCAGAGGATGCATAACCTGCTACATTGAAACGATGTTCAAACCGTAGATTGTGAGGGAGACCGTTTAAACTTCAATAGCTTAAGCTTCAATAGGTTTCCAAAGAATATTATTGATTCTCAAAACGTATAATACACAAAGCTGCGTGCGACCAGAGTTTGTGCCGGTGTGTTGGGCGCAGAGGACACCCACTGAATGTGCAGGTTGTTATGTATGTTTTTCATAACATTAGAACAAATGCGTACAAGCTCAACAGAGCCCTTTCTGAAAGATATAGTCCATTTAAATTAAATTCCTTACTCAGAAAACAAAGCAAGCCTGGTTTCAAAACCAAAAGACAATCTCCAAATGCAGCGGCGCTTGTAAAGAGGCAGAGAGAAGCAGTTTGGGGAATGAGAACGGGGGAAGATTGAAGAGTCAAAGATTACAAAAAAAAGCTCATTTGTTTGGCTGCCAGGAAGAGGAAATATGATATTATATTAAAGAAAACCTCCACAAGCAAAAGGTATCAGGACAAAGCAAGCGAGAGATAGATGGTGTGGAGCAAAGGGAGGAGGAAAACGCCACTGAGACTGCGAGAAAGGGATTGGCGAGTGTCTGGAACGGCTGGCTTTGGTTCCCATAAAGCCACATTACGGCGAGCTCATAACACCGCGGCGCTGCTGCCTGCACCGATACGAGCCCCGGCTTTGGAACATGAATAATTCAGCCGCGGAGAGAGGGACGCGCCGAGCCGAGGAGGCTGTGGCATACGGTCCGGAAACCCACGAGACTCCGCGAAGAGCCAGAGAGATGGTTAACTCACGCCACAGTCAGATCTGACCCCATGGACTCGGAGAACTTAACCAGGCCAAAGCGCTGGTATTATCGCACCGTATCAGGGTTCATTAGGCCACTTGGTTTGCATGGCACATTTGCTTCGGTCTTTTCTTCCTCTGCAAGAGAAACTTAACGGGAGGAGACAAAAAGCATTTCCGAGTAAACCTTTTTATTGAAAACAACACTTAGACGATCTTCTTCTTTAAAAGGCCATGTCGATATAAAAATAGTTGGTTTATAGCCCCCGACAATTTGTGTGATGTTGTGGCAGATGGTTCTAATAGCTTCAGACTCAATGGAGCCGGGAAGGTTAAGAGGGCCACTGTGAATCGGGGGGAGCGTAAGGGCATCCTGTTTAGACAGTCTAAGGAAGAGCTATTATCTGTTTTAACACATGGTTTCCAGATGTTAACACCTAAGCTATCGAATTTCCTTTGTGTGGTGAAATGCATGATGGGATATGTTAGGAGAATGGGTTTAAGCTAAGGATATAATGAGTATGCTGAGAAGAATCCTCGAGACTTCTTGGGACACCTTGGGACACCTCTGAGATGCTTAACCTGTCAACTTCATTTGGACTATCTGTAATAAAGAGCCTCTGAGACACGCAACCTTTCTGATCTTTCCTCATTTTACAACGAGTGGATACGGGAGCCAGATCGCCGCCTTTAAATTGTGTTTATATTTTTATATTTTTATTCATAGCCACATGTGTGCAAAAACGTGGATTTAGGGTCATTCTCGGCCAAGTATTCAGACTGTCATGACGTCCCAATGGCAAAGGCAAAAAAAATAAACGTGATTGGGTTGTTGAGCTGCATGAGCAGGGCCTCTCACTGCGCGGCATCGCGGCTGAGGTGGGGCACAGTGAGATCCCGAGGGTTATGGAACTAAAGAGTCAAGAGGAAAACCCGAAAGAAATGTCAGCAGCTCTAGGCCGGAGGATCCGATTGGCGGTCCGTCAAGACACAGGACGAGGCTCGACCCACATTAACCTCTTCACCCCCGCCTTAAGGCAAGGCAAGTTTATTTGTAGAGCACAATTCATACACATGGCAATTCAAAGTGCTTCACACCTGTTGGCTCTGTAGGTGAACTGCAGCGGGCCCAGGAGGGGGGCTGTGATGTCCTTGAGGTGGGGCAGGACCAAGCTCTCAAAAGTCTTCATGACCACAGACGTCAGTGCCACCGGCCTGTAGTCATTAAGTCCTGTGATCCGTGGTTTCTTAGGGACAGGGACGATGGTGGACGATTTAAAGCAGGACGGCACGTGGCATGACGTCCTGCTGTTTTATTCTCCAGTAAACGTCCATTAGGCAAGGCAAGTTTATCTGTAGAGCACAATTCATACACAAGGCAATTCAAAGTGCTTCACAGTTGCATAAAATTACAAGAAAACAGATCAAATAAATCATTAAAACATCAACATAAAAATTCATCAATTACAGTAAAAGGCGAGAGTGCAGATAAAATACTTTCAGGGTGCATTTTCTCCAGTTCGGCTTTACCCAAATCTAAAAGCTTCTTGACTGGAACCAGAGTAACGCCTCATTTGAAAGCTAAGACCTACAAAACTGACCTTGCATCGTTGATTTTTCACGTTCGTTTTCATCTCATTTTTGCCACTTTTTTGTTGAGTTTTTGTTGATTTCTTTTGTGGCTTTTTATCATCTTTCAATCACAGAAAATGGTTTGTTCCATTTTTTTTCCGTCTCACTCCCCATTGTGTCCTATTGAAGTTCTACCTGGAACCTTGTACTGGACCGTATTTAGTGATTGTTACTCGGTATGACTTTAGACTACACTTGTGTAAACAATAATCTTTAAGCCACGTTTCCTCCTGCAATAATCAATAATCACAAGAGCCGTTTAATCCCCAAGGCAAACCGAAGCACTCATTTAAAAGCCTCGCCGCTGTACCGGGGGCTCATTAGGCTGCGTGGAAAAGTGCGTCCCGCTTTACGAGAGCTTTGTTAGAGCGGGAACACCGGCAAAGGGCCTCCAGTCACGGACACGCGGCTTTATTAATCCGGTCAGGGGAGAGTTAATTTGAGATTGTGGCGGTGGCCGGGAAACCTGGGATTAGGCGGAGAGCGGCGATCACAGAGGAGACTTCATCGGGAAATGCTGAGGCACCAGGCAGCTCATTATTACAAGTGCGGCCGCGAGATCCAGCCCAGCGGTCCACGGCTGGCACAAAAAAAACAAAAAAAACAAGGAGCAGCCTGCATAAACGGAGCACAATTAGGCCTATGCAAACACACACACACGCACACAAAGACACACACACACAGACACGCACAGGCCCGAGCGTTTAAGTTATTCACAACATGCGCCGTGTTGCATTGGGGCGACGGGCTCGGAATTCATTACGGCGAACGAAGCCATTTCGGAAACGTGTAAACATTTCACCTGCAAACAGCCGCCGACAAGACAAAACGGAATTGTCATTTTGAGATGAGCGTCTCCAATTTCGGATTTCGCTCGAATGCAAATGATACAAAAAGATTGTTCAGAGGGGATTTTGGATATTGTGTTTAGTTCTCGAATAAACTAGTAAACTAGTAACGTGGGAAAAAAAATCACATTCTGCCTCGGTCTGTGCAGTTCAATAAAACCCCTTCAGCGTGTTGGAGTATGTAGGAGTAACTAAACTGGATACGTTGTTGCAAGATAATAAAGAAAACCTCATTTGAGAAAACAGGTCCCTAAAGTTTTTTAACGTCCTCACAACCGCCTTTACATTCTTCCTGTCTTTAGCCACAGAAAAGAAATGACCATATTTGGATCACAGCGTCATCTCGGCCGCCTTTCGTGCTACACGTGGATACCAGTCATTTCAATATATGTGAATGAATACGTGTGTGTAAGCTTCATTAAGGGTGATTTTTTTATTTTATTTTATTACTTTACTATGTTAAAGCAGTACTAACAAGTGTTAATGGGAGGATTGGGGGGAGGACCATGATTGCAACTTTCCCTGCACCGGGTCTGAGGTGCAATACACACTAATGGCATCACGAAGGAGAAGCTAACAGGCTAACGGGCAAAGCTAACTGCGGGCTAGTTCCACATAAACAGTATTTACAGCAAAGTTTGAGTGAAAAAAGTATCTCCATTGTGTAATTGGATGTACAATATCCCTCTGTCCCTTTGTCTTTTCTGTCAGCGTAGTATTTACTCTCACGGACAATTAATGAGTAAAATGCTACGACACCAGCAGTGGCGCTTATGGCCTCTAGGGGCATGAGTTACTTAGTTCGGCAGCAAGGGAGAAAACTTTAGCTAAAAATCTTAACGTTGACCACTGCATGGAAACTCAACTCACCTTTAACAAATGTGTGGTACACCAAATAAAACTGAGTCTAGTGATAATTGAGTATGAAATGTTTCATATCTGCTCTATACGGAAAAAAGTCTGAGCATTTCCTTAAAGTTTTCCGATATAGTTGCCCTTTGCAGAAGTTGAATGCAAATCTATTTGACCAGATCTCAACACCTGTGGGTCCCGAGTCTCGGGAGCAGATAATTTATACATCTGTGAAACTCATTTAAAAACCACAGTGACTTCACCTCCAGGTGTGAGTCCCAGCTCTGAGGCCCGGGCACGAGGCTGGCTCCGCTTCCGTCGGCCGATTTAAAAGGGTAATGACTCAAAAGCGCCGGAAAGGACCAGAGTTTTAATCACTTCACTCACTCGCTTTCAGTTCTTCAGTTTGGCGACTTGGTGACGTAGCTGTTGATACTATCGCAATTTATCTTGTGTTATTTATTTTTGGTGTATTTCTCCCATTTTAAAAAACCATGAGAGGAGGAGAAAAGGGAAAACAAGGCCATAAAAAATACATTGTGCTTACGACTCTTATGTTTGTGTTTTTTTTTCTCCACACAAATTGCACCATTACTCCATTGCAAGAAAGCATATCAGCCGTTTTAACCTTTAACCTGGTGCCCAGAGACAGGACTAAACATGGTGAGTCGGTGTTTCAGTTTTATGTAGCCAAACCCTGGAACCGTCTTCCTTAAAGAGCGGGGTTTATGCTTTTTTGCACATATTTGATCATATCTCAAACACATCTTTATCACAGTTTTATTCTTTGTTGGTTAGAAAATGCAATATTGATCTAAAACAGCTAAAACAAAAATATCCAGTAGTTTCACTTCCTGGTATCACAATAAGCATCGTCTTGCTCCCCTTCTCTGCGCAGCTGTTTCAATTAAGACAAAATAAAAAGATTAACGGATTAAGTTTGGCATGAGAACGAGAGGTGAGGAAAGCATTTCCTGGATATATAAGACTTCAGCAGGAGCTTACTTCTCTTTAGTCCTCATGGCCACATCGCCTTTGCTCTGCCCGATCCCGTCAGACCTTGGAAGCTAAGCAGGAAGGGCCTGGTCGGCACTTGGATGGGAGACCGTTTGGTAACACCAGGAAGCCTGAGCAAATGCAGTGAGCGAGTGAGATGGTTGGTGGTGGTCGCAGGGGCCGATGGCGCAGATTGGCAGCCTCGCTTCCATCAGTCTACCCCAGGGCAGCTGCGGCTACAATAGTAGCTTACCATCACAGAGTCTGGCGTGAATGAATAATGCAATGTAAAGTGTCTTCGAGTATCCAGAAAAGCGCTATATAAAACTAATGCATTATTATTATTATTATTATTCCTGCAATACCACCCCCTGGTGGCCAGGAGCGACTCCAAAAGAAACTGTACAACAGAGTTTATTTTTTCTAAAAGTCACTATGATCCATGTGACAACGCTTGGCAGGGTGTCTTTTTTTTTTTTAACCAAACCAGGTTTTTGTTCTGTAAAAATAAGCTTGAGGCTTTGAGTGACAAGCTCTGGAGCACCGGAGGCTTGTAGGGAGGAGACTGAGCAGCCAACATGGATTTTCTCTCAAATGGAGTAATTAATGTAAATGGGGAGGAGAGAGCAATGACTAGGTCTATAAATATACAGTCTATGTTTGGGATTAGCCAAACATGGAAGGTTCAAAGATGTACGAGTGGGTCCAAACCAGGTATGATTTTTTGAGAAGAAAACAACTTTATAACATGGGGGGAAAAAATCTAAAAAGTCGATTTTGCATTTTAACCCCAGCCCTTTAAGATGTGAGGCATTCATTGACGTTGAGGGTCAAACGCAGAGGACAGGGTTTTTGCTTTTTGCCGATGGGCACCAGAACAGTACTATAAATAGCACCGTAACCTCAAAACATTTAAACTCTCCATCTTTTCTCAAGCTCGCCCTCGGTGGGATAATCCTCAGCGTCAGGTACCCGCGTTCCCCTCACCTGCTGCCGAAACTGGTTTGGCTCGGCAGCGATGTGGGACGGGGCTCCGCGCTGATCTGGGGAATTGGCGCGGGGGCTGCGGCGCGGAGAGAGCGAGCGGGGATCCTTTACCGCTGTTGTTGTGTTGACAGACTTTCATTTCCTGCAACGACGGAGGGCCAAGACGAACAAATGCTCTGCCATCTATCATCCACACAAACGCGGAGTCGGCGGACACGCGGCCGCCCGGACAGATTGCGGCTGAAAAAGGAGCAAACTGCGTCTCGTACACAGAGTCGAGCTGTTCTGTTTTTTGTTTTTTTTTGCGCATATACATATATTTCCTGTTTCCTGTTTTCCCCGGTTTTGTGATGAATAACAGATGGCCCGACAGAAATATGAATAAGATGCGGACTCAACAAACTGCTGCTGCTCCTAATCTGTGTCCAAACAGTCCCCGGGAGTTTAGAGCCAGACACTGAGCGTGCAGATGCATGTGTGTTATGCACCACAATGACCCACAAACTAACACTCGGAAAAAGGGCTGGCGTAACCTTTGAACCCCCACCTTAACGGAGCACATTTGCTCCAGCTCCTCTTTACCCAAATCTTTACCCGCATTTTGGTCACATTTTTTTGGTTTTTGGAGGTCGCTTTTTTTACGTTGGTTTTTGTCATGTTTTTGTCACTTTTTTATTGTGTTATTGTGGCTTTTCCGACACGTCTATGTTGCTCCTTTGTTGCGTTTTTTGTTCACTTTTTAGTCGCTCTTATGTTGCATTTTCATCCTCGTTTTCGTTGCTGTTTTGAGGCTTTTTTTTAAGAAAAAGTCTTTAAAGCAGAACTAATCTCTACATCTAAGTGCTATGAGTTTGCAATATTTTTTCATGACAAAGTCCAAGGCATTATTTCAACAACACAAATAGCAACCCTGCCACCAGATAAACACCTTGAGCTGACACATTTCACACCTGTTACTGACAAAACAATCAGTAACAGGTGTTACTGATTGTTTTGTAACACAATCAGTGGAGGCTTGTAGGGAGGAGACTCCACACAAATTTATCATCATCATTCAGAGATCCTCACTGAACTTCTGGAGAGAGTTTGCTGCACTGAAAGTAAAGGGGCTGAATCATTTTGCATGCCCAATTTTTCAGTTGTTTATTTGTTAAAAATGTTTGAAATATCCAATAAATTTCGTTTCACTTCATGATTGTGTCCCACTTGTTGTTGGTTCTTCACAAAAAATTATAGTTTTATATCTTTATGTTTAAAGCCTGCAATGTGGCAAAAGGTCAAAAAGTTCAAGGGGGCCGAATACTTTGGCAAGGCACTGTATATATAGTAGAGTATATATTCAAAAGAAGCTTTGTTATTGCACGCACTTATTTTCTTTATCTCACTATATTTATATCTGTGATCTTATTCCTTTTTCTCGTTTGTATATAATTATTGGTGTTTCATGTTGCACCATTTATTCAAAGCTAAGTCCTTGTTTGTGAACCCCTCTATGACAATGGCAACAAAAAAAATCTGATTTTGGATAACCCATTATTGCAACGACAAAAAAAAAGGTCTGGGAACGATGTTCAAATACAATCCCCATGTCTGTGCTCCGACCAAAAAGCACTAAATCCAGTAGAATCACATTTTAATAGAAACATGGTTCACACAACTCCCTCAGAGAACGGCCGGCTGCGATATTAAATCTCAAAGTAATTTTGTTTTTCCGTGCCAAAATGCATGATCGAAAGCGCACTGGCTTTGGGCATGAAATGTGATGTTGTGGCTGTTCAACTTGGACGTTCACCATTGTTTCTCTATTACTGGGAGAATGAAACCTTTAAGAGGATGTGTGCCTTTTACAGCAGGTATGAAACGGGCCTCCGAGACAAACACGGACTCTACTCTCACAGCGAGTTTTATTTCTTTACCGCCTTTGTCCGGGAAAAGTTATCACTGAAAAGCAACGGATAACAACGAGTGGCGCATGTGTAGGACAGTGATTCTCCCCAGTCGCTCCATTCAAATGCAATGAGGAAACTTAAAGAAAGCAGAACTAAGTAACTCTTGCCCCTAGAGGCCATAAGCGCAACTGCAGGTGCCGTAGCAAGTTACGATCTTTGCCCGTTAGCCTGTTAGCTTCTTTCCTCGTGATTCCATTAGTGTGTATTGGTGGCTCCGACCCGGTGGCAGTCAAGTTGCAAGCATGTTTTTTCTGGCCAGAGACACCAGGGGGAGATGAAAGACCCCCCAATCATCCCATTAACACTTGTATTACCCCCAGAGGGACTATAAAAAGGATTTATTTAGGTAAACAAGTTACTTAGTACTGCTTTAAAGATCTTACGTTTGAAATCTAGGTAGTGAGGCTTGATCGTGTGGTTGAATACAATGACATACAGTTACTACTTTGCAATACATGAAGGGCTGAACTATTTTGGGAAATACTTTTTTTCTCTCGGGACATTCGGACACCCCTACAAAATGGCGCGCTCACTATATAGTCACTATATAGGGAATAGTGTGGACATTCGGACACAGGCTCTGTCACTGATAATTGACCAAAACTGTTCCGAAAACGGCCAATGCAGAGTGAGCGCTCACTTCTTCCACAAACAATCTTTTGTGCAGCCTGGAGTTTAGTAAACAACAGCGCGCAACTTCAGGCTCTGCGGCGACATGGGTCTTTCGCTAAAGGTAAAGCCAATGTGTTTCTTGTTGTCACTGCTTTTCTCTTTGTCTACCGCGGCTCTGCTATCTCTAATAATGACCAAAGTGTTTGTAAGTTATAGCTTGAAGCAGCTCATAATCTGCTCATGAGTTCAGGTTGCTTTTTTAGACTCACTGCGGGTCATTTAATTGACATCTGGAGACAAAAAGTACAGAAAATTGGCACCAACATTTTTTATACCGCCCCCTATCGGAGCTTTTCGGTTGGTACCAAGTATTTGTGACCGATCGATGACGTTCAGACTGAAGTCGCATTGCAAAATATCAGATATGTATCAGATTAGGACATAATCCACGTGGCCTGGGTCGCATTTGAAAACATCGGATCTGTGTCGGTCAGACTGTTATGAAAAGATCAGGGGAAAAAAAAAACTGAATTGGGACACTTCAGCCAGCAGTCCGAACGTAAACACCCTCCCTATTGGAGCACGTTGCCTTTATGGCAAATTTAGCACAGGATTTAGCATTAACATATTAATATAGGTTTAGGAATATAAACTAATGTAACTAATCCAAGAATCACTCGCGTTTCAGAACATGTTTATTGATTGCACCAATGGCCTCGACGAAGCCTTACGCAGGCATTGAGAGCAGGTCTTTGTGCTGCACTTTACAATAAGCACAGACGTGTTGGTAAAATCAGAGGAACGGCTTCTGAAAAGAGCAGTCCGCTTTTCAGAACGCACCACATGGACTTCGCTTTGAGGCAGAAAAATATACTTTCAAAGGACCGCGCGAAGGCGAATTTCCTGAAGTCAAATCTTACAATTGGAGTCCACAGAGAAGGTAATTTTCCTGTCCACTTAATTTGTTTTTTCCTGTTAAATGACTTGACGGCTGGGGTTGTAACACTCCAATTACAATAAAATAGATCATAAAAAGGCGGAGCTGTTGCCTTTTTCGATCTAAAGAAAATAATTGGTTTTGTTGAAAGCGGCAATCCGTCTTCATTTAACCTCTAACACACCTGTGCTCGAGGTTTTATTCTTGCTTATTGCTGTTGTTTGCCACGCTCAGCGCCGGTGCGGTTAATCCGCGGGGACGTCGCTGCATGATTGTGTTAAATAGGAAAAGCTCAGCACCGCGGGCGAGCGGTACACTGACTTGTGCTTAAAATGCAGAAAGCGAGCGGCGAACGGAACCTGGGGAAATCTGAAGCCAGCGCCCGGCACGCCGCGATATGGCCAAGATTGCGTTACGTTTGGATTTGTCTTGAACGCGATACCCGTGAAAAAAGTAAAAGGTAATTATAACTATGGGTGATAGTTTGAGTGCTTTGGTGGAGTAGTTCTCCGACCGTCCACCGGGCTGCTGGACTTCACTATAAAAATGTCATGATTTGTCTTTTGTTCCCCTGGTTTTGTATGTTTTTGGTCTAGTCCTGTGTTTTCTTTTTAAATGTGTGTTCTGTCCTTGTGATTTTTGCTTTGCTTCCCTTGTGTTGATCGCCTGCCCCGCCATGATGTGTTTCACCTGTGCCCGTTTCCTCATGTATTTATACCCCTGTGTTTCCCTTGACCCTTGTCGTGTCATTGTGTACGTCAGCCGCGGTTTGTTTCTCTGGATTCTGTTATTTTGTTTTTTGTCAATTATTAAACGTCACCAGTTTCGTTGCAGTCCTGCATTTTGGGTTTTTATTTTTCCTCACTCCATCACCAAACCATGACAGAATGACACGACCACCTCAAGACCCAGCGGATTGCCCTTCGGTAGCCCAGGACCCTGACTCCTGTTCCTGCTCCTGTCCAGAGCCACCGCTGGACACTTGCCTCCGTCCGGGGTGGCTATCCCCTCTTTCCCGCCCTGAGCCACTGCCAGAATCCGACCTTTGTTCGAGGTGGGCCCCTTCTGTTCCGGAGCCACCGCTGGACACTATTCTCCGTCCAGGGTGGGCTCCTCTTGTCCTGGGGCCACCATCGGACTGGGACCTCCGTCTGGGGTGGGCTGCTCCTGTTTGTGTTCCTGGGCCACTGCGGGACACTATTCTCCGTCCTGGGTAGGCCCTTCCTGCTCCGATCCCTCGTCATCACTCAGGGTTGCCTCAGCTACCTCCAGTTCCTGCCTGTCACCTGAACACTTCACAGCCGCCACTCGCCTGACTTGGCTCTGCTATTCATGAACCCTCATGGATTTCCACCATCACTCTCCTGGCCCTCCCGGTTTCTCCGGGTTCTGACTCTGTTCCCCCCTCCGGACCCCCTCCACCCACCCTACGTCAACCCCAGTTTGTTTCTCTGGATTTTGTTTTTTTCAATTATTAAACATCACCAGTTTTGTTGCAGTCCTGCATTTTGGGTTTTTATTTTTCCTCACTCCGTCACCAAACCATGACAAAAAACCCCAGTTCCTCAGTGCTCTTCATAAATCGTCTTTATTGCCATTGTCACAAACTTGGATTTTTTGTTCGGTTCAGTCGTGCAACGTGAAACATAAAACAAAAATATCTTCAGAATTCTTCAGGCATGAAGATATTACTGCGCGGACGTCGAAGTGCTCCCAAGGTGTCGATACGCCTCGCAATATAGTTCCCCCTTTTTATCTGCTAAGAAAATTGCTATGTTTAATTTTGCGTGACTATACTTGGATCGTGTAACTATTCACGTGACCGTATTTAAATGGGGGGAAACGTGGAAGAGCTTGGTCGCTTTTAACTTCACCCCCGTTTGGCCCCATAGAGGAGAGGAGGAGAGGCTAAATGCTAACACAATCTTTGGTCTTTTTGCGTGACTGAGCGCACCCGTAAAGACCAGACAGGTACGCATCAACTCGTCTAAGCTCAGGTAAGAACATATCAGTGTGGGAAAACGGTGGCCTGTTCCTTTAAGTGTTAGCAGCAGATATGAGTGTGGACACTATAGGGCAATAGAGCAGTGCAAATGGCTTGAACAGGTGATCACGTTCATGAGGCTGAGACAGAGTCACTGGGTCTTGTTTTCGTTCACGAGTCTGATGGTGGAGGGGAAGAAACTGTTCTTGTGGCGGGAGGTACGACGTAAAACTCTACCGCTGCTGAAGAAAAAGGCTCGGTGCTCTCTGAACCGAACACACATTACACATCCCACTGCTCCAGCTATGCATTGATTTTCTTCACGGCAAGAGTCCGGCTCCATCAATACCTTAACCTTCAGAAACCATACATTCTCTTTGAATAAACACTGTGTTACGCTTTTCTGTCAAAGGGGACATGTAAGGTAGTCCGTCATGTGACACCATATTCATTACATAGAGCTCTGAAGAAGGAACTAGTTGGTTCTCTCTCTCTAAAACCAAAAAATCAGGTTAGAAATCTAGGAGTAATCATGGACTCAGACCTGAACTTAAACAGCCACATCAAAGCAATAACATCATCAGCTTTTTACCGTCTGCAAAACATTAAGATCAGAGGAATAGTGTCAAAACCAGACTTAGAGACACTCATCCATGCGTTTGTCTCCAGCAGGTTAGACGACTGTAACGGCTGCTCACTGGCCTTTCTAAACGAGCTGTTAGAGCTGCAGAACATCCAGAACGCTGCTGCTCCAGTCCTGACAAGAACCAGGAAATACGACCATATTAGTCCAGTGCTCCGGTCTCTGCACTGGCTTCCTGTCACTCAGAGAATAGAATTTAAAACAGCTCTGCTTGTGTACAAGTCGTTTCATGGTTTAGCACCAAAGTCCATCTCTGACATGTTAGAGCCGTATGAACCATCTCGGGCCCTGAGAACTTCAGGGAGGGGTCCCCTGGTGGTTCCCAGAGTCAGGACTAAACACGGTGAGGCTGCGTTTCAGTTTCATGCAGCTAAAGTCTGGAACGGTCTTCATGAGGATGTGAGACAGGCCTCAACTCTGACAATGTTCAAATCCAGGCTGAAAACAGCTCTTTTTACCCGAGCAGATGAAAATTTTATCTGCACTCTCGCCTTTTACTGTCATTGATCAATTTTTATGTTGATGTTTTAATGATTGATTTGATCTGTTTTCTTGTAATTTGATGCAACTGTGAAGCACTTGGAATTGCCTTGTGTATGAATTGTGCTCTACAAATAAACTTGCCTTGCCTTTGGTTCTGAAACTGTTAGCTGCTTTCAAAAAATGAAGATCCTGTAACAAGAGCATGGTTTTTTATGACGCACGTTTTGAGTTTGTGAGCATCCCTCGTCAAAAACAAACCTGGAGTAGTATTTCACGTCTGGCTCTCTGCCCTCTGCCAATCCTGGAAAGTGTTTTATCGATCCAATCCCAGATCTCTGCATCCTGCGCCGTTCACACTTGATGACTTCCCTCACCTGTGTTTAAGACAGTTTTGTAGTTTTTCTTTAATATGGCGGACAATGGAGCTGTTTATTCACAAAGGCATTCATTCTAAGGACCCAATCTCCCGTCTGGTGCAACAACAGCATTGGCGCAGACTAGTGCGACATCTTGCATGCAGACAAATGCTAGTGGGTCCGGGGGCGTGGCTTAGAAAGACACGCCCGACTGAGGCCCGGTGTGTTGCTTCTTCCCCTTCTCTCTCCTCATCTTTACATTAAGGCGAGACACGGCAGGTGAAAACATTGATTTTTAACGCAGCGGTCAATGTGGAGATTTTTCGCCAGTTTTCTCCCTTGACATCTTAGTTTTCATGTCAGAGTATTAAAAAAGGCCCCGTACGATGCTTATTTTATGAGGTTTTGTCCCCAGCGAGGCAGAGCTATCCCGGAAATTACATATTTTATATCCAGGTGTCCTTTGAAGGGTGCTGGAGATTACACTACAATCCAAATATGGTCATTTCCTTTCCAGTCCTAATACGGCCGGTTGGATTTCTCAAAATTAGCTCATACAGACTCCAAACTTTCCAGTCTTGAGTTTTTTTTTCATGGGGGCAACATACAAGGCGAAATTAGATGGTAAAACTTTATAATAATGGTACATGAGTTCATGCACGATGTTCATGTATGATCCTCATGATCATGATGAATTATTAAGATCTTCATGTACATTCATTACAGTAGTTAGACGTTTAATTCAGGGATTCATTCATCCATGAACCAACGTGTCATGTTTTTTCCTGAGAAGTCATGATTTAATAATACACGAATGTATCATGAAATCAGGCATGAACTCATTATTATGAAGTGTTTTTTACACCTTTTTCTATTTATGATTAGCTTATTCAAACTCTTCAAGATATTTTCGTGCAAAAAATATCCTATTTTTATATGAAAAAATAAAATTACAAAAAAAAACTGGCAATACATATTTTCTAATATTTATGACAGTAATTTACAGCAGAAGTGTTCACCTGCAGTGTCTCCCCTCGTGTGCTTCCTTCAGCATGTTCAAGCTCTCACAGGACATACCACAGACTTTATTCCACTGCGAGTTCATCATAGGCCGTGTTCTGAGAGAAAGCAAACGTTCTAGTCTAAAGCCTGCATTTAGAAACACAAGATCAAAACGTCTATGGAAAAAATATCAACGCTGAGATTCACACGCACAACCAGAACAGTGATAAGATATTAATCATTTCAGCGAACTGGACTTACTGCAAATTGGTTGGGGCTTTAACATGATGGAACAGAATTCGCATAAATAGCATTCTCACACTTCGCTTTAATTAAAACAGTATATCCGTGGTATGTGGAGCTCTTCCGCCGTGCGTTGGCTCGAGACACGTTCATTTTGTTTTAAATCAGTATTCCCTTTTATTCTTTCAGCTTGTGAGTCGCTCGTTGCCTTGAGGAGAAGCTGCGACGTTCGAGCACCTATTTCATGCTCGTGAATTAATCACAACATGGGCGCAAAATCAAAAGAAAGGACTTTATAATCTCATAGTAAATCGTACCCCGTGTCCGTGAATAGAGTTGTGTTTTTCGAGCTGCCCCGTCGGACCCGTTCCTGGAGTGTCGTGTCTGTGCGGCTCGGTGGCACAGAGGTTAGAAAGTCCCACGTTTGAGTTTGTTTGGGTCATTCTGTTTATTTAAGGCGTCAACTTTCACCCAGAAACAACGGGATTTCCTCATCTCCACATGGTGTTTTACTGTTGCGCTGATTCTATGTTTCTCCATAGAGTTGTATTGGAAAGTGTTGGGGGAGGCCACACAAAAGCAGAGAGTTGAACAATGTTTACGTAAATAATAGTAACAAGGACATGTGGGTCAGTATGTGCGCAATTGAGTTCAGTTTACTTTAGTTTATTTGTTTCTTTGAGCGGTCAGTCTGCTGAAAGGGAGTGGGCCGAAGCAAAAGGCTTATAAGCTCCACCCCCAAAATAAAAACAATAACATTTTCATTTAACAATCAAAGCCCAAAACACAACAACAGCTGTTTCATTTCTTGTACAATGTCTAGTACAGAACAAGTAACAAATTATGATCATTAATATATTTCTTACAAGTTGTTACCAATGCCAAACATTGGTACATTGCTAAAATCACTAGTGTAACATTACCGGAAGTCACTATTTTAATGTTATAAAGGCACGTTACTATGCAGCAGTATATATTATACTTTGTAATCTTGCTACTTCCCAGTTGTCATTACCATCCTCAGCATAATATCAATTTGTGTACAATTTCCTCTTTTTATTATTTTTATTATTTTTTGTTTTCATGTATAATGTATTATGAAAGCCCTACATAGTGTAATGCATTAAAAGGCATTAATACTTATTATACTCCGAGATCTTGCTACTTCCCAGCTGTCATTACCATTGTGATAAAATAAATTTGAGTTTAATTATTATTGTTATTATTATTATTATTATTTATTTATTTGAGGTGCATGTGGTGCAATGGGCGCGGGTAGCACCCTGTCGTGACCATACAGAGGGCCGCCATTGGCTAGCCTGATAAACCACTCCCACTTCTTTTCTGCGCGAAAGAAGGCGGGTCTTCACTCACACGGTAAACAAGCTGCTGATTGGCGGCTGAGGCCGAACCAATCACGACCGTCACAGGGAATTCACATGGTCACGTCGCTCGCTGCGCCGCTATGAGTCGAGGATGGACAGGGTCAGGCAAGCATTTTTTTTTTTCCTCTATTTTTTCCACCCCTATTTTTCTCCCTATTCCCCTGCAGTGAACTGAACTCAAATAAACGGATCCAGCATGGTGGCCGGGGCAGGAGTGGAGCAGAGCCCGGAGGCAGCAATCAGGCCCTTTTTAAAGAGCCACAGGGAGACCTGATTCTTGGGGACCCCGCCCGGTTTTGTGCAAAGAAGCAACAGGAACCAATAAGCCCAGGTGGTGGCGGCCGAGGGCGAAGGAAGGCGCATTGAATCACAGCGGACGCGTCACAGCCCCGAGAACAGAGAGGAGCCTCAGATCACGCAGAAAGAGTTTGTGAACGCATTTGTGCTTCTCCCACACACCAGAGGCATCAGAGAAAAGAATAGACTCTCCTCTTACAGTTTAGGATTAGAACAATAAACTTCAGCTTATTTAAATGTAGGTATATGTTGGACTCATCCGTGGCACCTTCTGTCAAATATGAAGCATTTTCTGCAAAGTAGATCTCTGTGATGAGAGGAGGCTGCACGTTTTCCTCGTGTCTGCGTAGGTTTCCTCCGGGTACTCCGGTTTCCCCTACCACTAAAAACATGTACAATAGGCCAGGATGAATGAGAGTGTGTTTGAGAGTGTGCATGGGGGACAATGGATGGAAATTAGACCGAGGCTACCAACCGGTGTGGCTTGAGACCCATGTATGTTCATTAACATGCACTGTCCCAACCGAATAAACCAATAAATAAAATAAAATAAATACATTTAAACCTTGCTCTATCTGTATGAAAATGTTACATGATAGAAAAAGTGCCCGGCATTTCCCCATTATATTCTTATAAGTAATCTACAGCAAAGGTTTAAACCAGTATATCTTTAATTGTAGTTATTTTTCCCACCTTGCAGTGCGAAAATAGTGAAGCGTTGTCACACTGAACACTTGGAGAAAAGCTACAGTGAGGAGTGACACAGAGACTGACGCTGTTTGCAGCTGTTCAAACATGTCACCTAGTCTCCTGTTAGGCCGTCCCATGTAATTACACAGCTGTCACACTGTAATCAGGCTAATCTCCGCTGAATCGCGGGGAAACGGCGCCGGCCACTCGCTCATCAGAAGCTTTGAGCTTCATGAACCTGCCGCCGTGTAGTTCCCCGGGCTGAGACGGGATGAAGTGATTTGGCTTTGGCATTTGATTGAAGGTCATGGCTGAGGAAATGTCCAGATCATGCATGTTCGCTCCTCACTGCGCAGCAAGAAGGTTTCTGTTGTAGTTATTACAGTTCAACATCCTCCGCTTCAAAGGGCTCCATCGTCAGTCCTGCTCTTCGACAAAAACACAAATCGAGACGGTTTTCTGCTTCGAGGCTTCAGTTTTAGCGATTGCTAATAAAGCAATCGCTAAAACTGAAGCCTTGTACTTCCTGTTTTTTTCTGTTTCTCCTTCCCACTACAGCCTGCAGAAGCTACTCTAGACGTTCGTGCAAGTTACAAAAAACTGCTGAAATTACCAAAATAATATGTAAAAACCTCAATGAGTCTTAGCCCGTCCTTGTCGCGGGGGTTTTCGGGTTAAACATTGGTACCCGGACTTGTTTGCTTGAATATGAAGCAGAACGCAGACTTCCGGCGTCTCGCGTCAGCGTCAGTGTAATGATCTGTAAAACCTATAAACCGCACATTCCCCGCTCGTCCTCCGCCCTCCAATCAGTGTGTTCACGTAACCAAATGATTCCTGGAAACGTGCGGGAAAGATGTCGGTGTCATTTTGATTATCCCGCCTCATTTGACGGGAGTTAATGCATCCGCGCGTCGCCCTATTTTGAGACATGCTGGGTAACTTGTTTTTTGTGCTCCGCGAGGCAAATGGCGGCGTGTGTCTCGCTAAGTGCACGACAGTGGCACTGCCTTCAACCTTTTAGGAAGCTCAACTATTTTTGGCTCTGGGCGATAATGGATTTACCTGAAAATGTCCACGCGATCGGAACAGAACGAGACGTTTACTGGAGATGTAAGAAGCACTGAACGTCTTTGCGATGTTGTTCCTTTTGTTAAGTTACTGTTGCTCAAAAAGTTGAAAAGTGATAGACGAGACATTTACAGGTCGTACAACAATAATACACTTTCAATAGACACGTCACAGCAACATCACGTGACAAACCTCTGAGGAAGGCCACAGTTGTAGCCGAAACCGTCAGGTACGAAAACTAACACTTGGTCTGTCTATAGGAAAGAAAGCTTGCTTGCTTGAATAATACACTTTATTCATAAAGCACATTTAAAACAGCCAAAGCTTAACAAAGTGCTGTACAGTGAAGAGCAAACAACAGGAAACAAGAGTTTACACTTACAGTTAGAACAATGCCAAGACACATCTGGCATTGAAAGCGAGTGAGAAAAGGTGTGTCTTTAAACTTTAAACTCAACAGTTTAAAGTGCTCGAGTGTTTGTGCTATTCTAATGTTCAAAGGCCATTCCACAATTCCACAGAGAGGGTAAATAAGAGGGGGCAAAGCCATTCAAGCTTTTAAAAACAATTAGTAATGCTTTAAAATGAAATCTAAAATACACAGGGAGTCAGTGCAAGGATTGAAGAATTGGTGTGACGTAGTATTCTAACTAATCCAGGATGCCTCAACCTTGGTATTTTTGTAGAATAATGTATTTGTCCAGAAAATACCCTTAGAACTTGCTAATCAGCGAAGGGATTGAGAGTTTTACCAAAGAGAGGGTCAGAACAAGTTTGGTGAAGGTGTCTAGACCAGAGGTGAGGGCTGGTGCTTTGAGTGTGTAAGAGGGATTATGAAGGATTACTGAAACAAAACACAAACTCCAGGTATGTCTTTGATCAGGTTGTGACAGTATAAAATGCATGCTTAAAATATTAAGCCTGATATTGTACCTTTTAAAGGCGTTGACAGTAGTGATGGGCGAGTGAAGCCACTTCAAGGCTTTCCTGGCCAAATGCCTCGTAAGGATTCTGAGCTTCTGGGATGCTTCATTCTCTTTGACCACTGACCTCTTGTCCATCCATCCATTTTCTTCCACTTGTCCGTTGCCGGGTCGTGGGGGCAGCTGTTGGAGTTGCCCAAATCACATTGCACCAGCCCCTGTGGCTCCTCCTGCAGGTGGTGGGTCCACAGAAGGACGGGCTTAAAAGAGAATTAAGAGTGTTAAAAAGGAACTGTGGTTTACAGTATGTCTGTTATTTCGAACAAGGTTGGAAAAATAGTTGCTTTTTGCACATTTAGGGCTGGTTTTGTCAAAATGTGTTTTTTGTGTCACTCATGCAACATAATCTCCACTAAAGTAGCTCCTACAGACTCCAAACTTTCCAGTCTTGGACCCAACAATATTTTTGAAGTTCTTTTTCAAAAGGATTTTTTAAATGGCTAATTACCAGCCTGATGGACCCAGTCAAAATTCACATTCACTTATGATTAGCTTATTCAAAAACTAAACAAGATCCACAATCTTACTGTTACTAATAAACAAACAAAAAATCATACATTTAAATCTGGGTCCATCCGTTATTTCGATTTTTGAAAATATAAGCAAATCTAGCCGTATTTATGCACAAAATGCATATTTTTACATGCAAACAGAAAACTTGAAATACAGTTTTAAATTGATATCTCAATATGTATTTTTTTCCGTATTCACCTGCCGTGTCTCACCTTAAAAACAGAAGTTCCTGAGCTATGCCGGAGCCCTCCGCTCTCTTGGAAAAACTGCATTTCAAAACCGACGCTTCTGCCGGAGCACTGAGTGATTCGGATGCAGAAATATGACGATAGGAAGCCGCTACGTGAATGCAAAGAGGTTGTTTATTTACCGTGGTGGCAGTGCCCTTGGCCATGCACAGAGTGAAGCTATATTTTGGGGGCGGGGGGACTTTCCTGCAAAAAGGAAGATTTGAAATGCGCTTTAAAGCCACTTCCAGACCTCCAGGCACCTCTGAGAACTTAGTCAAATGCTGGACTTTCCCTTTAATGCCCCGCTGTGCCGTATGCCTTGAGAATGGCAAGTCCCTAAACAACCGCCATTCGTAGCACCGCTATTCTCCATACATTTCCGTATAATTTCCCTCCTCGGCACAGAGAAAAGCCATATTCCGCACAAAGGCTCTGTATAAATTGATCGGGTCAGAGCTCTTTCCATTCCCCGGCATCGCAAAGTGAACAGTATATAGGGCCGCGCTTCAGAAATAGACCTTTTCATGGACGGGATGGACGGACGTATTCAGACTTGGCTTTTGAATTGATGGAAGCTGGGCCGTGTGGAGCTTTTCTGTGTGTGGGGGAGGGGAGGGGGGGGGGGGGGAGATTTGCATAATGGGAAAAAGTGTTCGGGCAAGCCTGGCGAAGGGGGAAGGATCTCGCGGTCTCTCGTTGGCGGGATCGACGGCGGAGACGCGTCCCCGCTCCTTCCAGTCACCTGCCCACTTCATCAGCCGCGCAATTTACCAACAAGCCTCGGCCGCTCAGAACCAATATGTCCTCATGAAAAAGAAACCGCCGAGTCGCTCCGTCTCCATTCCGCTAATGAATCTCCGGCGATAGTTTCCAGTCAAGCGGGCCTGATAAAACGGCGTCTGATCGGTTTGGAAATGGAGAACAATCCGCCGTCGTCCATCACCGTCGCTGGTAGTTTAAAGGAGTAGCGATTATGCAAAATGATGTTGTTTCCGTGTCTGAAAACAAACCTGGAGTCATTCGCTCATGTTTGGGAGAGAAAAAAAAGTTGATGTCTTTGCTCGTTTGACCTTGTAGCGTGACCCAGCGGCTGGATGAGTGGTCCGCATGGCGACTTCACTTTCGAGCGCAGTGTTTTCCAGGACGCTCGATCACTTGTTTGAAAGGTTTTCCCAGCTATTACCGGAAAACCTACTAAACAATTGATTCTGGAGCGTTGTAGAAACCACCTGTGACGAAAGTAAAGGTGCCATGCTGACCACTCATCCAGCTTAGGCCTTGTAGGGTCACTACAAGGCCTAATAAGCAAAAATATCAACTTTTTTTTCCACATAAAAACTTGTTTACCTTGATAAATCCTTTCCCTAGTCCCTCTGGGGGTAATGCAAGTGTTAATGGGACGATTGGGGGGTATTTCATCTCCCCTTTGGTGTCTCTGGCCAGAAAACCACAATTGCAACTTTGCCTGCCACCGGGTCGGAGCAGCAAAGAAGCTAACAGGCTAACGGGCAAAGCTAACTGCGGGCGAGCGCCACTTAAACAGTATTTACAGCCAAGTTTGAGTGAAAAAAATGATCTCCATTTTGTAATTGGATTTACAATTTCCCTCTGTCCCTTTGTCTTTTCTGTCAGCGTAGTATTTACTCTCACGGCAATTAATACGTAAAAAAAAAATGCAGATTTCCCACTCGTACTGTAGTAGCAGTTTGATTAGAACACAATTCCAAAATATAGAATATCCCTCTTTTCCTCCTTTCACAGAGCTTTCACCAATTCAGTTTAGAAAATCTTTGAAATCTCTGCTCCCGGGTGATTGCAATTCTCCTCATGGAATCCATGTCTAAACTTGGTGTTGTACTTCTGTGAATTTGGTTTAACATATTTAATTTCTTTGTCTATTGCATAAACTTGCATGCTTCACATTCGCATATCTATCCTCAACTTATAGGCGTTTAAGCCCCCTGAGAGTTTATGGGAATCACACGTTTGAAACCAGATGTAACCGTGCGAATATTGTTTTACTATGTGGAAATAAATCGATATCAAGAATCCAAAAGTACGTTAAAAAACATTTATACAGCGTGATATTGGATTTTTAACCTCATCAAGGACTTGTACAACAGATTCTTCTGAAATGGCCTCCCTCTCTCCTGATGAAAAATAGCTGCGTGAGATGGTGGATATTGAGGACAAAGGGCTCCAGGATCAGCCCTGAAACTGCGTCGCACTGCAGGACTTATGAGCTGGTGTGATGCATGTGTGCCCTTACCGACCGGAGCTGCCGTGGTCTAAGGTAGGCGTTGAAGATCGAAGTGAACGATGCTCCTCTCATGTATTTTTCAGGGGGTCCCGGTTGGCCGACGCCTGGGAAGAATATCAACGGAGTCTTTCACGTCGGAACCGCTGCAAAAGAAAATCTACGAGGATCATCTTTTCATCATCTTTTTTTTGGGGGGGGGGGCGCAGTTTGAAGGGTTGGGTTCAGTGGTGCTGTAGTGGACCACAGTCAGTGAATGCAGGTAGAAGTAGGGAAAGGGAAAGGAGAGAGTTCAGCTTTTGGATAGCCTGGTGGATGAAGCTGTTCTTCAGTCGACTGGACCAGGCCCGCTGACTCTAGATACACTGAAGATGGGATTGTCTGAGATTACCCGTGATTCGGGAGGCTTTGTGGATGAGACACGTCGAGGTGTGAGATACGTGTTAGATGGCAAATTGCAGGCAGTGGTGGTTGAACTAATTAACCTCTTAACCCCCACCTTAAAGGAACAGGCCACCGTTTTTCCACACTGAGATCTGTTCTTACCAGAGCTTAGACGAGTTAATGTGCACCTGTCTGGTCTTTGTGCCCGTGGAAGAGTGTGGACGCTTCTAACTTCATCCCATTCGGAGCCATAGGAATATGCTGGGAGAGGCCAAACGCTAACAACTTCTTTGGTCTTTTTGCGTGACTGAGGGCCCGACAGGTACATATCAACTCGTCTAAGCTCAGGTGAGAACATATCTCAGTATGGAAAAACGGTGGCCTGTTCCTTTAAAGGAACTATACCTGAATATACTGAGTTTTTGTTACTGTTCTAAAAGTAGTTATTTCAACCTGGATAGACTCAGACAGAAAAAAGCAGGAAGATTTATTGACATGTATATTCGTTTTTTGGCGATCAGACCCCGGCGGTAGACATTGATGTATGGATGGACAGGTTGGAGTTAGGGATGTCTTCCCCGGAGGCTGGACACTGGTGTTGGTATGGATGGCCCGTGAAGATGCAGCAGGAAGGAGCCTTCTTTCTTCTATCCTCTTGTGGACGAAAGAGTCGGGGATGGGGCGGAGGTGGGTCGCAGCGCAGCTGGGAAGCGAAAGAACAATGATTGCTGGAGGTTTAAAAGCAGGTCCGAGGTAGAGGACTGGCTGCCATGGAGGTGCGGCCCTCCATTGGCTCGAGGTAGGTGATGCTGAAATTGGTCTCCCAGGTTAAAGAGGGGGTATTATGCTTGTTTCAATCACATAGCACCAGTCTATAGCACTACAATGATGACGTAACCTTCTGTTGGTCTGTATATGCAGTAAATTAAAATAACTGCCTTGAATAAAATTGCTCTCTCAAAATGGCTGTACTGAACATCTTGAAATAGGCCTCTGTCTCTTTAAGAAGCTTTCCGACACGCCCCCTTCAGCACACTACTGTGGCATTGAAACAACAACACTGTGCGGGGAGGGGGCTCTGCTGAGCTGAGGAGCAGTGGTTGGTGGCTTGGCTGGTGACGAAAGGTCCAGAGGCGTCTCCAGGAGGTGGGGGCGTTCCTAGGAAGACTGAGGCGTAGCTACACCTAAAATGGCCGCCGTCTAAGTTTTTACTGATTACTCAAAAATATGTGAATGAGCCGAGGCAACACTCCAGGCATGTGTTTAATGAGGGAATGACATAATAACATGATGTAAAGCTTGAAAAAGTCGATTTTACATAATACCCCCCCTTTAAATTAAACGCCTAGGCTTCATTTGTGAGGAAACCAGCCTGATGCGTGACATTTGCAACATATTATGATTCGTTGCTGCTGTCTATGGTCAACCCAAATAGTCAATATGAGACGAAAAGGGGTTTACCTTCAAAATGATATAGTCCCTTTAACCGAGCACATTTTCTCCAGTTCGGCATTACCCAAATGTAAAGGTTTCATGAAAAAAAAGAGTCGAAATAGGGGTGAAAACGAGACATAAATGAGGATGAAAACACAACGAAAAAGCCGACGAAAAATTATTTTTAAAAAACGCAAACAAAAACATAACTAACAAGCAATGAAAAAGCGACACACAGGCAGCACACCAGTCCCGTCGACAACTTTGAACACCTGTACGAGTCTTCCATAGGGTCTGCGTGGCCTCAACCTCAAAATCTCGGCTCCAGAACGCTACGAACGATCACAGCCCCTCCACTCTCCACCTACATTTCCATTCTGAGCCTCGTACAGAGCTGCGGGACATGGGCTGGTTGGCGTTAGCGCGAGGGTCCGGCGGCGCTGGCTCCTCGGGCTCCTCTTAAACACGAGTCTTTACCCTGAATCTGCCGCTTTTGCTTCAAAGGCTCCAGTTCAGAAACATCTCATTATTCTGCGGCGGCACGAATCGTCAGGCCACACAAATCTCTGATGTGACTGTTGAGGGAAATGCGAGGGACCTGTGTACGTGTGACTTCACGTCTGGAAAATATCTAATTGCAGTTTTGAGTTCACGGTGCACATTCGAAACGGCCTTTACATTTGAGAGAAAACTGAAATATGATCTAAAGTGCAGGGTTAGCAGATTTCAGAACGATTAAGAAAGTGAGTTCAAACCAAAACCCTTTGGTGTGGACGGAGTCTGAGACACACAACATTCCCCGCATGATTTAGTTGTTATTGTTGTGCCCTGTGCGCTTTGCCATCGCTCCAATCTAATGATCCATGGTCTGGTCTGTACGAATCACTGAATAAAAGAAAAGTGTGGGTTTATACTTTTTCTTTATAAAGTCTGAACAAGTTTAATGACGAAATAAGGGCAATGCTTTATAATAAGGTACATGAATTCATGCATGAATGAATTCATAATGAATTCATGTGAGTTCATGATGCTTCATGAACGCACATGCTTAATTCAGGCAATGAACTCATTAATGATAATGATTAATTCATCATGATCATGATGAATTCTTCTGCAGAAGAAACAAACAAGGACCAAACTTTGTATAAACTAAAAAATACCACATGATTAGTTCATCATGATTTCATTATGAATGTAACTTAAACTTAATTGTTGCAGATTTGATAACTTGTATAAACATAACAGCAAATAAGTTGGGGGTTTTAATCCAGGCTCCCACATGTGCACACTGTCGTTGTGTCTCTGGGCAAGACACTTCACCCACCTTGCCTGTGAGAATGTAGTGTAAGAGTGAACGTGTGGTTGTGGTCGGAAGAAAAGTGCTATATAAATCCAATGCATTATTATTATGATTAATTATTATTATTATTATTGTTATTATGTTGGTTGAGCATGCAGCTGTCAGCCTATTCATGTTTAAAATATCTAAAAAACTTTTGTTTTCCTTCTCTTCTGTGTGTAATCGCGCTCCTAAAACAGGTTCTGTGTCTGTGAAGTTAGAAAAGCTTCATTTTAAGGGGCACATTCATAATGGACTTCAGAAACACAACAAAGATCATGAAGAATTAGTCGTTATCATTAATGAGTTCATTGCCTGAATTAACGGTGTGAATTCATGAGGATTTTATCATGAAGCATCAGGACCTCACATGAATTTTATAACTAATTAATTCATGAAATCATGATGAATTCATGAACACTTATTATAAAGTGTTACCGATTTAATAATGTGGATAAATCTACTAAATGTTAAGACCTAAATGGGTCTCTTTAAATCATATCTAATACTTCATTGACCGCGGCACAGTAACGCGGTGGTTAGCGCTCGTGAAGGTCCCGGGTTCGATTCCAAACCTGGACGGGGCCTTTACTGTGTGGAGTTTGCATGTTCTCTACGTGTCTGCGCAGGTTTCCTCCGGGTACTCCGGTTTCCCCTACCACTAAAAACATGTACAATAGATGTTTGAGAGAGCGAGTGCGGGACAACGGATGGAAAATAGCCCACGCACTGTCCCGGCCAAATCAACCAAATAATGACGGAGGAAAACTCGCCCCATATGAGAGACGTCCCGCGCCACATTGTGCCATCTGTGAAACACCTTTACACAGGGTTACAAATGCTGCGGGAATCAGAGACGGTGATTGCGTTTCACGGGACGAGGCGGCCGAATGAAAAGAGCCACTAATGAGCTGTTGGCCCGCACGGCGTGACAGGCGGCGCTGCCAATAACCACCACAATGGCAGATTCTGTTTGTATTGTACCAAACGTGGCGGCCGTTTATCTGCGCGGTGTTGACAAACACGCCGGCAGTCTGCGAGGATTTGGTCCGTCACCTCCGCGTGTACTTCGTCAAACAGGACCCCGGAAAAGCCGCTCTCGAGGACGATTCCGAGTGTGTGTTTCTAATCGTCTAATCCACCAGATTACACATATTAATGAAAGCCAAAACAATTTAGAAATATGGTTTATTTTTATATCCGTAGCATTGTGGTGTTACTATTGTTATACACCTATACAACACTGACTATAGTTTAGTTTTGGCAGCACCCCAGATGAAGTGCCTTTCTGTGTGGAAACATGTACAATAGGGTCCATGTAACGAACAGGCTGTTCGTTACTGTACATTTGCACCTTATTCGCACAGCACTTTGGCATTTACCTTGCACTTTAAACACATGGCACTTTAAGTAGGCTATTTTGCACAAAAGTATACACACGATTGTCTTTTAAATTATTTATTAAAGATTTATTTGTTGCCCCGTAGGTCCGGTTGGGGTACGTCACCTTCGGTGATGGCAGCCGGTCCTGCGGAGGCAACATGACAATTAGTATTGATTGTGCAATATTATGTGCCAGCTTTTAGGTGTTGCGTGCTTGTGGTGGATGTTGAGAATGTTGTGGGTGTGTGAATGTTGATCGGTGTGCTAAGCAGCTTACCTGTCCTCTTGTGTCCAGGGTGGCGGTGTCTGGCCAAAAGATTCCCCGGGGAACCAGACGCTGCTGAAATGCGTTCCGGGCTGGACCAAGGGGAGAGCAAGCGCGGGGGTGGCTGCAGGAGTTTTAATTGTTTTTAGGATGTAGTTGGGTTTAGTTTGGGTTTGTCGAGGAGTTTAATATAGTGGGGTTTTCTTTGTTTGTTAAGGTTATGGGTTTGTGTTGGAGGAGTTTAATGGGTTTTAGATTAGCTGGCTATGATTGTGCACCTGTGTAGTTGGTTGGTTTTATCCAGTTTAGGGGGAGGGTATTTAAGGCGTGTGATGCCCTCACTCTGGGTGTGCTGCTGCTGGAGACCAGTTTTAAAATCCTCTATTGCATTTTTTTTGTTTTGTTTGCACCGTGCACTTTATTGTATTTTGCACCTTAATAAAAGTGGACCACTAAAAGACGGCCTCCCTGGTCTTTCCTCGGGTACCCACCGCCACTCGCTCGTGCCGCCCTGTCACATTTGGAGTCAGAAGTCATACTCAGTACTGTGAGTACAAACATCAACATGCCTAGACCAGGAAAGAGAGGTGAGGAGCCAGATGATGGGGGTGCTACAATGTCTGGCTCTGCAACGTCGAGTGGTGGTCCTACAAATGAAGTGGAGGAATTGACGGCCCTGGTTAGATCGCTGATTGAAAACCAGGGTGCCAGAGACAAAAGGCTAGAGAAAGAAATGTCTCTACAGGAGCAACGCTGGAAGGCGATGCAGGAACAGGTCCTGCAGATCCAGCAGCAGCAGGTTCAGCACTCTGAGCACTCTGAGCTTAATGTGCGAGGTCGTACAGTTGGTGTACAGTCTTCTCGTGGCTATGGAGAAGAGGACCTAGAAGAAGATGGGCTAGACCAGACATGGGCAAACTAAGGCCCGCGGGCCACATACGGCCCGTTAGGCTTTTTAATCCGGCCCGCCGAATTTGTCCAAATTATAGTAAAAACATCCTTTTTTTTCCCTTTCCCTGCAATGCCCACGTTTCCCCAATAGATGGCGCACTCAACACATTGACCGTTGTTGGAGTGGCGCGTATTTCTCTTTATTTCACTTTAATTTTCACTTCGTTTCACGTCACCATTAAGCCCTTCTGTGAAAATGAGCGGACCAAAGAGAAGGAAAGTGGACAGCGAATGCCGAGTGTTTAATAAGGAGTGGACAACAAAATACTTCTTCACTGAAGTCCGATCAACGGCTGTATGTCTGATATGCCTACGTGTGTGAGCAGACGTTTAGCGTCATGAAAATCAACAAAGCCCATCACAGATCCAAGTTAACTGACCAACACCTCAGATCTGTCCTGAGAATTGCCACAACAAAACTAACTCCAGACTTTGATGCATTGGCAAAAAAGGGAGACCAACAACACTGTTCCCACTGAAATGGTGAGTTTTTCTGCTGTGTTATGAAAAAATGCATATGGAAAGTTTGGAAGTGCGTCTTTTAATTAAGAGCAATGCGCATTTACACACAGCAGCGGTACAGTAGCTTAATTAACACGCCGCACATCGCTCTTAATTTAAATTTAAATTTTCAGCTGCAGGTAGGATATTTAATACAGCCTATGTCTGTGTGCTTGGCAACGATACACGTGTACTGTTTGCGCGTGAAGGCGAGGGCGTCCGTGGCGAGTTTGTAGAGCGCGCGGTCAGGACAATCCATCCATGATTTTGCGGAGTTTAACACAAGTAGATATTATTGAGCTTGAGTATTTCGTTGTGTAATAATATGTTTTGAATGTTGAAAGTGATTCAATTTTTCAATAAATGTTGATTTCTTTAACTTTGCACCTTCGATTGAAACTTATTAAAAACAGACGCAATCTTGATAAATCACAGTGCGTATGTTATTTTAATCTATTTACATTTCCTCCTCCCAGTATCTGCGAAATAGTATGTAAATGCCATATCTTGCATATTCCTTGAGACAAATTTATTAACTGATAAGGGCTATTTTTCACATTTGAAAGACAGTTAATAAATTGGGTTGTAGTGTTCTTACTGTGCTATGAGGTTTGCACACACTACATTTAATGCTTTAGTATATCCGGCCCAAACACTCCCTCCAAATGCTCCTGGCCCGGCCCCTCTGTCAAATTTTAGAACCCATTGTGGCCCGCGAGTCAAAAAGTTTGCCCACCCCTGGGCTAGACCCTGGTGGCGGATATGGGTACAGACCGCAGAGGGAGCCCAAACTTCCTGTGTTGACACCAGAAGACGATATTGAACATTTTTTAATTACGTTCGAGAGGATGGCCCTGGTCTGTCGCTGGCCAGAGGAAGAGTGGGCGGTCCGTCTGGTTCCCCTGTTAACTGGGAAGGCACGCAGCGCTTTCGTGCTGATGGACATTCGGAATTCAGACGAATACGATAAGGTGAAGGACGCAATTCTTGCCAAATACGAAATAACTGGAGAAACCTACCGTCGTCGCTTCAGGTCGCTAAAAATTGAGCCGGATGAGACCCCACGGGAGCTTTACGTGCGATTGAAGGACTTGATAAACCGGTGGCTCCAACCTGAGAGGGTGGATAAAAACGTAATTTTGGAGAGGCTGATTCTGGAGCAGTTTCTTCAAATGGTCAGTCCAGAGCTTGAGGTGTGGATCCGGGAACGTGACCCAGGCAGTGCAGAAGAAGCTGCTCGTCTGGCAGAGGCCTTCCTATCTGCACGTCAAGGGACCAGAACTGGCTACTCTGGACGGGAGCCCCGCTTCACCCAGTCAAGTAAGTCCTTTGGGGGTGATGGGTGTGGTCCGATCCCTGGGGGTAATGCTAGTAAGCCGTCTTCATCTTCCAGTCTCACTCAGTTCCATCCAAGAAATCCTCAAATTGGACACAGCGCCAGGATATTCGGTGCTACAACTGTAATAACTTAGGCCATACACAAAATTTCTGCCCAGCCCTAAAATCTAAACCATCTTTATTGTGTGCCGTACCAAGACCAGGTGCAGTACTAAATATTGAAGCGGGGGGGCGCACAACACCGGTGCTAGTGAATGGCCAAAAAGTAGAAGCGCTGTTGGACTCGGGTTGCTTCCAGTCTGTAATCCTGTCCAGTTTGGTCCCAGAGGAGAGGTGGTCTAGAGACAAAACGCCACTTACCTGTATTCATGGAGATGAGCATTCGTACCCCACAGCTGAGGTTTATATGACAGTGGGAGGGCAAACTTACTTATTAAAGGTGGCCCTTGCAGGTAATTTGCCTTTTGATGTCATTCTTGGTAACGACATTCCAACCTTACTTGACCTCATAGTTCAAAATGACCTGACAAGAAAGGAGAAGGTTAATCTGGTTCCTGAAAAGTTAATTGTTGAACCAGTTAATTCGGTGAATGTCCTCACCAGAGCTCAAAAGGCAAGGGCTATGTTAGAGGAGCTGCCTTTTTGGGAGGAAGAGTTTGAAGCTCAGCCGGGGAAGCGTCGAAAGACAAGAACCCAGAGAAGGCGAGAGAAGTTTGCGGGCTCCCCCAAAGAAAACAATGATTTGGCTAAACCCATTAGTCCAGTTGCGTTTGCTGTCCCGTCAGATATTGCGGAACTTCAAAGACAAGATTTGTCTCTCAAATCTTGGTTTGAAAATGTGACCAATCAAGCGAAAACACGTTTGGATGGGGCCAGATACATTATCAAAAATGGCATTTTGTATCAAGTTAATGGAAAGATTGAAGCCCTTGCATTACCGCACCAGTTAAGACAACAGGTTATGGAACTGGGCCACTCTATCCCCTGGGCCGGTCACATGGCTTTTCAAAAAACTCTGCGCCGAGTTGGCAGTCGCTTTGTGTGGCCTGGCATGTATACGCAAATTAAAACATTTTGTAAGTCCTGTGAAAAGTGTCAATTGACAGCAGGGAAAGGAGTGGCTCAGGCTCAGTTACAACCCTTGCCAATAATTGGTACCCCATTCGAAAGAATTGGCATGGACATTGTGGGCCCACTGGAGAAAAGTTCTACCGGAAATCGTTTTATTTTGGTTCTTTGTGATTATGCTACCCGATACCCGGAAGCATTTCCGCTGCGTTCAATTAAAGCTAAACACATCGCTAATTGTTTGTTGCAGCTGTTTTCCAGAGTGGGTGTCGCACAAGAAATTCTAACGGATTGTGGTACCAATTTCATGTCAAAATTGTTGAAGCAGGTCTATCAGCTGTTGGGGATTAAGGGGATTAGAACCACACCTTATCACCCCCAAACGGACGGGCTGGTAGAGCGCTATAACAAGACTCTGAAACACATGCTGCGCAAGTTTGTTTCCAGCACAGGCGCTGACTGGGACCAGTGGTTACCGTATCTGCTGTTCGCGAGGTTCCACAGTCATCCACCGGCTTCTCTCCTTTCGAACTATTGTATGGACGCCAGGTGCGGGGGCCATTGGACCTCCTGAGGGACTACTGGGAGCAGACGGAGAATGAAGGCGACAACATCATCGCGTATGTCATCAAGATGAGGGAGCGACTGGAGGCAATGGCGGCACTGGCACAGGAGAACCTGAGGGAGGCGCAGCAGCACCAGAAAACGTGGTTTGACCAAAAAGCAAAAGAGAGAGTCTTCGGCCCAGGCCAAAAGGTACTGTTATTGTTACCAACTAGTGACAACAAATTGCTTGCTAAATGGCATGGACCTTATGATGTTACTAAGAAGGTGGGGAATGTAACTTATGAACTCTATATGCCAGATAGGCAAAAGAAGCACCAGATTTTTCATGTAAACCTGCTTAAGGAGTTTCATGTTCGTCCGGAGCCTGCACAGCAGTTGTTGGTCCGGGTTGTGCAGGACGAAGAGGTTGCAGAGAAATATTTCCCTACTGGTACTGAGGAAACTGTTGCCATTGACCTCTCCCACCTCTCTCCCTCCCAGCGGGAATCCATTCAGCCACTGCTCGATCCGTCTCTGTTCACGGAGACTCCTGGTTTCACCTCGTTGGTGCAGCACAAAATACGCCTGAAAAAGGATGCCCCGGTTCGCCAGAGGAGCTACCGGATACCAGAACGGTTGGTGCCGGTTTTACAAAAGGAAATCATGCTAATGCTGGAGCTGGGAATCATTGAAGTGTCCAGTAGCGAGTGGTGCAGCCCCATCGTACTGGTTCCCAAGAAGGATGGCTCTTTGCGATTTTGTATTGATTTTAGGTACCTAAACGCCATTTCCAACTTCGACCCGTATCCAATGCCACGGATCGACGATCTGTTGGAGCGAGTGGGAGGAGCAGCGTATATCACCACTTTGGACCTCAGTAAAGGTTACTGGCAACTGGCACTGGCCCCAGAAGCAAAGGAGCTGACGGCGTTCAGGACACCGTTTGGTATGTACCAGTTTAAAGTAATGCCATTTGGTCTGCAGGGGGCGCCAGCAACCTTCCAGCGCCTGATGGACCACATACTGCGGGATGTGGCAGATTTTTCAGCGGCCTACCTGGATGATGTGGTCGTGTACAGTAACTCCTGGGAACAACATCTATACCACCTGGAGGAGGTCGTGCAGAGGATCGGAGCGGCTGGGCTCACCATCAATCCCCGGAAGTGTGCGGTGGCCCACCGGGAGGTGCAGTATCTGGGTTTCACTATTGGCTTTGGGAGGATTAAGCCACAGGTGGACAAAGTGGAGGCTGTCCGCTCGTTCCCGGTCCCCACCACGAAAAGGAAGGTGAGAGGATTTATTGGACTAGTCGGCTGGTACAGGAAATTTGTGCCAAACTTCTCTGAACGATCGGCTGTTTTAACTAATCTGACTAAGAATGCGGCCCCAAACAAAGTGCGCTGGACAGACGAGTGCGAGCGGGCTTTCAAAGATCTGAAGGAGGCCATTTGCACGGAACCAGTCCTCCACAGCCCCGATTTTAGTCAGTCCTTTGTCCTTCAGACGGATGCCTCGCAGAGCGGCCTGGGGGCTGTCCTGATCCAGGAGAAGGAGGGGGAGAGGAGACCGGTTGTTTTCCTCAGTCGGAAGCTGTTGGACCGTGAAACGAGGTACTCAACAGTTGAAAAGGAGTGTCTGGCAGTAAAATGGGCTGTTGACTCTCTCAGATACTACTTGCTTGGACGTCACTTCATACTGGAAACAGATCACCGCGCTCTCCAATGGCTGCACAGGATGAAGGACGCCAACAACCGCATTACCAGATGGTACCTCTCATTGCAGCCCTACGACTTCACAGTCCAATATCGGCCGGGCAAGGCGAATGTGGTAGCGGACTGTCTCTCCAGGAGCACAGAAGATGGAGGCTTCGCCATGGAGAGGGAGGAGGAAGTGTAACGAACAGGCTGTTCGTTACTGTACATTTGCACCTTATTCGCACAGCACTTTGGCATTTACCTTGCACTTTAAACACATGGCACTTTAAGTAGGCTATTTTGCACAAAAGTATACACACGATTGTCTTTTAAATTATTTATTAAAGATTTATTTGTTGCCCCGTAGGTCCGGTTGGGGTACGTCACCTTCGGTGATGGCAGCCGGTCCTGCGGAGGCAACATGACAATTAGTATTGATTGTGCAATATTATGTGCCAGCTTTTAGGTGTTGCGTGCTTGTGGTGGATGTTGAGAATGTTGTGGGTGTGTGAATGTTGATCGGTGTGCTAAGCAGCTTACCTGTCCTCTTGTGTCCAGGGTGGCGGTGTCTGGCCAAAAGATTCCCCGGGGAACCAGACGCTGCTGAAATGCGTTCCGGGCTGGACCAAGGGGAGAGCAAGCGCGGGGGTGGCTGCAGGAGTTTTAATTGTTTTTAGGATGTAGTTGGGTTTAGTTTGGGTTTGTCGAGGAGTTTAATATAGTGGGGTTTTCTTTGTTTGTTAAGGTTATGGGTTTGTGTTGGAGGAGTTTAATGGGTTTTAGATTAGCTGGCTATGATTGTGCACCTGTGTAGTTGGTTGGTTTTATCCAGTTTAGGGGGAGGGTATTTAAGGCGTGTGATGCCCTCACTCTGGGTGTGCTGCTGCTGGAGACCAGTTTTAAAATCCTCTATTGCATTTTTTTTGTTTTGTTTGCACCGTGCACTTTATTGTATTTTGCACCTTAATAAAAGTGGACCACTAAAAGACGGCCTCCCTGGTCTTTCCTCGGGTACCCACCGCCACTCGCTCGTGCCGCCCTGTCACAGTCCATCTATAAAATATATTTTCGACAGAGGAGGGCGCGAGTCTCTTATGTGTAAGACTAGAGTGGAAAAAAAGTTGGAAAAAGTTGTTGTGGATGGTAATACATGAGCGTGATCAGGACAAACCGGATGTAACTTGTTTTTAAAACATACTAGCCGTAAAGTCGTTAAGTTGGTTTGATCAATAGCTGTAGGACGGCGACGGAAAAAGCAAAAAAACTGAGGTTACAAAAGTTATAAAGCCTTTATTTTATATGGCTGACTGGATTAAAAAGCCACAAAAGTAAAAAGAAAAATAGACATTGGTGTTAAAACATATACACCAATTTATAAAAAAAAAGAAAAGAAGAAGAAGAAAAATCTAATTCTCCATTAAGCCCTGGATATTTTGTTGCTTTAAAGGAGTAGATACAAAAAGACTCTCTTTGGACGAGTTTTTTAACCTTTAATTGATTCTTGAATTCTGATCGGGGCTTCGTGCCCCTGGTAGGGTCTCCCAGGGCAAACAGGTCCTAGGTGACGGGTCAGACAAAGAGCGGTTCAGAAGCCCCTTATGAGAGACCAACAGGCCCGGTTAGAACCATGAGGCCGTCCTTCTGTGGACCCACCACCTGCAGGGGGCGCCATAGGGGCTGGTGCAGCTCCAACAGCTGCCCCCACGACCCGGCAACGGACAAGTGGAAGAAAATGGATGGATGGAATTACGATAATCAGAGCGTCCTTAACCTCTTAACCCTCACCTGAACCAAGCACATTTTCTCCAGTTTGGCTTTTACCCAAATTTCAAAAATAGTCTCTTTAACCATTTTTAATTCAGTTTTAGTCTAGTTTAAGTCTTAAAAAATGTGGCTTTGACTAAAATAATGACAAAATATCTTCATCAACAAAACAAACACTGGTTTATGGCAAACTAAAGCCCAGATTAAGCCACATATAAAGCTAACAGGTCTCAATATGGGTCCAATTGGGAAGAAATAATGAATCTAAAAATCAGGCAGAATATTCTCAATAGGTTTTCAGTTTAAGATTGAACATTTTTGCCGTGTGGGACTAAAGTTTGTTGCTCTCCGGAAATCCAGCAGTGGAAAGCCAAGCTGCACTGTCGCCGCCAGATGAATAGCCTTCGAAGTCACCGAGCGCTCATAACAAAGCCCCCTTTACACGATCCCTCAGCTCCGGCGCCCAATCTGAAGCGACGTTATCGATCCCGGAAGGAGTTTTTGTGTGTGTGTGTGTGCTCGTGGGTGTGTGTGTGCGGTGGGTTGGGAGCCTCGGCGTCCCGAGCTCATGTATCAAAACGCCGGTGCAGAAAAGTGGAAACAATGCGTAGCGTCCGCCTGCTGAGCCTCATACATCACGGCTCCCCCACGACAGCGCGCGGCGGAGCGGCTAACGCGGCTTTAACACGTGCAGCGCGGCGTGGGGACGGGACGGGCACATCTGCACGGCGTCCCGATCAAAATAATCATCGCGGCGGCGTCTCAGGCCTCCACCGCCACAGAGAGTGCAATGCAATGTAAAGAGAAATGAGGAGAAACAATGATCCAGTTTATTATCCACAATGGTATAACGAGGGATAATATGAAGAATAATACCCCACAGCATATCATCAAGTGGCCATTGCAATCGTGTTTTGATTTGCAATTTATCCTCTTAAAGATTGTTCAAAGAGAAACGTGTCCAGGAGCGTAAACATTTGAGAGAAGACAAAAACACAAGATCATTTTAGGGCTCGTTTCTTTGTAGACCCACAAATGTCTTCTTCTGAAACACTGAAGAGGCACCAAGAGCTCCCCCCACGCACAGCGGAGGCGCTACAGGAAACAAAAACAAGGGGGAGACTGTTGTGGAGCGGAGGGAGCTGACCAGTGCAGGACACCACGCTCTGAAAAAGGGACAAACTCTGCACAGTTTCAGAGGCTCAGGGGGAGACTGAAGGCAAGTGTGGGACCGATGTCTCCGGGAACTGAAAGTGAAAGAGACTTCCCATGTGTTTTTTTTTTTGGAAAGAGCTCCGTCCTTTAAATGAGCCCACACACAACTTCCTGGACCTCAGAGGAACTGAGAAACGACAACAAGTTTGTACACCTCATATTGTATATGTTTTATGTTGCAGATTTTTGCTTCTAACTTTTTAACCTCTTAACCCCTCACCTGAACCGAGCATGTTGTTTTTTTGTACCCAAATCTAAAAGCTTATTGGAAAAAAAAGGGTCAAAATAGCCACACAAATGAGAAAACGAGGAAAGAGCGACAAAAATGTGATGATAAAAAAGTGATGGAAAAGGGACAAAAAGGATAAAGAAAAGTGACAAACGTGGTGAAAAATGTGACTAACACGTGTGACAAACGCAACAAAAGCGTGAAGAAAAAATATTTAAAAAGTGACAACAATGCCAGGAAAAAGATTTGTTCAGATGAGTTTTGCACGTCAGCTTTCCAAAAAGACGTTACACCGGTCTAAAGGCTGTAACCTTTTAGATTTGGGTAAAGCTGAACTGGAGAAAATGAACTCGGTCAAGGCGGGGGTTAAGAGGTTAACCAGAAGAGATAGAGACTTACGGTTTAAAGCCTATTCATAGGCCTTGGACGCAAGAACTATTTCGGCAAGGCTGCGAGAACTCTCACTGTGATTGGCTGGATGTTTAGTGGGCGGGGTTAATTTGCCAGAACCAGGAAGCGAGAATCCAACGTTTACTTCCTAACGCCGGTGCGGAAAACAGGAGACAACACGGGTAGTTTCTAAGGCACCGCTCGGGGCAGTGAAACACTTCGCTGAAGGATTTACCAGGACACACTAAATGGCCAAAGATTCCTGGCGAGAAACACGCTGCTGATTTTTGTCTTTCAAACAAGGGACGAGGAGGACGAAGCACCGACTGAACATGAAAGTCCTGAATAAGACGAGACATTTAAAAAAAAATATATATATCTGCTGTGCATGTCGACATCGGCCAATCAATGTCCCCAAACAAATCAGCAACGGTCTTAGAAAAAACAATATTGGTCTGTCTTTAGACCGAACAAAAACAAGATTTATGCGTGAGGAGACTTTATGGTTTGCAGAGGACGAAGCATAGCACGCATTATTGCTTTTAACGTTTGAGATCTGCTTATTTTAACCATTCAATTGCGATTTTGTGTTGCAGCCCAAAAGTTACATCTTCGAAAACGCCATTGGGCCGTTGCACTGGGCTTGTAAGTCACGCTCTAATTGTACGTTGCTTATGAGCCGTCCTTCGAAAGCCACACACCCCTGTCCAGAGTGGAGGTCTATTGTGCATGTTTCACTGAGAGAGAAAACCACCGAAATGCTGAAAAATATCAAAATGTCTGCTTTTGCACATTAATTATTTAACCTGCTCTGATATGTTTCTGATTTGTTTCAATGTACCATCGTTTTGTCTTCATTTGAGATTAATTCCTTTGCCTGTGGGGTAAGAAAATTGTCCCATTGGCCGTTTTACTTTCTTAAGTCAAGCAAGATTACCTTTGAACCCAATCTGAAATGTCATCAAACCGGCCAAAGTAATCTCGGTCCGATCAGGGAAAGCGTCTGAATCGAACTCACGCTTGATATTCGCTTTTGGCGGCGTTGCCAGTTCCTTTTCATGTGCTGGCAATCCTTTTTTTTTTTAAGTTTGTCAATCAGGAGGTCCACGCGCCTTTCAAAGCCGTCTGTGAACGTTCCTCCTCCTTCAAAGCCTGGTAACCTCTCCTTGTAGTTCTTGCTGCGTTGCGTGTCAGCTGAAGACCACAAAGCTTCTGCTTTGGCCGCTCCGTCGCTCACCGCAAACTAAACCTGCGGTCGTATAAAAATGTCGGGTGTTGTGGTGTGACCTAAACAAACAAATCCTGAAGCACTTTGTGAACTCCATGTCTGTTAAAGGTGCAATATAAATAAACTTAACTACTTACTACTGAATGAATCTGCTAGCATACGGTGGCTAGTTAGCTACCAGTGCTGTCCTCCATTCATTGAACCGAGACCTTTTTAAATGCCAGTGCTCAACATTCTTTCGGGGTCAGCCCTATGTTCCCCGATCAATAGAAGTGGGGGAACATACATGTATTAAGATTAGGCACCAGCCAATGGACGGGGAGCGTGCTTCTCTATGGTCCTCATGGCGGGGAGCTGACATTGCTGTAATACCACCCCCTTGTGGCCAGGGGCGACTCCAAGAGACACTTGGGGGCATTGATTCTAATGAGACTTCCGACCTCTCACGAACGGCTCAAAAGCCTGGCTCCAAATTGTTTTTCTTTTTCTAAAAAATGCCATAACCTATGGGATAACTCTGGGGTGGGTGAAATATTTTTAACCACGCTGGTTTTTGTTTATCAGCCCGAAAAAGAGGAAGCCTTTTCAGCGCATTGACTTAATTTATGTCTAAAACAGCAGCCCAGGCTCCTTCTGCAGACGATTTAGAGCCTTTAACCTCTTAACCCTCACCTAAACCGAGCACATTTTCTCCCGTTTGGTTTTACCCAAATCTAAAAGCTTCTTGGACAAATAATATTAATCAGGCATTAGTCTAATATAGCTCATTTCAAGACGCTCACCACTAACCATTCACCAGGCTTCCTCCCTAACGGTCTCCCATCCAAGTACCGACCTGGCCTTTCCCTGCTTAGCTTCCAAGATCTGACGGGATCGGGCAGAGCAAAATATAACAAAAATGCTACCAGAAAAACCAATAAAAGAGCAACAAAAGCGCAAAAAAAAAGAACAATAAAACAAACAAAAAACTAAAAAAAATGCAACAAAAAAAGCATTAAAAAAAAAGTTACAAAAGAGCGACAAAAATGCAAGGAAAAAAAAGCAATGAATAAGTAACAAAAACACGGTCAAAAAAAATATACGAAAACACACATCAGGAAAGTTACGATCGGTTTTGTAGGCGTAAGAGGCCTGTAATAGCCCAACTGTGTTAGTCCATTATTAATAGATAATTAATTAAGCACAGCTTAAGCACAGCAGCCCATCGGGGATCAAGCACGAAGAAGAAGAAATGTATTTTTCCTTACACAGAGCTTTACATGAGACAAATTTTACATTCCCTCCATACTCTGTGCTGGTAAGCCACGTATGTAACTACAGTTTCCACTGGCTCCGGCTCCAGCACTTTACATCGGTGCTCGTTTCTTAAGTCACCTGGTAATTGTGTCTGAATCGGCACCTTTTGGAACCAGAACCAAAAACGGCGACCAAACTGACCCAACAGACGTGCTTTTCCACATCTGCATAAAGACGTGCTGGCGGATTAACCACTCATAGAAACGCATGGTCCATCCAATATGGCGGCCTATCGTGAGCAAAAGAAGAGAGATCGCACCGAAAATGGACATCTAATCCTGCAACAAGCGAACTACTAAAGCTTCATCACTGGTGGGAGAAGTTATATGAGATATGAGAAAGCAGAAAATCTCACAAACTCTGAGGCCACGAAAGTTAAACTATGTCCCTTTTAATTATGTTTTTCTCTAACTGTTTCGGGCAGCAACATTTAGTTTCGCCCGAGGACCCAAATGCTGACCAGGCCTCTCCATGAAATATCGTCCAGAGAGTTTAGCGTTTTGCCCCGTCGCTATGTTTAGCTCGAGAGGGGAGACAGATGGGATGAATTGCATAATGGTCATGAGGTGAGTAAAGGGGAAAAAAAAACTGACGAGGCTGGAGGCTCGGGCCGCACCTGGACATCTCGCACTCTGCCGCCGTACGACCACAGCTCATTCTGTCAGCCCATAAATCAGAATCTAAGCTCGGTATAATGTTGCTGAGGAACACTTTGATGAACAAGCTATAATCCGGATGAACACTATGTGAATTCAATTCCTTCCAAATCAACATCCCGGCGAGTGTGGTCCTTTGCATTTCTGAAAAGGTCGCCGAAGTGCTGCCCTTTGAATTATACAAGTTGCGACGCTCTGAGTGACTAAATGTTTTATGAATGTAGTCGATGATATTTGCGAGACGTCGTACACACCAGGAGTTCTCAGCTGGTGTCATTTCGGGACTCAGCTTCGACATGTCGCGGCAAACCGTGACCCAAATGAAAATGTTCATTTCAATTTATGGTACAACACCTGGACAGTTTACAGTAGGTCTACTCCAGGGATCCTAAACTTTTCTAAAAAAAAACAGAATCACCAGGACAACGACTTGGACCCCCTTGACCCACTGTTATGTGAATGCTTTATTTTGTTATTTGGTCAGATTTCACAAAAATATACTGTTTCCAATCAGTTGAAGGTGGGGACTTTATGCTTAATCGACTGTTTAGAGTTTTTTTTTCATCATGTTACATTTGTTCTTCTCTCATCAAAAACGGACCTGGATCTGTGTTTCGACCCACTAGTGCATCTTTGAGTAATGTTTGACTCTTCCCATGAGGCTGTACAGCGGCGGCGTGTCCCAAAAAGTTATATCTCAACCTGGATAGACTCAGAGACAAAAGCAGCGTCCATCCATCCATCCATTTTCTTCCACTTGTCCGTTGCCGGGTCGTGGGGGCACCTGTTGGAGCTGCACCAGCCCCTATGGCGCCCCCTGCAGGTGGTGGGTCCACAGAAGGACGGCCTCATGGTTCTAACCGGGCCTGTTGGTCTCTTATAAGGGGCTTCTGAACCGCTCTTTGTCTGACCCGTCACCTAGGACCTGTTTGCCCTGGGAGACCCTACCAGGGGCACGAGGCCCCCGACAACAGAGCTCCACGATCATTCCGGTGCTCAAACCCCTCCACCACGTTTAGGTGGCGGTTCCAGGAGTGGACAAAAGCAGCGATTAGAAGAAAAAAAATGTGTATGAGTAAGTAAGTTAGAGTTAGAGTTAGAGATGTCTTCCCCGGGGCCTCGACACTGGTGGTGGTGTGGGAGACCGGTGAAGGGGTGGAGGTGGGTCACAGCACAGCTGGGAAGCGGACGAGCCATGAACGGTGGAGCTTAAACGCAGGACCACGGGAGGTGGAGGGGTGACGCTGAAATGATTCTTCCATGATGAACTTACGACTAGGCTTCATAACTCAACTATACATTGAGAAGTTGTTATTTTGTTTTGTGGTTGTTGTTTTGTTTTGTTTACAGATATTTTAACAGATATCCGACCTCTGATTAGATGAATAATATTCCTCAAAATCATCTTGGGTGACGTTTTATGCTGGAGGGCTGGATTTGGCCGACGGGCCTGACATTGCTTGCTCGTGTTCTACTGAAACAGCTGTGCAGCAAAGGGGAGCATGGGGAGGGTGCAGGAGGAGCTTAATGTGAGATCACTTGAAAATGAGTACGTGAAACTGCATATTTTTGTTTCAACTGTTTTAGGTCAAAATAAGTATTTCCTAACTAGTGATAAAGATGAGCTTGAGCTTATTACTAATACCCTCTCTTTTTGAAATATTGTCCTGAGCTCATAATATTTACTCTCCACACTCTGCGGTGTAACGCTGTGTTGAAGCCAAAGCTGCCCTGGGCTGAATTGTTGGAAGTCTGGCAGCCAATCCTTGCCTATGGCTTCCCTAACCAGGAATCACCATTTACTTTATCAAAGTGGGATCAGAAACGGCCACAATTTGACTTTCTTCCCAACATGTTTCCCCCAAGGCTCCGTTAGATGACATTATTCTCACAGTAAATTCTATTTGCTTTGTATGGCGATAGCAGAGCCTCATTTCCAACACACAAAAGTTTCATAGGCCTTTTTTTCCCCCGCCGCACACGCGCTGAAATGACACTTTGGCATTAGCAGTCTGACGCCGTCTAAGCCGCAAAGTAGAAAATCTGTGTAGCGTAAAAAACAAACTCGAGCTGCAGTGGCTTTCTCTGTTAATACAAGTCAAAAATTCATATGATTTCTCTTTCCCGTGTAATGGAGACGGGGAAATGCGAGACAGGCAAAGCTCCTTTTCACCTCCGTCTTTTCAGCATTTTCAGCCCGCGAACGTTAATTTAATGCTTGGGCTATCTAATATTGTAATCCCATAAATGTTTCTGCTATTGTAATTTTGTCCATCACTAGCTCGGAGGCGCTAAGCCGCTGCACCCGCCTTTGGATTCCTATACTCTCAAAACTCCATACGCTGCAAAAGAGGAACATGGCTACGAGTAACAGGGACATGAATGTCGAGCACGACGCTGTGGGTTATCTACTCACCTTTGGATGAATGTTTAATTTGAATCTGCTCAGGATTTCTACAGCAACAATGGATGAGATCGAGTTAGAGGGTATGGTCGACATGATGGGGAATCATTGTCCCGTTCCAAACGCAGTATTTCATCTACAGTACAGAAGTAACATGTTCTATGGATTTGTGTATTTGGACTTGATTTGAGTCGGTCGGCAAAATGACTCTGCCTGACCAAAAGAAAGAATAACACGTGAAAGAGTGGTTCAGGGAGCGTGAGACATCATTTTCACACTTGGATCGGCTGCCACAGAGTCCAGAACTTAAGGCCATTGAGAATCTTTGGTTTGTGCTGGAGAAGGCTTTGCACAGTGCTCACACTCTCCCATCATCAATATTTGGTCAAAAAATAATGCATTACAACATTACATTTTGACATTACAGAAGCTTATTGAAACTAGGCCACAGCTGCTGCGATCAAAGCTAAAGGTGTCCAACAAGTTTTATTATAAGTTTTTGGTTTATAATAACGACACCTTATTTAGCCTTAATAAATGATGAGTTAACGTTCAATTCCTCATGAACAGTAGTGATTAAGTGTTAGTCACACTTAACTAATGAAGTGTCCATGAGGAATTAAGTGTTAACCAATGGACGAGGAACGTGCTTCTCTATGGTCCTCATGGTGGGGAGCTGTCATTGCTGTAACACCACCCCCTTGTGGCCAGAGGCGACTCCAAGAAACACTTGGGAGCATTGATTCTATTGAGACTTCCGACCTCTCACGAACGGCTTAAAAGCCTGGCTCCAAAGAGTTTTTCTTTTTCTAAAAAATGCTGATGAGTCTTTTCAGTGAAAATAAGTCGTCTTTTCAGTGCCTGTCAATCAAGCCCTGGAGCCCTGTGGAGGCTCCGCCCGCCCCACGAGCGCAGGGCTTCCCGCCTTTTTGCCCTTTTAAGGAAGGGAGTCTGAGCGGCCATGTAAGTTTCACACAGGACTCGGGACCTTTTCTATGAATGGGGATGAATAGGTATTAATCTATCTCAAATTATTATATCTATGGTGTTAACTCATCATTTGTTAAGGCTAAATAAGGTGTAGTATAAAGTGTTACCAACTTTTTTTTTTTAACAGTGTGTAAGTGTCATTTTATTTTGAAATTAGTGAATGTGCCCTTGATTTGAGTTAGTAACCAAAATGATTGTATTTTGAAGTATTTTGGCGTAGGATAATATATAGTGTATAATGATTCTCCTTTTACTGGAAATACGTTTTTATTTTAATGCAAAAACTCCCTTGTCAGAATTGCTCATTTTCACTGATCAAATCGTCACATTTTGCAGTGTTTGCAGTGGTCGGTTATTGCAGTGTTTTCCAACAAGGGGTACGGGGACCCCTGGGGGTACTCGAAGACCTAGCAGGGGGTACTTGCAACTATATCAGATTGAAAAAGGGGGAAACTGGACATTATTTCGATTTCGGAAAAGCAATATTTTGCATCGTCAAATGTGTCGTTTATTTTGAACCCAACCTTGCCTTTTTTTACTCACAAATAGCGCGATGATTGCTTTCTAAATAACAACACTCTTGAGGCAGGGGGGTACACGGGACTAACCGGTGAAAGGTCCAAGGGGTCCGCAAGACAAAAAAAAAGGCTGGGGATTGTGGGACACCTTTTACTTTTAAGTTCTTCACAAGACACTGAAATGAGATACATCCTTAGACAGTACAAAGACAAAACAAGATACATAATAATCTTTACTGGGTGTATGTTTCTCTGTGAGGCTGCGAGACTTGTTTTCCGTGTGTGTGGGTGAAAAAGGCCGAGCGGGTTTGGTGTTCAGCGCGCTGTGAATGCTGCTCGACTCCCGTCCCCCCCGAGACGCAGAAGTGCGGGCAGAAAGTGCACAGTAAACATGAGTAACTTTGGCTTCGTGTCCCTCAGGACGTGGCTCCAACGGCACGGGCTTTTCGACACAATGAGTTTACAAGTGGAAACAACAAAACACCGACGTGAACTTAGGACGAGGTAACGATCTCACTGCAAGCGGCTTTTTTTCAAGGTGGATGAAAACAAGTTTCCATTAGCACCAGACAAACGGCACAAGTGCTTTGAGCGTCTTTAAATGGTGGCAAATCTTGTTTTTGGTCACTTTAATGGAATTGTGTCCCATGTCACCCAGTACCGCTGTTCCTCAGACTTCTCCAGTCACGGGTCCAGCACCAAAACTCCAACCCTCACCCCAATCCTTGCCCTGAAGTTTGGCCCTAGCTGGTGCCAGAGAACATCGATCTGACCCCTGGAGTTGACCCATTTTGGCTCAGGCCAGTCCGTCAGAAAGCGCTGTCCACTTAATCAAAATCGATACGGGAGACGTAGGACTCAGGACAAAACGTGAATCCATTGTATTTTGAAGTTTCCAAGTAAATCCGCAAAAATAAAGTTTTACACAAATGAATCTAGAAATAGGGTTGCGTTTATTTAACCTCTCAACACAGGTTTTCTCCAGTTCGATTTTTACCAAACCTAAAATCTTCTCGGAAAAAAGCATCAAAATAACGACATGAATGAGGATGAAAACACATCAAAAGAACTGTTACAAAAAGTGGCAAAAAAAAGTGATGAAAAAGCCACTAAAACAAAAAAGTGACAAAATGCATCAAAACAGGCGGCAAAAAAAGTGACAAAATAGCACAAAAATAAATTTATTTATCTTTCACCTAGAGCATTATGCAACTTTTTGTGTGAAAAAATGCTTGTATTTAATTCTATTCTCTTTCTTAGTGGGGAAAATATAAGTCGTTTGGTCATTTCAGCGAAGATGACCCTTTTTAGCAGTGCTGTCATGGAAACCTGACTTACACAAGTTAGATCATAGATGTGCCTTTAGCTATCTGAGCCTATTCCTGCACAGTGTTAGCCGTCGAATCCTGGACCCGTTTAAAAATTGAGCATGATAGCCCTATAGAAATGAATAGAGAAGCCAAGCACAATACTACGCCTCTTCATGAAATGCATATGATTTCCGTGCTTTCTTTATCATTAACATCTTATAAGATGAAGTTTGGAGGCCACTGGATGTGCATCTGATCCCATAGAAAGCAAAAACAACTGAATTTGAGTTAGCATTTAGCTCGGAGGACACTTTTAGCAAAGTAAAAATCTCAAAAGGTCTGTGCGTTCAATAATGATTTTCTTTGTCGATGGGTTGACAACAGCTGGCGAGCGCCGTTGCAACTCAAAAACTCTGAGGAGGAAAAACTAATAGTGTGAAATAATATATATAAAAAAAACGGAACGTGGCACGGAATTTGTTCGGGAAAATGCAATTACTCATCCGTCGATCTCGAGGGGATCGTACAAATGTGCTGAATCTGTGAGCGCCGCACTGACTCGTTCCCCCCCCCCCCCCCGCAGAGAACAAAACTAACTTTGGGCAAAAAGACTTCCCGATGCTGCGCGCGGTTCAGATTTTTATAGACTGTAAAATCCAGGAGTGTTTTAAAGCGAGGCAGATAATGGCACAACATTTACTGTATGTTTCATCAGCCGCGGGGTTTCGTTTCCTCAGTGTCCGTGTTCAGCGCAACTCAAGGAGCTTTTCTGAGGTGAAAACGTGAGATTCCAACACACACATTAGGGTTAGGAACAAGGATATGGTTGGTTTCATTATTGAGGTGTTTGGTATCCACGTGTAGCACAAAAGGCTACAGAGATGACATCAAAATGTTTATTGTTTAAGTTTTTGTTTATTGGTTTAGTTGGTAGGGACAGAAAGACAAGGGCCCCGTCCCAATCGTGTTTAAAGGAACAGGCCACCGTTTTCACACACTGAGATAATGTTCTCACCTGAGCTGAGACGAGTTGATGCGTACCTGTCTGGTCTTTGTGCGTCCGCTCAGTCACGCAAAAGCCTCCCCTCCTGTCCTCTATGGGGCCAAACCGGGGGTGAAGTTAGAAGCGACCAAGCTCTTCCACGTTTCCCCTATTTAAATACAGTTATGTGAGTATGTCGATTTTCTAAGTGGATAAAAAAGGGGTACTATATTGTAAGGCGTAATAACACCTTTATTTTTAAACAGGGGAAACGTGGAAGAGCTTGGTCGCTTCTAACTTCACCCCCGGTTTGGCCCCATAGAGGAGAGGAGGAGAGGCTAAACGCTAACAACATCTTCAGTCTTTTTGCGTGACTGAGACCAGACGCATTAACTCGTCTGAGCTCAGGTTAGAACATATCTCAGTATGGAAAAAGTACTAAGTAACTTGTTTACCTTAAATCCTTTTCGTAGTCCCTCTGGGGGTGATACAAGTGTTAATGGGATGATTGGGGGGTATTTCATCTCCCCCTGGTGTCTCTGGCCAGAAAACCACAATTACAACTTCGCTTCCACCGGGTCGGAGCAACCAATACACACTAATCGAATCATGAAGAAGAAGCTAACAGGCTAACGGGCAAAGCTAACTGCGGGCTAGCGCCACTTAAACAGTATTTACAGCCACGTTTGAGTGCAAAAAAAAATATCTCCATTGTATAATTGGATGAACAATATCCCTCTCTCACTTTGTCTTTTCTGTCAGCGTAGTGTTTACTCTCATGGACAATTAATGAGTAAAACAACGCAACATGCTACGACACCTGCAGTTGCGCTTATGGCCTCTAGGGGCACGAGTTACTTAGTACTGCTTTAACAAGGTGAAATAGAAATGTTTTCAGATTTCTTTTCACATATGAATAGCTCATTCAAACACTAAACAAGGATCTAATGTTTCAACAAAATAAAAACATACATTTAAACCTGGCTTTACCTGTTATATGGATGTTGTGGCTGACATTTTTTTAATGAAATTACAATAGATTTTTTTCATATTTATATCCGTAATCCGCAGAAAAGGGGCTCTTTGATTCTGGCAAATACAGGATGGGTCAAAAGCAGAGCTCATAATGGGAAACATTATTTTTTTTGCATTTACACGGACATAGGACAAAACAAGTAATTAATGGATTTGGCTTTGAGATGTTTTCACTTATCAATAACAATCAGTCGAGAGACTCCGTGTTATAATCCAGTGGCTAAAGCTCTTGGGCCAATCGATGATGGGATGAAGTTCTTTAGCCACGTCCCTCTGTTCAGTGTCATCTTCAAGTTTTCTTCCCCCTCGTCTAAGCCACGTGAACATGAACATTGATCACACCATGGTGACGATCATATTTTTTTTTGATTCAGGAGCTGGAGGACATTTGCAAAAGAACATAAAAGAAGTTAAAATTGCAAAGAGATTGAAATCATTTACAGCTACGAGAGACGTATCAGATAAAGTTGAAAATAAAAACACAACTCCAGGTTTTAATGAAAGCCGTGAGGGAAATAAAAGGCTTTTGAAGAGACGCTCTCGTTCACCCGCTCTTAATACCGAATGGCACACGAATAGTGTTTAAAGTGGGTGCAACTGCAGACAGCCCGGGCGGGGGTTTGAAAGAGCTCAGCGTTGCCACAAAGATCTGACCTTCGTGTTTTGCTGGTGGCAGCTTTTTGTGTGTTTATGATCTGTACATAATGTCCTCTAAAGAGTAAAAGCTGTTAGCAAGCAGTTTCCAAATAACCATCGGACATACCTACGGCGCCGCATGCCCAGACACAAGACGCATTCCAACATATTGAAGAAGGACATAATGCAAAATAGACAAGCTCATAAGGTTCTGTCATTAAAATGTGGCTATTCATCTGTTTGTACTCATAAACCCAATAATAGAATCCGACATCGCAATAAATTAGGCTAAATACTTAAGTCCCAAAATTGTCCCGAATCTAAGACAAACTGTTCCGAAAATGATCCAAGTCCCGGATCGGCAGAGACGAGAGCTGCAGTTAAGAGGCAAGAAAGAACTCCAAACGCCAGTGTTGGAACCTATATCCGTCTTTCACTCGCGCACAGCATAAAACCGCCGTTCTGCCTTGTTGTCTCACTGCGGGGCTTTTGCCACTCAAATTGTATCGGTGATCGGCGTGAAAAAAAATACTTTAAAACAGTCCCCGGCTCAGGTTAAAGCCTTTAAAAGAGCCGTCGCTATTCGAACTCATCAGCCTGGATTACAGCATACGGCGCCCACAGAAAAACACGCTGGTGATCCTTGTTAAAATAAAGGATTGCTATTATTATTTTCTTTTTACTATTTTCACATGAGCAAGTCTGCAGGCCGTCATCAGAAGTATCAAGTGAACCCTGAAAGTTATAATTTTGGAATAGTTGTGGAAAAGTTACCATGCCACTGGAAGCGTCAATCCCATTTCCCAGACTCAGCACTGGGCCAGTTTTGCCCACAAACTGCGCTCATGAAAAGACAACAGATTATTAGCATGCGGTTGAAAATGAAAGCTTCTATGTTTGTGCAAGAGACCGAAAGAACTGCTGCCCGCGAGGAGCACCCCAGCCACACATCAAGCAATTAGTCATAGATATAAAAAGTGGATGTGGATGCAACTAAACTCAGACAAAACTGAGATCATTGTTTTTGCCCCACAGACACAAAGACAAAGTGTTATCAGTCGCCTTGAGTCTCTCGCTCTAAAACCAAAAAAATCTGGTTAGAAATCTAGGAGTAATCATGGACTCAGACCTGAACTTAAACAGCCACATCAAAGCAATGACATCATCAGCTTTTTACCATCTGAAAAACATGAAGATCAGAGGAATAGTGTCAAAACCAGACTTAGAGACACTCATTCATGCGTTTGTCTCCAGCAGGTTAGACGACTGTAACGGCTGCTCACTGGCCTTTCTGAACGAGCTGTTAGAGCTGCAGAACATCCAGAACGCTGCTGCTCGAGTCCTGACAAGAACCAGGAAATACCACCATATTAGTCCAGTGCTCCGGTCTCTGCACTGGCTTCCTGTCACTCAGAGAATAGAATTTAAAACAGCTCTGCTTGTGTACAAGTCGTTTCATGGTTTAGCACCAAAGTCCATCTCTGACATGTTAGAGCCGTATGAACCATCTCGGGCCCTGAGGACTTCAGGGAGGGGTCTCCTGGTGGTTCCCAGAGTCAGGACTAAACACGGTGAGGCTGCGTTTCAGTTTCATGCAGCTAAAATCTGGAACAGTCTTCATGAGGATGTGAGACAGGCCTCAACTCTGACAATGTTCAAATCCAGGCTGAAAACAGCTCTTTTTACCCGAGCATATGAAAACTGAAAGTATTTTATCTGCACTCTTGCCTTTTACTGTCATTGATAAATTTTTATGTTGATGTTTTAATGATTGATTTGAGCTGTTTTCTTTAAAGCACTTTGAATTGCCTTGTGTATGAATTGTGCTCTACAAATAAACTTGCCTTGCCTATGTCCAGTTGAACGGGCCCACGAAGATTTGATCGATTCGTTTACTTTGCACCTGGCGCGGATCGAGTCTCCGCAGTCTCCTCCCTTTGGGCAGGACTCAGGAGACGGTGAGATGGACATAATCGCCGCCATTGTCGTCTACTCCTGCCCCATCCCACACACGTTTCGGTCGGTGGCCACAGCCGCCGGCCCGGGCAAACAGAATCCCATTTCAAAGTCAACAGCGGAGACAGAACGCTCGTCTTTACTGTCATTTAAAAACGCCGCCGCCGCTCCATTTGTATGCTAATCTAGCGGCTCGAGCGGAAGCATCCTGACCCCCGCATGAGGATAAGCAACGTGCAAAGAAAAGTCCGATTCGACGGGCAGCGGATCCCGCGGCCGTAACCGGGAGCGATCGTGAATATTTGAAATGGTTAGAAATACTTTCAGGCCGCGGGCAATAAGGAGAACAACGTGGAAGGTATGGATCCGGTGAGGAAGAATAATGTGCAGGTCACGTTTTATGACGCTCAGAGCATTTGGCATGTATGTAACCATTCACATCAGATCAGTCGTTTCGTTTCCAGGTCTGGACCAGTGCAGCGAGGACATACAGTGTTTGTGTAGATCTGTCTTCAACAATGGAAGCCGCTATACACCGACTTCCATCATTGGCGGTGATATGCTGCTAGTTTCTGTTGTTATTTTCCCTGGACCATATGGACTCTTTGTTTCAACTACAGTATGCGTCTACATCATTTAGTGCACAAGACGCCGGGTTCCTTTCACATCTACTTTGTACTTTGAACAATGTCTACATTATTTATTATCCAGAACAGAACTGGTGTAGCTTCAGGAACTCACCTTCAATGTAACGACCCAAATACAAATAATTCATTTCAACTTAACCCTGCTGTTATGTTTTAAAGTTTGAAGATCTAGGAAAAATAGTTCAAGGTATTTTTTCAGTATGAAACTTCTTCTGTTTGCCTTATTTAGCGTAATCAACATATACTATGACAATGGTTCATCTCACATATTTGTAACCACCCCCTGCATGTTTAAATCACACACTGTGCAACACAGTCTCACTCCGAAAGGTCACTCGCCTTATGCGTAATATAGAACGCAGAAGGTCCCGTTTGCGTCTCTCTGGGTTTTTAATGTATTTGAATGAGAGTCCAGCCGCGGCTCATTTGACGATATCGGACAACTCATGGTATAGATGTTTTAATTGGATGTTTTAATGAATGAATTGATCTGTTTTCTTGTAATTTTATGCAACTGTGAAGCACTTTGAATTGCCTTGTGTATGAATTGTGCTCTACAAATAAACTTGCCTTGCCTAGAACGCGCAGTACAAATTCTGCTCGGTTTAGCCAACTATAAAAAAACCCAAAAAGGACTCGCAGTGTATTTGTAATTAGAATAATACTAAAGAATCCCAAGCAAGACAGGCTAAAGTGCATTCAGCAAACACAAGGGCAGAACTACAGTATTCACGTCCATTTGCCTGAATCTGAGGCCAAACTGTTGTTCATCAAAGCCAAACAATGATGGATCCAGGACAAACCAAGCCGGACCCAATAACCCAATCACAAAAACGTCTTCAGGAACTTTTACAATATGGCATTGCATTACAGCAGTACGTAGTTGAAAGCCTTTCCCCTATACCTTCTGCTGTCTTCGTGGGACTTGTCAGGATTGTTTTTGGTTTCAGACATCTTTGGGACAATTAAACATGTAACGGGTGAAATTGACCCGGAACACCATTGATGTTCCTGGCAAATGAACATAGCAGGAGGGTTAATACTAATACTAATACTAATTTGCTGTTTGCCCTGTTCTTGCGTATTTACGATTACAAATAAAATGCAGCATTTTCTCACAAAGTCCGAAAACGCTTCATCAACTGTCCTTCTGGAAAAGCCTCGCGGACCACTGAAAATGTTCCCCCGACCCCCCCCCCCCCCCCCCCCAGTTCACAACCACTGATCCAGAAGAATATAACATGGAAGTTACTCTTTTGTTTAACCCCTTTACCCACCGCCTGAACGGAGCACATTTTCTCCAGTTTGGCTTTACCCAAATCAAAAAAAAAAAACGTCTTGAACAAAGCGTCAAAGCAGCGACAAAAAAAACGAGAATGAAAACCCAACAACCAAGAAAAATGTTACAAAAGAGCAACGAAAACACGACTAGAAAGTGACGAAAAGGCAAAAAAATAAATAAAGAGTGAAACAAAAGCAACAAATGCATGACGTTTTTTAAAAATTTGTAGATCCTGCTCTGTTTGTGTGAATGTGAGCAAGAGACTAATGAATAATTTCCTTCGGGATCAATAAAGTATTTATCTATCTATCTATCTAAAAGCAACAGCAACTCAGTAAAAAAAAGCAACATGACTAAAAAGTGACGAAAACGAGACAAAATACAGTCAAAAAGCAAGGGGAAAAAAGATGATGTACCTAATAAACCTAAACGAACCCATAAATACAGATGAAGTACAGTAATAAGGCGAAAAATAAACTTCACAGACAAACTTTATGGACGTTTGAGAAATTATGTTCTATGGTCAGATTATCAAGGAGCCAGAAAATGAGGGCGATAACTATAATACAAGACTTATTATCCCATTTATGATCAATATTAGTGGGGACTCGGCCCTCTTGCCTGATCAGAGTGAAGTGTCTGTGACTCGCTCTTGTGTTTTTCCCTTAATGAGACGCGATACTGGTGAGAGATGGAATCAACCTGGCAGTCTTGAAACAACAGCGTGCACACATTTGTGTATCAACAGATGGATGTGAATGCAAGTGAGACAAAAATGAGATGGAGCTCAGTTTCCCCGTGACCGTGCTCGTTTTAAGCGCACACTTTGTGAAGATGAACGGATGTGTTTTCGACGACATCCTTTGCTCGCCGGCTCACGACGACTCTGCGTTTGTTGTTGTTGCGCTAAACTCCTCTGTTCCCTCCGTAAAGCTCCTGTTTTCCTGCTGAGCCCGTGGATCTCTTTGCTCTGCCGCGGCGGGGGTTTGTTGGTCTGTCCTCGGACGACAGAGGAGGGGCCGCGGCCCGGGCTCTGCTGTCCTCCGCCAAGACAAAATGTTCCCGTCTACCTACAGCTTTTAGACTAAATGAGCTGAGAGTCTGAAAACGCCATCTGTGTCAGTTTTTCACATCTGTGCTCGTGCGGAGTGTGGCACACAGCAAAACCAAAATATCACATAGCCTATTAAAAAAAAAAAGAAAAAAAAAAATACTTGCAAGACTTGGCTTGAATTCAGTCCGATTGGAATAGTTTTAAAAGGTCCTGAATTGACTTTGTTTTTAGCTTTTAACAATGGTAAACTATTCAGTAATCCTTCATATTCAGACTGTCTCCCTGTTCTGACCGCACAACGCCAGCCCACACTCCTCCGCACGTCACACAGTGAGCGTTATAGTCTGAGCTTCACTCTGTTCCCGTTTATACACTACCGTTAAAAAGTTTGGGGTCACACAGACAATTTAAAGTTTAAAGTATGACTCAAGTAAGGAAGCAAGTGCTTTATTTGTCATTGTACAACGCAATAGTGCTCAGGTGTTAGTTCTCAGCCGCTGCGACTGAGCCGCGCTGCCATTGTGGGCCGACCTGACCAGCATGTTTTTTTTGGAGGAAGCACCCGGTGGAAACCTGGCTGACTGCCTTTACGCGTGCACCGCCTCCTGGGTCTGTCGATGTTTCAGAGCGTGGTGTCCTGCACTGATCAGCGCCACCTCCTCCTCCCTCCGCTTCCTCTGCTCCTGAACAGTCTTTCACCATATTCTGGGAAGAGCCCCTCGTTTGTCCCGTCCTTGTTTCCTGTAGCTCCTCCGCTGGGCTGCAGGTGTGGGGGCTCTTCAGTGTTTCAGAAGAAGAAATGTGTAGATCTCAAATGTCTTTAGCTCATAAGCCAGCTGTGTGTTTACTTTTAAAAAGCTGCTTTCTTTTTCCCCCCTTTTTTCTTTATCTTTATTTGAGCAACAGATGCATACACATGTTAAATACAGAAATTATTAACGACATAAGTATTTGTGCAGCTCAAAGGGGGTATGAAGAAGTTAGTAATAACTTATGAGGCCCCCCCCCCCCCCCCTTCTTCAGGACCATTATGGACCCAAGATTCAAAACAGCCCAAACTGAGTTAAACTTGAATTTAATGGTAAAGTCCAAGTAAAAATACAGGCAGTGTCGTAGAACAGGCAAAGAAACTCACAAAATGGTATGGCAACGGGGAGCAGGTTACATCCGGAGCGAGGACAAGCAAAACACCCACGAACAGAAAATACACAAGGCACCGACAAAGACAAGGGGGAACACGGGGGTATAAATACACAAGGAACCGGGGCACAGGTGGGACACATTAGGGCAAGGCAGGCAATCAACACAAGGGAAGCAAAACCCACACAGACATTTCAGACATGTCAAAATAAACCACCCAAGAACAAGAACACGAGACACAACCAAGGGGGAACTAAACAAGACAGACGGGACCTTTCTTTGTGGAGTTTGCATGTTCTCCCCGTGTTTGTGTAGGTTTCCTCCGGATACTCTGGTTTCCCTTACCACTAAAAACATGTACAATAGACCAGGATGAACGATGTGTGTGAGTGAATGTATGGTGGTGGTCAGAGGGACCGTTGGTGCAGATGTGTCAGTGTGTCTGTCAGTCTCCCCCAGGGGAAACTGAATGTACAATGGCTCATGTAAAGCGCTTTGTGACCATGTCTGTGAAAGGCGCCATATAAATAAAGATCTTCTTCTTTGACTTTTTTGTCTCATTTCAAGTGCTGTTTGTCTTATTTTAAGTTTTTAAGAAAAAATGTCTTATTTGAAGCAAACATAATGCTTGTTCCATTGGCTCTCAGTTACAGTCCAAACTTACTCCAAATCAGCATTAAATGTCTTAATTCAAGCACGTTCAAAGCAGTTTATCTAAGTCAGGATGGTGTTTTTGTTTTCGAGAGCATTCGTCTCAACACTCTCTGACAGTGCGGACATTATTAGAATTAGAACAATCCTTTATGTCTTTAAAAAACGTGGTCACGTATGCGAGACAACACGTTCAACGCATTCAAGGGTTCTTTTCACTTGCGGTCATTCAAGATGGCAGAGCGGAGCAGCGGCGAGAGCTTAAAAAAAAGTCATTCTCGTTTCCAGTCGGAACAATCCCACAAAGGCCCCGTACCGCATGAGTTTAACAAGAGCTCACGCATTAATTAATTTATCAGGGCGCACACAAGAGGAAAGCCACGGAGAAGTAGCGGAGGGAGCTTTTTAATCAAACCTCGGCTTCGCGGCGGCTAACTGATGTGCAGCCACGCGTGTTTGTTTACCCGGGCCACAGCTGCCAGAGGCCAAGGTGACGGGGGAATATCCCTCTCGCTGTTTTTTTCCTTCCCACCATTCTCCCTCTCGCCGGCTCTCGCTCCGAAATCCGCGACTGCAACGGAAGGAACGCCGGCCAAACGTGGAACCTGCAAAGATTAGAGACAAAACCTGCGGAAACATGTTCAAACGGAGGCAACTCTTATGTATGTAAAATGTGCTCAATGTCGTGATTTTCAAACATAATTGCAAATCAAAATGCTATACTTTTCCAAAAAAACTGCATATGATATGTTTTCTTTCAACGGATGCCCTCCCCAATGCAGTGAGTCGGACTTCAGTGACAAAATTGGGCGAAGCGTCTTACTCTCGGACGAGGTATGACTCTTTTCCAAAACCATTTATTTTACACACAGTGGGTCATTTACCAAACGTCTGCTCATGTGCAAATGAGTAGCACGTACTACAGTGGAGTAGCGGTACAGTCGCTTGTACATAATCGTCTAATCTTTTACGTATCAGATTTGTGACCCTACTATTTTAAAGCAGCACTAACTCAAACTTGGCTGTAAATACGGTTTAAAGTGGCGCTAGCCCGCAGTTAGCTTTGCCCGTTAGCCTGTTAGCTTCTTCTTCGTGATGTCATTAGTGTGTATTGGTGACTCCGAGCCGGTGGCAGCCAAGTTGCTATTGTGGTTTTCTGGCCAGAGACACCAGGGGGAGATGAAAGACCCCCCAATCGTCCCATTAACACTTGTATTACTTCCAGAGGGGCTACGTGAAGGATTTATTAAGGTAAATGTAAAGTTCTGCTTTAAACATGTCCCTATGAAGAAATGGCATCCGATAATAGGAAAAGTTAGGTATTAATCTGGACCACAGCAAAAGTTAACCCATACTTTGTAAAACCACCAAACGCAAAAATAATGCTACACTGCCTCACCCAAAAAAAAAGTTACCACAAAAGATTCACCTTGTAATATTGGTTGTAGGGACTTTGATTACAGTACTCATACACTGTGACGTTGTTTCTGCAAAGTCCAAAGAACCAGTTTTTCATAAATGTATCCCCACAATCTTGTATTGATAATGGGAGAGTGTGACTACTGTGCAAAGTCTTCTCCAGCACATGCAGGAAACCGGCCAAATGTTCAAATCAAACCCTTTTTAGACTCGGTTTTGTCTTTACTTTATCCTGATCTAGACCTAATGGTACTTGGAAGGTCACATCGTAATCAATGATGGAGAATATCTGGTCCAAATCTCAGGTCTCTGTCACCAAATATGCTGGCCGAACTTCAACACGAGTTTACATTGTGCACCGTTGCTGTTTTCCATCCCCTCCGTTGCCAGCACGACTTGTGATATTGCAAACCATTTGTGATTAATCTTCCGGCCCTGAACAGAAGTAAAAAGAGTGCGAAGAGGGTTCTTGAACTTTTTTTTTCTAACGAGATCCCGAAGCCCTGGCAGTAATTAGAATCTGTCTGGAACGAGGACAATTAGGAGCGTTTTCCGTTGTCCCCCCCCCCCCAGGGCACTCTCGATGGGCCGGCCTGGAAAATGGGGTGCAAAAAGATTGATGAGTTCAATGTTTTCCGAATGAGCAGCCTTATACACATAATTACGCCGCGGAAATGAATGGATCATCACGATACAAACCCAGGCGAGGGTATGCTAATTGCTCATCAAACGGGAAGGCTGCAGTGTCAGCTCCAGACCGCTGTGTTCGCGCTTAAAGAGAGGAGTCCGGGGAGGGGGCTGGCACAGATTAATGTTATCCATCTTCCTTTTGTCACTGTTCATTACTTTAGATTCACTCTGAACCCACTTATCTTGTCCCGCACTTGACGGGCGCACAAGGACGCCCCGGTGCAGCCCGCCACCGCTACTGTCCCAGAAAGAGACGCCTTCGGTGGATACTTTTAACTGAGTGTTTGTCTTTGGATTAGCGGAAGAGCAAGATTGCGTGCACTAATAGATAAATGATGTGTTTGGAACTTGAATAGTGCGTTAAAATTTCACCTGAAGGACATAATTTAACCTTCAGTCATTCATATCCAGAGCTGTAAAAGAGAATACATATTCAGTCAATTATTATTACTTCTCCATTATGGAACAGGTACTGAACTGACCTAATGGAAGCTTGGAATCGATTTGAATGACAAATTGTCTAAGGCCATTTGAGCTCAAAATACCGATAACACGATTCTGAACAGTGTTGGGGGTAACGTGTTATAGTACTCAGATTACGTTTTCTGAGTAACGAGTAAAGTAACGCGTTAGTTTTACATCTGCAGGTAATAAAGTACTAGTTTCTTTTTTAAATCAGCAACCCGTTAGTACCTAATTTTCCCCCGGAGCCTGGACACTGGTGGTGGTGGTATAGGAGACCCGTGAAGAATGGAGCAGAGAGAAGCTGTGGGCAGAAGAGGTGGAGACGGGGCGGAGGTGGGTCGCAGCACAGCTGGGAAGCGAACAAACCATGATTGCTGGGGCTTAAAAGCGGGACCGAGGGCGATGATTGGCAGATGTGCGGCTCTTACGCTGATGGCTGAGGTGGAGGCGTGGCCCTCTCGGAAGCGGCCATTGGCTCGAGGTAGGTGATGCTGAAATTAGTCTACCAGGTAGAATTAACACCTAGGCTTCATTATGTTGAATTTACTGGCGAAAAGGACAATGGATGGATGTTGTATATTTATTAACTGTTTACGAACAAAGCTAAACTTTTATACGTCGACTATAGGCCTGTAGTTCATGCTCATCATTGTTGCTTTTTGCTGTAATTTGTCCACATACAAAATACTCAGAAGAGAATTGATTGTGCTATTCTTGAATACATGTGCTGGTATCTGGCTGTTTGCGTGAGGCTGAGCTAGCTGTGTGGAATGGAGCATTCTGCATCAGAAAAAATGATTGACAAATGAAGTACTCTAAAGCGTTACCTTCATAATAAAGTATGAGGAGTAACTTAACGAGTTACTTTTAAAAGTAACGTTACCTAATGCTGATTCTGAATGTCCAATTTTGATACTGATACTGATAACTATTTTGGCTCTCAGCATTTTAAAAACACACCTGTCTGGTCTTTGTGCCCGTGGAATAGCTTGGTCGCTTCTAACTTCACCCCTTTTGGGCGGCACGGGAGCACAACGGTTAGAGCTCGTGCTTCACAGCTAGAAGGTCTGGGTTCGATTCCCACCAAGGCCGGGGCCTTTTTGCGTAGGTTTTTCTCCGGGTACTCTACCACTAAAAACATGTACAATAGGCCAGGATGAATGAGAGTGTGTTTGAGAGTGCGCATGGGGACGACGGATGGAAATTAGCCCATGGCTACAATCCGGTGTGGCTTGTTCATTAACTTGCACTGTCCCGACCAAACAAAACTATAGGAATACATTGGGCGAGGCCAAACGCTAACAACAGAAAAATGCAGAGCTTGCTGCATGGTCTTCATCTATTTCTTTATTGAGTGATAGAAGATAGAAGTAAAATCAGTGCAATTTATTTTGGGGGTGGTCCCCCCTTCTTCACTTTACAAGCTGCACACGGGCTTGAAACGTGCATATAAACAATTTGTTTGAACAATTTGGACATGCGGGAGGGATTGTGAGAGCTAGAAACGAGTTTGGAACAAATAAAAAAACGTTGTTCGATCGGGAAAAATCAGGTACCCCAGCTTTAACCTGTTACTTCCTCTGATCAGAGAGTTAGGGTTAGGGAAAGGACCGGAAACTGTGATCTAATTTGTGTTTCCCTCCCACAGATCTTACATTATTTTTGTTGAAACTATAAGATGTCGGCTTTCAAATGAGGAATCACACTGGTGTCAACACGCTTTGAGATGTGGATGTGCATTATTGCCGACCCTAACTCTAACCCTAAGGTGGCAGCTAACAGGTAAGTTGAAAATGAAATAGATTCTACAAAGATCTCTGGGCTTTTTCACAGGCTGCAGTTTACATTCATTGAACAAATTGTGTATCGCAAATATATAGTAATTAAACCACAAACATTGAGAGTCTCAACAATATTATTTAGACGCTAGAATTAGTAACGCCACGGCAAATGATGGTATTTGTGCTAAATACTTCCCCAAGTATCACTATTGGCATCAGGAGTAAAAAAATAAATAAAAAAGAAAAGCTGGATTAGTGCATCTATGAGAATACATTGAACATAATCAACCCTTTCCTCCAGGTTCCATTTGCTTTTACGGATCATAACGTTCCTGGATTTGGATGGACACCTCTGGTTCCCCCGGAGCATCGATGTGTCTCGGTCAGCCTGGACACAGAGGGACGTTTTGTCAGCGGCCGCACATCGCTAAGTAATATCTAGTGGAGTGATCCTGGGCATGAGTGATTTGAATACGTTTTCCCCGTATGCTGCGGAGGGAAATAATTATCCGCGGAGGTCAAGGGCCACAGAAACAGCTGCCCGAGACGCCCGTTAGGATGATGAAGAGAGTCCGGCGGATCTTCACGTCGATGAGAATGTCACGTTTGCCTGGGACGTCTTCATCTCCTCGTGGGGACGCGGTCAGAAAGAACATCATCCGGGGCGTTTCTGGCAGACTATAAACATATTTATCACACACCAATAAAGTTGAGACAACATTGTGTCAATATGGATGTTTTTTCACAGCAAAATATTCAGAAGCAAATTTTTTTTTTAAACGTTGAAGCTAATGTAGCTTCCTGGTTAGCATTGTCCATTTTTTTTGTTGTATTTATGGCAAAGGTCTTGAATAAATCTCTATATAGGACATGGCCATAGTAATACGTTGGAACAAATGGCAATTCTGGCGGCCATCTTGTGTCCGGCCCTTCTAGCCCAGTGTAATCAAATGGAAACACCACTTATTTCCTTGATATTGTTTTGATCTATGTTAAGTTATTTCATGACTCTTTGATCATTGTGGCTGACCTTATGTGTTGCAGGTGTTCCAGGCACAGACTTTAGCTTTAGCTTTCTCCTCTGTCAAACACTTCAAATCATTCACTTCTATTTATATGAAATACAACATTTGTTTCCTACTTTACAACTGTATTTCTGTACTTTTTAAACACGGCATGACCAATATGACGGTGATTAAATGAACGCTAACCACTGAACCCTAGGAATGAATGGAGAAAACAAAGCTAATACGGCTAAACGGCTAGTTTAGATTCTAAACAGATTATTATGTTATTACGTTTATTTTGATGTTTTGTTTTTGATTCGCACTAAATATTTCCACCGACTCTGGATGCAGATTTTTTCATAAAACACACATCTAATCGCAATACTTTTGGGGATAACAGCAATCAGACATATTTGCAGTACAGTAGAGACTCCAGCGTAATTTCTCTGACATTTTACTGTTCAACCGGTATTTGATTGCAAAAATAATGAAGTGGACATCTCCATCTGCAGCAGTCGGTCAGGCTAACGCGTCCCCTCCCCGCCTTTGATTTCCAACTCTAAGCCCGGGGATGAAGCCTGTTTCCTGGGGACACGCTTGCAATGGTCCACTGTACTCGACAAATCCCCGGGAATGGGTGTCAAATCCCTTCTCCCCGACCCATCTGATATCTGTCCTGTCCACCTTTCAGCTCACTCAGCCCACACATAAGACGGCAAGATGAATCGCAGTGAAGGCTGCACTTGTGCCGATGTTATGAAATGCCTGTGACTCCATCAGCACGGCACATTTTAGTTAAGATTTGGACATATCACGCATCTCTGAGGCTTAAAAATGTCCTTTTTTCGGCCTGGAGCTCCCTCTGCAGGCAGTATTGGGAATGGCACGTTATGAAACCAAATGAAACTTGCATTCACTTTCAGCTAGCGTCACCCCAGGAGTTCCACAGCGCCCTGATGCACACACTTTGGGGGTCATTTATCGATACAGGTGCTACATAGCGGCACGGTAGCACAGCGGTTAGCTTCAGTCACGTGATCTACTGGTTCATTTGGCACGCTCACTTTAGCTCGACACACACTTCGAAGCCTCATTTTGCCCATCACTGGCTCCGGGCAGAGACATCGAAAACTACATATGACGACTGTCCGAGGGAAACAGGCACGGAACAAGGTGCTAAAAAGGATCTAATCAGGGCTTTGCTCTCCGGCCTCTGTCGCTGTAATGTTTAAATTATGTGGATGTGATGATATAATATTTCTTTGTGCCCAGGACTCTCTTGTAAATGAGATTTCAGTCTCACTGTGTGAATGAAGCAGGGCACTATCATGGTATGTCTTAATAATATATGCTATAACATGGCTAAAAGCTAAACCTATCAATTTTGCATGACGTCTCCTTTAAAATGTGCACTGTGAGCGGGATGTTGATTTGAAAAGCGCAAATCGTGTCAGAATAATCTAAATGAGATGTTTCCCCAAAAGCCCCCGGTGGCAAATCCCTCCTCCCCCGACCGTATCTGATGCCTGTCCCGCCCGGCGTTCAGCCCGCTCATCCCGTGCGGCATTAGACAGCGTGTCCCCGGGCTTTACAGCTGACGTACGCCGCGTCCCGCATGAATAGGTGAGTGTCCAGGACGCTCCAGATCCCGGCAGATTTCCCGCGGGACGTCCTCTCTGAACACAGTCTATTTAAAGACGCCGTCTATGAAAAGGTCGCGGGTGTTTGGCCACAGACCTCGATGCAGAGTGAGTGGATTACAGAAGACACCGTCTCGTACGCTGTGCTATGGATGACCTCCAGAAGACGACATGTATGGATTATACTGGAGGCCATATGTAATTAAAGGCAGGGTATGTCTCACTATTAACAAGAAATGAAAATAGTGTCGCAATTACAAAAAAAACAAAACGAACAAACTGAACAAAACGGCATGATATTAAGGTTTACAATAGACAATTATATAGCAGAATGAGTGTATCACTTTGGGTTGCCAGAATCTATGGCTAAAACCAATTTGAAGTAAACATAAAAGGATTCTTTCTCATCTATCAACATCCTGTCATCAGACCCCACAACAGGAGAAGAGGACGGACGTTTAGTGGAGCTTCTGATTGTCCAAAAACGCGATGAGCTTCATCCAATCCCAGCAAATACTAAAACAATAAACTTGTTATGCATTTTACAGGCATTTTCCTAAATCATCTCAAGCACATCTTCATCACTATCTTACACTTTGATGGTTAGAACATGCAATTGTCCAAGTGCTCTCCCCATAAGCCCCTCCCCGTGTGTGTTTTTACACCACACTGAATGGATTAAGCTTTGTAAGAGATCGAGAGGTGAGGAAAGCCTTTCCCGCATAAATAGAACTTCAGGAGGAGCTTTCTCTGAGCTGTCGTTGTTGTAGTGCTAAGAATGGCCACCGGGGAAGATTCAGAGATTACTCAAAGCTGCGCTAATGACTCCAAACACAGCTCCAGGTATGTTTTGACATTGTGAAAGGTTTATTAAATCAAGTGTTCCTAACAGGTGTAGCAGCGTACTTTGCATACATTTCATTGTTGCCGTGGTGTTAGCAAACAGATTCACAAATCTAGCGACACAGACGATACCAGTAGTTAAGCCTCAGTGTCTGAACTCAGTATTTCAAAAGTCCGATGTACTGTATGGCACGGTGGCACAGCGGTTAGCGGGTGTGTCCTTCAGCAAGACACGTCACCTACTTTGCCTCCAGCGTCTGCGTATGTATCCTTGCTGTAAAGCGCTTTGGCCCCAATGAAGGTAGAAAAGAAAAGTGCTACATAAGTTTGCCTTTTTTCTCAGATAGTTGTAAAATTATAGTCAAATTAAAAAAAAACAAAAAAAATCCCCAGTGAAACCAGTGCCTTCAGCCTGAGCGCGATAAGTTTAATAGGTTTATAATGCCAGTACTTGCCAGTCAGCACCATGGACAGCTCCTCGGGAAACTTACAGCCAAACTGTAATCTGCGAGAACATAATCCTCGGAAAATTCTGAACCAAAATTACACGGAGCCGAGCCGCGGTGACGGCACACCGGGGTTTAGCGGAGCATAATTTCCCCGTCAGTTTCCCCCTAAGACTGATGTGAGCAGTACTTTAAACGTGTTCCCGCGCCTGTGACAACCGTGTCAGCCCGGGCTGAAGGAGTGATCGAGCACACACGCTTTTCTGGCAAACTGAGACAGAAATGAAACTGGCCACTCTCTCTTTTTTGCCGTAAATGATGATATTGTATTACCCGTGTGAGGGTCGTAAATGAAAACATGCCACACTTTCTTACAGGGGTGTCGTTGTGGTCAAGTCAAAGTCACCCTCAAGCCCTCATTGTTCGAGTCCATTAAGATTATAGTCAAATCATAATCTAAATCTCAAGTTCTGAATGTGCGAGTCATTAAAATGAAAAAAAAAAAAAGTCCAAGTTGGGTCATCATTACCGAAAACCGAAAAAAGTCCAGCTCGCGAACTGGGCAATATTTTGGAATCTAATCAGCAATACTCCTAATGACAGAGAATACTGTGTTGGCGGTGCGTAATCGAAGAAAAGATTTACTTTTTTAATGTTATACTTGGCTGTTTTTAGTTGACATCTCCATGGAGACGAGCAGGAGACGTCCTGTTAAAAAGTTGCAAGGTCAAAGTGAAGCAAAGATGGATCCTGATTGCATCTCATGCCCGCTGTACACTGTGCTATGTTTTTTTTATGTATTTTTTTGTCTTATAAAAGATTATTAATTGTCACATTGCACGACGTGGGGCTTGTAAACTCGTGAGCTGCTCTCGTCCCCACTATGCGATGGTTCAAGGAGACAGTTGTAGCTATGGCCGCGGCAGGTTCAGGCTCCAGACGGTTTTATTTTAAATCTTTTGAGCTACAACCTAAGATTTTCCCGACAACCAGTGATCGTTTGTCGCAGTGCAGTATACAGCCGGCTTAACATCTTTGAACTCAAAACCGAGGCCGTGGGAACCCAGGGTGCTGAGGGCGCTGCAGCACCCCCTGGTGGATAGTTTGCGAACTGCAGGCAATATCAATAAATAGGAAATGTGCACAGAAAAAGCGTTTTTGGGGTAAATTCTTTTCCTCAGCACCCCCCCCCCCCCCCCAACTAAAATGTCTTCCCACGGCTCTGCTCTAAACCATCATTTACTGCTTTACATCCGTGGCCACTCGCTGGAGAAACAAATATCAAACCCATAGATTTCCTCTTCAAAAAGTCCATACAGATTCTGGATCAAAAGCCTTGGTCAAATCATCACCGCAATATCCTGGCAACATATAAAATGCTCAATTTTCAAAACTGTTTACAAAGCACTTCATGGCCCCGCCCACACTCTCTAACCAGATTAAACCTAAAGCAGTGAGGGGTCTCCTCACCAGAGCCTCCTCCAGGAGATGTGGAGATCCCACACAGAAGAACTGTGCTGTGCTGTCCGTCATAGGAGGTCAGTTGTGGAAGTGCCGACAGACATAAGAGAATGCCCGACTTACAGCTCCTCTAAAGAACAACTTAAACATCAGCTCAAAGTGAACCCGTCCTGCGCTTATTTGAACTAACATGTAGCTCGAGCAGGTTTCATTGTGTTTTGTGGGACCTGCCAGATGTAAAGGAGCAGTTTTGCTATCATCTGGCATATTTACAATGTGTGTTGTCCCGATCAAATACATAAATAAATACATTTGAAAGCTTGTTTATAAAAGCGGATATCTAAAGGTTGATTAGAACCAAGTCCGAGTTCTTTCGTTTGGACGTCAAGTCGATGCAAGAGTCATAAAAATGATTTGAAGAACACATCATGTCTTGAGGTTTTGGGCTTGAACGGCTTAGTCTTGATTAAGTCCCGGTGGTTCTTGAAAGGTCAAATATTACATGAGGAAGTACTTGGGGCAGGGCCGTTTCAAGATATTTGGGGGCCCTAGGCAAAACAGCGAAGTGAGGCCCCAAGTCCTCCCTCGGGAAATTGTTTTAAATTCAGATGGGATTCCTTTGTATTCTGGTGCATTTTCAGAGTCATGAATTACTCGTGTCGTGTGCTGCACAAAGTGGCCACTACAGTAAAGGACACAGTCAATGAGGCATCGTTATTTTTGTCCTCCATTTGAGCGGACTAACTGCTCAAATGAACAAATAAACTAAACTTTGTCAACAAGGCAAAAAAAAAAAAAGGGGGAAAAGTATAATTATTCTCCCTTTGCAGAAGCTACAGTGACAGGAAGTGTCAGAAGGGAAGAACTTCACATCCCATAATGCCACAGACATCGGGGGGCCCCCTTCAGCTGGGGGCCCTAGGCAGCTGCCTACCTTGCCTACCCCCATTGCAACGGCTCTGATTTGGGGCTAAAAGAACCACTTCCAGTCATCTGGTGATACGTCACAGAATACACTCCCACTGAAAAAAATCACACGCAAACGCTTAACTTTTGTTTTGCTTCCGGGTACGGGAACAACACGTGCACGTAAATACAAAGTAAAAGCTCTGAAAAGTCAGTTTGACGGATTGCTGCGTCGCTTTTGTTTAGTTTGGGGGGGGAGTGCTTTCCATTGCGAGCACATGCGCTGCCAGAAAGTAGATAATCCCTTACACCTGGAGTACGACACGAGCTTAAAGTCTTATAAAACACGTCCACTTTATTTTGCTTCTCCTCCCGGTTAACTCCCCCCCCCCCCCCCCCCCCCCCCCCCCCTCCCCTCTCCCACCCGTAGCCTGACAGGCGCCGGTAACGCAGACAAAGCACCGGGCGCAGATAGGAACTCCGCCGCTCACCTGCGCGCTTGAAAAGGTTGCGCGCCGGCCGGGGTTAACCCACTGGCAGTCTCGAGGTAGCTCTTCAACTCGGTGCCCCCGCGCGCGGCGTCTGCCTCGCCGCTTATCAGGCCTTCCCAGACGGCGACGCGAGAGCGCGGAAGGAGCGCGGAAGAGAGAGGGGGGGGGGGTTTACCCAAGATGAATCGCTCACTACACACAGGGGCAAATAAATAATGGGGGTTTGCTGACATCCTGCGCTCCCGTTTTCATCGCTGTACCTAAGATTTATACGGGGGGGGGGGGGGGCACACCGCGTACCAGTACAGCGCGGGGCTTCAAAGTTATAGGAGGAAACACAACTGCTATTACGCGCCGGCGAGTGTAGCGATTATGGTTTTGAGATTTATGTTTTTATGTTCTTTAAAGTGGACATTTGCACACGGGGCTCGGGAATAGGCTTAAAAAAAACATGTGACAAATGATGAGGCCGGTGTTCTAGGCCACGGGTGTGACTGTAGCGCCCAGGGGTCCCAGGTTATGTAGGCTATAGAAATACAAACAGTTCAAAAATACATCGGCCTGTGTTAAAAAGTAGATCCCCAGATAGTATAAAATCACAGGAATAACATTAACCAATATCAATATAAAAAAAGTTGGAATAATCTGGAAACTGGAAACTTTGAATATAGCAAAGAGGCAACACACTGTAATTTAAAGGAACAGGCCACCGTTTTTTTAAATACTGAGATGTGTTCTTACCTGAGCTTGGACGAGTTGACGCGTAGCTGTCTGATCTCAGTCACGTAAACAGCGCACAGACGGCGTTAGCATTTAGCCCCTCCTCCTCTCCTCTATGGGGCCAAACGGAGGTGAAGTTATTTATTTATTTATATATTTATTTGAACAGGGACAGTGTACAATATACACTAGCCTCAGAAAGGAGAGATGCATTGTACCAGGTTATAGCACTTGTGCTAATTTCCACCTGCAGTCCCTGGGCCTATTGTACATGTTTTTAGTGTTAGGGGAAACCGGAGTACCCGGAGGAAACCTACGCAGGCACGAGGAGAACATGCAAACTCCACACAGAAAGGCCCCGTCCAGGTGGGAATCGAACCCGGGACCTTCTAGCTGTGAAGCACGAGCGCTAACCACTGTTAGCGACCAAGCTCTTCCATATTTTCCCTATTTAAATACGTGATACGTGAGCCTTTACACGATCCAAGTTTAGTCACACAAAGTTAACACGTCGATTTTCTAAGCGGATAAAAAGGGGAACTACATTGCGCCCGTACTACTATATTGCAAGGCGTAGTAATATTACTACGCCTTGCAATATAGTTCCCCTTTGTTATCCGCGTTTTATATGTCATACATTCAACAATAAAGATCCACCGCTGTTTGTCAACAAAGGAGGGAGATTTTTTATGTATTTATTTTATTGATTGAGGGACGATCTATCAGACATAAAATGAGTAATGTCCCCTCCTCCACAACAGTCCATGGACGATGTGCCTTAGATCAAGATCCTCTCGGGACCAAAGCGAGTCTCTTAAATGTGTAAAAAGACCTAAATTGGACTAAATCATGAGCAAATTGGGTCTAAACGAGACAAACGAAAGCCTCCGGAGCAACGCAAAGCAGGTTCCCAGTTAAAATGTCCCAGTCCCACATATTACGACGATAAAAAACAAAGCCGCAATCCTTTTTAACGAGTGGAATAAAACATGATTGAGTAATTGTAAGAAGTACTGTCAGTTATGGCGCTAATATAAAAAGAAATACGCGGACATAAAAGGAACTGTTTGCCGCCCGGAGCCTCGCGGTGCTTTACTGCTTTTCATTTTGGGGATGCTTCGCAGCTTTGTTTCAAATTGCCGCATGAGTGAAGGACAAGTCGCCGAAGGTTGTAATCAGACGCTTTTGCTCTAATTGAGTAAAGGGACTTTGAAGGACGTGAAAAAGCGGAGCACAGATCGTCTCCATCTGGTGATTATGAAAATCAATCAAAGGCTTTTACATCAAGGAGCCTCATGGTTCGTTTTATATGTTAGCCATGAGGGTGAGGCCATCAGGAAATGATCTATATGGACTTATATATATATAGGCAGGGCAAGTATTTGTAGAACACAATTCATACACAAGGCAATTCAAAAGTGCTTCATAAAATTGCAAGAAAACAGATTAAATGATTAAAACATCAACATAAAAATTAATCAATCACAGTAAAAGCCAAGAGTGCAGATAAAATACTTTCAGTTTTCATATGCTCGGGTAAAAAGAGCTGATTTCAGCCTAGATTTGAACATTGTCAGAGTTGAGGCCAGTCTCACATCCTCATGAAGACTGTTCCAGATTTTAGCTGCATGAAACTGAAACGCAGCCTCACCGTGTTTAGTCCTGACCCTGGGAACCACCAGGAGACCCCTCCCTGAAGTTCTCACGGCCCTAGATGGTTCATACGGCTCTAACATGTCAGAGATGGACTTTGGTGCTAAACCGTGAAAAGACTTGCACACAAGCAGAGCTGTTTTAAATTCTATTCTCTGAGTGACAGGAAGCCAGTGCAGGGACTGGAGCATAGGGGCAAAAAAAAAAAAAAAAAAAAGACTTTAGTCTCAACACACGTATGCTAGTTTAAGTAAAATATCCAGAAATTAAAATTGAGACGCTGTAACAACGGAGCCTTATAAACAGCAAATATTATTCCTTTTAGTCCTTAGCTAGACTTCGGGTGGACAGGGCCTAAAAAGACCCTCTGGCGACGGCAGATAGTGAGTTCGTAAAAGATATTTTTGTCCTTGTTATTTGTTGATTGCAACCATTCAAATATGGATTCGATTGATCGTTTAGCCTAATGGTGATTGTTTTATTATTACTACGGTCACAATGATTCGTATTGCAAATGCGTGACGGTGTCGTCAGTAGCCCCGCGGCTGAGGCACGGAAAGGTTTGGGATTAGGAGCTTTTGTAGCTCCCAGGTGGATAAGGGCTGTCTGTCGAGAGGCTGCAGGAAATGAAAACACTCTTTATGACGTCCCACCCCTCCCCCGCTCGCCCGCTCTGAACACAATACGTAGCCGTCAGTAACCTCCCCGCACTGATGAAATGACATTACAGTCGATTAGCGCTCGCACAGAACAGGGAGGTGTTCTCGCACGCTCGACTTGACGAAAACGGGGAACGAAACGTGTGAGCGTTTATCGTAAATTGTCTGCGCTTTACAAATAAAGTTCTTCTTCTCTTCTTCCTTAATTGATTGTGGCCAAACCGCCTTTTGCTCTGCCCGATCACGCCAGACCGTGGAAGCTAAGCAGGAAGGGCCTGGTCGGTACTTGGACGAGAGACCTTACAGATTACAACATTTAAAACAATACGCCCGGCATCATACATCCATATATATATATATATGTGGCATGACGAGGGTTACTCTAGGATGTTTTTATTATTTTAGCTGACAACGCCACGATAGGAATTTCACCTAAAGAATAATACGTGTTTTAGAGCTCAAGGCTCACAGGTAAGTACATGATGAGAACTGACAGGCAGTGTTCCATTTACAAATGTAGCAAGTTTTATTTGTACGATTTCATTCAGTTGTATTTTAGTTCCATCAGTTAAAACGACCTTTTAGTTAAACCACATTTTCGCAGCTTAGTTGAGCCACAGAACATAGCTGGAGAATCCATATTCATTCAGTAAAACGGAACCCAAAAAGACAGGGCAGCAGCTGAAAGGTCCCAGTTACCAGCACTGGCAGCTAGCAGCCTAAATACAGATAGATGTTAGAACTACAGTATATTGGAGAACTGAGCCATTCGAACAATGGGAGTTATTTTACCTGCTACGGAAGCAGGGGGGACAGAGACCTTAGGTCGATGGACACATGACAGACGCTGACAAAACAAAATATACGTTTAGAATTATACTGGTTGTTTTGGGCAAACTAGAACAGCTGATAGCGGCAGCCCTTACCTCCAAGCCGCACACCAGAGGCACCACGGAGGACAACATTCAGCGCACCGGGAGGCGCAGGCATGCCGCAGCTGAGCTGCACAAGATGGCTAAATTAATATTAGTTTAAAAAGGATAAAAAGGCAGGGATTTAGAGGCTAACGCTTACCTGCGCACCCATTACGCAGCGCGCACCCAAACCAGGAAGGGATGGACATCAGGAGGGGCGGAGTGAAGGAGTCAGAGAGAGAGGGGGAGGAAAAGAGGCTTTTTAAAAGGGGCAACGCGTCGGTATAGACGAATAGAATGAGCATTTACGCAAGACATTTCAGGGCACACAGTGCAACCTGTCACATATATATATATATTTATATTTACACACACACATATACACGTACACATACACACAATATACAATATATCATTAGGACTAAATAAATAGATGTGAGTTAAAAGAGGTGGGTCTTGAACATGAACGTTCTCTGTGGTCCTGAGCTCCTCCTCAGGTCGTCCCAGAGGCGAGGGCCATAATATTGGAAAGACGCCTCGCCGTGAGTCTTTCTGTTGACTTTAGGAATAACTAGGAGACCCCTGCCGGAGGAGCGAAGGAGCCGTGAAGGTTCATAAGGTAAAAGCAGTTCTGAAAGATAAGAAGGACCAAGACCATTAAGACATTTAAAAAACATGAAATAACTTTAAAATCGACCCTGAAACACACGGGGAGCCAATGCAGCGACTCTAAAACCGGTGTAATGTGGTCCCGCCTCCTGGTCTTCGTCAGGACACGAGCTGCTGAATTTTGTAAAAGTTGTAAACCTGAGACACTCTTTTTGGGAAGACCAGAAAGCAGGGCATTACAGTAGTCAATACGACTGGTGATAAAAGCATGCATTAGCGTCTCCGTATTGGCCCGAGAGAGAATGGGCCGGACTCTGGCTATGTTCTTTAGATGGTAAAAACCTATCTTTGTGATATTCTTAATGTGTGGAATTAAAGTCAGCTCAGAGTCAAAAATCACACCCAGGTCCTTCACCTGTGAGGACGTATTTTTTTCTTAGATTTTTTACCTGCTGAGTCTCGCCTCGACAGATTGAACAATGCAATCATTTTTATTTTTCATCATTTCCCACGAGGAGCTGATGGTGTACAGAACCCAAAAAAAAAAAAAAAGCTTAGGACTTTCGGAAAGGAGAGTTCATTTTTGTATTGGAAAGACAACAACAGCAGTTCTGAGACCCGGGTTTAGCAGAATGCAGCCGAAGTAGCCCAGCTCGAAACAGCCGCGCTCATTCCCCCTCCATTTGTACTCCGCGTATTAACAGAGGAAGAACCGGGCGTTGACCTTTTTCGACTGCGAACCGGCGCGTCCCGGAGCCGTGTTCATTATAGCCACATCAGCGCCGGCCCGAGCTGACACAAACGAGCTCTCTGACACCCCCTCCGCCGGAGAATACATTACCACATCCTGCGCCTGACGGTGAGGACCGCATGGATTTTCCCGTCACTTCCCCGTCATTGATCTCCCGGAGTGGCACGCGCGAAACCGAAGCAACCACGTCGTCTCGGATCTCCTGCTTTCAACAGACCCACACGTGCACAGATGTGAAAGGAAAAGTCAATTGAGTTTGGTTTGGTGTAAATGGTGCAGCGGTAACCGACTGGGTATGGGTAGTCTCGTAAATGTGGCTTCTCGCTCTCCTTTTCACGTGAGCTGATACCTGTACTCCTTCAGCCGGCCTTTGCGTTCTGCATCTTCTTACAGTGACTGAGGGGTTTTCCTCCGGGTGCTTCTGTTTCAACCATGAACCTACAAACATGCAGAGAGATGGGTCCCGACACCCACTCTACGTGACACTTAAGTATACAGCATATCAGGGATGGTCCGAAAATGTTCTGCCTATATCCGATATCCGATATTTGACTCGCTGCTGTGGCCGATATCCGATATTTGCCTATATTTATTTTGATGTTAAAAATCAATAGAAAGGCTCACTCAAATGTTGTGAAGTTTTCAAATGTATCGTTCCACTGTTGGAAGATAAACAATACAATGCTCGGTGTGTCTGGGACTCACCGTCTCACACACTATGATGGAACAAACGATCCTTTTTATTAGAAAAATATTAAAAAGATCAAATGCAATGTTAGAGGGGAATTTCATTTTGTTTTGGCGAAATATTTACTCAGACATACTTATTATTATACTTCCACCCATCTCCTCTATTAATGGGAAACAAGGACACTAGGAATATGCTACTATGTGTTGTATTTTTGATTCAAAAAATGACAAATATCGGCTGATAATATCGATAATATCGGCAGCGTCGATATATCGGCCATCCCTAAAGCATATAACCACGAGAAATCCTGCAGGATCCCTACAAAGCTCCAACACGTGTGAAAACGACTCTTAAACTACAAAGATGTTTACCTACAGGTGAGTGTAGCTGTAAATGGAGGGGAGGGACTTAGCCCAGCTGAACTCCTCCCCATGGTCTTTGCCTAGACTTTAGTGTCGCTGACGAAGCCTTTTGGATGAGAGGCGAAACGTTCGACACTTCAACTGCAGAGTACAGAAGACGATTCAAGAACCCTCATTGAAGTTTTGACCATGTTACAATGTTGTTCTCTCGTCAGGGAACAAACCCGGAGTTGTGTTTTGAGCCACTCGCACATTTTGGACTAATCTTTGAATCTTCATCCCAAAAGCTCCTCGAACTGCTTTGGAACCTCTCCATCTCTTGCTAAGCTTAATTCTCTCACCACGAAGTAAAGAATCTGTGGTGCTACTGCAGTTTTCACCTTTGTTGAAACATCTGCCCAGCAAAGGGGAGCACAATAAGGGCGGAGAGTGGGATGGGCTTACGGTAGCTCACCTGGAGGATCAGGAAGTGAAACTACTGGATATTGAATGGTGGGTAACCAAACTATGACTCACCCGGTAAAAAGTTTAGCACGAAATAACAAAAAACAAGTTAACTTGAGAAATGGTGTCGACATAAGGATAAAGGCGTCTCACTGTCAGAAGTTTTCGAATCGAGACAAATATTATCACATGCATATATTCCCGCTTGCAGTGTATACATCGATGTAGACAAATGCGTGACACGCCGGAGGGGGGGGGGGGAAAACAAAAACGCCGCGCGCCAAATGTGCGACAGCTTGCCATAAATCCACACAACATAAATTGGAGCGATTACTCTCCTGCTGTCTGGAGCCGAGGGCCGGGCTCTTCTGCCTGACTCAGCCCAGGCGTGATGCGGCCTGTGTAGAGTCAAAAGCAACGGACAACTCCAGGTCCAGAGCATGTTCTGACACTCTACTCCCAATAACATCTGGGATTGCCTCACAAATGAGTGGTAAATTAACAGACTGTTTTTCTTTACCCAGGCGTTCTGTCTTAATTTCGAATACACTGTCTTCCATTCCGTTGCCAAGAAAACGCTCTATTGATCTAAATCGTCTCATTCATATAGTTTAACCTTGTGTTTCTGAAAGCGTCCCAGTTGAAGTTGCGAAGCTCCGATCGATGTTTATGTACCTTGCAGCTTGTGTTCACTGTGCTCATGAATCAAGGATTCGCTGCACAAGAGAAATAGCGTCCATTAATGTAACTTGATATGTATTTTCCTCCAAGACTGTGTGTAGGCGGTTGTTCAAACTTTTTTTTTTTTTTCCAATATAGAGACAACCTTGAAAATGTCGGGAGCAGCCAGCGTTTGAAAACAAAGAAGAGAAAAAAATATATAACTTTCTCACATTTCCTGTCATTACTTTAACAAATGCTGAATTATCAATATTATTTTCTACTAAATAAAGATAATACTTAAAAAAACGCACAATGCTAACAACCAGGAGGCCATGCTAGCTTCATGCGGGGTCAGCCTTATGTTTCCTGGTACCTATTATCCCCCATCAATAGAATTGGAGGACCAGCCCACTAGCCTTAAAACAGTACTAAGTAACTCATGCCCCTAGAAGCCATACCCGCCATTGCAGGTGTCGTAGCATTTTGCGTTTTTTTTTTTTTTTACTCATGAATTGTCCGTGAGAGTAAATACTACGCTGACAGAAAAGACAAAGGGAGAGAGGGATATTGTACATCCACTTACACAATGGAGATCTTTTTTTTCCTCTCAAACTTAGCTGTAAATACTGTTTAAGTGCTAGCCCGCAGTTAGCTTTGCCCGTTAGCCTGTTAGCTTCTTCCTCGTGATTCCATTAGTGTGTATTGGGGCCTCCGAACCGGTGGCAGGCAAGTTGCAATTGCGGTTTTCTGGCTAGAGACACCAGGGGGAGATGAAACACCCCCCCAATCATCCCATTAACACCTGTATTACCCGCAGAGGGACTACGGAAAGGATTTATTAAGGTAAACAAGTTACTTTGTACTGCTTTAAGGTTAGTGGCTAGGGCAGGGTCAGAGTTAAGCTGACTGATGTGACGTTTCACTCTCATGACTTGTGATTGGTTGATGTACCAACTCACCTACAGGAAAAAAAAAAGTGCACCCGGGGAACATAGGACCCGGGAAAGACGACACTCAGTAATGTTAGCAAACATGCTATGTATGCTAACATTACCGAGTTTTTTTGCTTCCACTGAACAAGTTGCTGTGAAGAAACAATCTTACCTTATTGATGTATGATGTATGATGCTCTTCACTTCCTGTCTCTATCGAGTGGGGATGTGTTTTCTCACTTCTCCTGCTTTCGCGGTCCTGTCGGTCGGAGACATCAAAGATATTTACTCATTTGGACTCTTGATAACAGGGTACCTGATTATTGGATGGTCTGCCCTGGATTATCGGAAATTTGAAAAGACAGCAGTCGGACCACGCTGCTGTCCGTTAAAATTAACGAGCACTTTGGAGCAGAGAGTGACCGAGTGATGGAATTACACCGGAAAGTAACGCACAACAACGATGGACTGTTATGTACGACCTGGCAGCTCGCTGTGGAGACGGACAATAGATGGACTTTATTTCTGGGAGGAAAAGGGATGAACAGCTCTGGAGAACTGAGACCAAGAAAAAAGCAAATTCATTATAAATGTATGAACTGTTACTGGAATAATTCCCGTCCTCCTGAGAGGAGGTTTGAAGCAGCTGGACCGCTTATCTCTCCTACGCCGTCGACACTTCCCTTCAAGGCCGAGCCACGGAGCTAAACCTGAGAAGGACTGAGCTCTCTGGGTCATATTTTGCATAACACTGACTTTCAGACTGTGAATAACCGCACACACATACCCCCTCCCTAACCACGCCCCCGTCGTTCTGCGTCTGCCTCAACACGTTTCTTCAGCCCCGCCCCCCTGGTCAATGGCCAGTCATCCTTCCCCTCCCCAAGTTGCCTTGCCTTGATAAATATGTTGATAGTCCGCCAGAAAATAGCGAACAATTGTGATTCCCATGAAAATTAGGAAGAGAAACTACTGGATGTTTTGTTTCAGTTGTCTCAGATCAATATCGCATTCTTTAACCATCAAAGTGAAACATAGTGATAAAGATGTGTTTGAGATCATTACCAAATACCTGCAAAAAAAAAGTGAAGTATCATCTCTGGCGATGTGTGCCGATCCAGCGAGAACTGAGGGCTGCACTGTTGGTACCGCAGCCGTAATAAAATGTAGAAATGTGGAGTCTTCGGGGAGCTACTGGAAGCTCTGAGACCTTCGGCCTAATACGTGTTCTTCACACAGCCTAAAACAGTCATTATAGTTTTTCCCGGTTAAAGAGAGGAGGGCATTGTGACCCAGCCGTCCTACACCAGGGAGCGTGACTGATGCGCTCCTCGCCTGCAGCCCCGTAGTGTCACCGCGCTAAAGTGCAGTCATTTTCCTCCGGACGAGCCACCTTTTACATGTCATCTTCTCCCCGTCCAGAGGTCAACTGGCGACTAATGACTCCTGCGCTATAATCAGAAAACCTACAGCGGCCGCGCCGGATTCAAAATCATGTAATCTCAGGATAATCTCTAATCCCGTACATTAGGAAGCAGTCACACTCCACACGGCTCAAAGTTAAAATAGATTCAAGGCTTTAGAGGTAATTAAACGACAGGAAATGTGAATGTGTGGGTGAATGGTTGGCTGCCACCCTTCCATAGGTCCCGACTGTGGCGAACAGTAATGCTAAACTATCTTGTGTCGGGTATGAGTTCCCTGGGAAAGGCAGACGCTATGTTCGCAAACTCGCACCTCATTATTTGGTTGCGCTGCTGCTGTCAAAAAGAAATGAAGAGGCTCAGCACATGTTCGCCTCTTCTTCATCAATCTCCACAAGCCTTTCATTGCTGACACAGCCGTGGCATATTTGGGTGCAGAACCGGTCTGAACATAATGCTTTTCTGGGATTAAAAGCAGCAGAGGCATGTCGTATGAGCCCTCAGTCGTGCAGGGGTTTTCCATCGCAGACAATAACTCAAGCTGACGTCCGTACTCGAGTTGGACGTTTTCCCTCGTATCCAAGAAGATTCGTCAGCAACACACATGAGCACCAACTGCTGCCAGAACCAAGGTTATTGGAGCTGCTCACGAAGCTTCTTAGACTTAAACTACCGAGTACAGATGACGGCTTCAGAAACGTCATCTGTAAACAGTATAAGAGGAGTGTGTTTGAGAAATGTGCTAAAGACATGTGACCTTAAAATTAATTAATTACAAGTAATTTTGTATTACTGTGAACCTGTTTAACCACATCATTGCTAATAGAACCAATGTCACCAATCACATTATAGGAACGGAGAGAAATGAATAAGCAAAAGCTAACCACAATGCTGTAATAGCCTGTTTCCACTGGTCACTATTAAACCTAATAGAGCGAGGGGAAGGCGAGACATGGACCTGTTGGACGGGGCTACTGCCCTCTACCTACTGGCCATATTACACCCTGGCTTTTTAAAGCAGTACTAAGTAACGTGTTTACCTAAATAAATCCTTTCCGTGGTCCCTCTGGGGGTAACACAAGTGTTAATGGGATGATTGGGGGGTCTTTCATCTCCCCCGGGTGTCTCTGGCCAGAAAACCATGCTTGCAACTTGACTGCCACCGGGTCGGAGCAACCAATACACACTAATAGAACCACGAAGAAGAAGCTAACAGGCTAACGGGCAAAGCTAACTGCGGGCTAGCGCCACTTTAAACAGTATTTACAGCCAAGTTTGAGTGCAAAAAAAATATTTCCATTGTATAACTGGAGGTACAACACCCCTCTCTCCCTTCGCCTTTTCTAAAACAATCGTAACTTGCTACGACACCTGCAGTTGCGCTTATGGCCTCTAGGGGCACAAGTTACTTAGTACTGCTTTAAAGCACCTCACTAAACAAGGCAAACAACAAAAATAATAAAAAAAATCACAACCAATATTTTACAGTGGAAATGGGAATTACAATAATAATGGGTTATGTTGACTATGTAATACTTACTATAGCTAAATTAATAGTCAATTAATAGAATGGTGGGGGGAGTAGTTTCAAGTTTCTGGTATTTTGTATTTTTTGTGTTCTAAGTTGAAACATGTATATTTTGAAGGTTGAAGTAACCGGGGTAATGGGGAGTGTTGGGAGAAAAACTTACTTGTCAAAACAGTTTACACAGTGAGATTACCTGATAGTTACCTCGAGATGGACTGATCTGGAGGAGGAGCTTCCTGCTGGGGGAGTTTTAAAAGGTGCTTGCAACAAGTATAGAAAAACCATGTAGCTGGGTACATGTGGTGTGTTTCCCTGAGTTCTGTTTGTTGGTTTCTGTTCAGCATTATCGATAGTTATTTTTTGGTGCAAATGTAAAGTTTGATTTTACCACGGTGGAAATAAATGTCGGCTACTATGGAAATGTCTGAGTCTGCCCCCTACTTAACCACACTGGCCAGCTTCCCCACAAGTACACATTGTTAATAAAAATAAGTAATTCAGGAATTTGTAATGTAAAGTGTTGTATTGTATGTAAACATGAGATGTTGTATTACTGTATCCGGAATGTAAGTTAATCTTGAATATGGGGGTTGGCATTTATAAGCTTTCTTGCTTCGGCCTACTCCTTTGTTTTTTTTTCTTTCTGGACTGAAATAATGTTCAATCGCAAATGATTATGCAAATATCTGCTTGAAACAGATCGACCTTTGAGAATGACGTGACCAACTTAAACGTGTTAAAACAAACCTATGAATGAAGCAGAATACTGGTCGAAGAAGTTCTGCGCCATACTGTATGTCCCCTTTACTTTGACATTTTATTTTGGGAGGGAGTCGTCCTCTGCGCGGCCCGGACCTGACACGCGTGTTGAGTGAGGTGTGTGAGTTCTTAAGCATTTGTCAGAGAAACCTCGCGGCTCCGAGAGGAACTTTCTGCTCCCACTGGAACAGGCTGTCTGACAGAAATAGTAAAACTGTCCCAAAAAACGGGAGACAAATGGATGTTGATGGATGATTCGTCGTCCGTCGCGGAGTCGTGTCCCACTGCCTCGCGAATAACGGCCCCTTTTTCGAAATCTCGAGGTGAAATAAGAATCCGGGAACCTGGACGGGGTTTTGACAGATCGTTGCTGCCCTTCCAGTTTTAATGCCGCGATTTAAAAGAATGAATGTAGATATAGTATGACTAAAAGAAAATTAACCGACAGCAGTGTTTCCTGAAACTTCTGAAATCTTCCGGAAGGCTTTGCTCGAAAGTCCACAGGTTTGTGTCAGAGATGTTCTAATACTATTTGATGAAGTTTAGGTTTTTCTTGCGGCTTTTATACCTTGTTCAAGAACATTTAGTGCTTCAGCCGCACGTTCAGCTCGACTCAGTAAAACTCTGAATAGTTTAAAGCAGTGGCTATTGGATGAACTTTGTATCGATTCGGACTGCAGAAGACTCTCTGAACTCGCACCTCATTCAGAACAAACTTTACAACTTCTCAAGTTAAAAGAGTTTAGAGTCTCCCTGTTGATTTGGCAGAACATAGTATTGTTTCTCAATCTTCCGTATGATTTTCATTTAGTTTTTTTTCATGTCTTCGTACTTGAGTGAGTCGCCACATGACAATGCGCTCTTCTCAGTGGTTCATCGTCCTGTCATCACGGCCATCAGAACCGGGTCACTGGCTACTCAACAATCCACATTTAAACAAGACAAGACAAGGCAGCAGTCCATTATACCACTAAAAACATTAGGCCAGGATGAATGAGAGTGTGTTTGAGAGTGCGCATGGGGGACGACGGATGGAAATTAGCCCAAGGCTACGATCCGGTGTGGCTTGTTCATTAACTTGCACTGTCCCGACCAAATAAACAAACAAACATTCATATTAAGTAGAGCTATAGAGCAGCAGTTTCCAACCTTACCCTTGAGGCATTCATATATAGAGTACTCCAAGTACCACCCAACTCCATGGTTCTGCTAAGAGTTTAACAAAGTGAACAACTTAACATAGATTATTCTGTATTTAGTTGTGTTACATTCGAAATATAGCTAACGTCCTCTTAAAGTCAAACCTTTTACTGAAGACATCATTAAAACTAACTTTTCTTTGAAAATTTACATTCTACTCAGTTTCACCTTTTTTTTTTATCTGACGTCATCAGAAGTACCCCTCGCGAAGTGCTCAAGTACCCCTGTGTGGGAAACACTGCTTTAGAGGATCTGTACTTTACCTGAGCGCTCGTTGTGGCAAACGTGGCGGCCATCTTGTGACTGGCCGGTGAAGCTAACTTCAATAGCAACCAATGCAAAACCAGGATTATTGGTTCAACGGTTCAACCAATGCTTCTGGTTGCACAATGTATACACTCATTGTTTGTGATTGGTTTATTACTTCTAAGTCTCGTATCTCAGTCAGGATCAGGTCATTTCTTTGAAATGTCTCCATTCATTCCCAGGGTTCAGAGGTTAGTATTCACACTATCACTGTCCCATGTTCAATAAACATTGGTTAGTGTTAAAAAGTACAGAAATACTGTTTTAAAGTAAGAAACAAATGTTGTATGTGATATAAATATAAGTTAATGATTTGAAGTGTTTGACAGAGGAAAATCCATTAACAAATGGAGCTAAAGTCGATGTTTCCTCTGCAACTGAAATAACATTTAAAAAACTGCAAAATCGCCAGATCTGACATGAAATAACAAAAAATAGTACAAAACAATATCATGGAAATAAGTTCATCCATCCATTTTCTTCCGCTTTATCCGGGGCCGGGTCGCGGGGGCAGCAGTCTCAGCTGAGATGCCCAGACTTCCCGATCCATGCACACCTCCTCCAGCTGTTCTGGGGGGACCCCGAGGCGACACCAGGCCAGCTCGGAGACATAGTCCCACCAGCGTGTCCTGGGCCTTCCACGAGGCCTCCTCCCAAGGAAATAAGTGATGTTTCCAGTCACAAGATGGCCACCAGTCCTATCTAGAGTTTTATTAAAGATCTTTGCCACTGGCTCACAGTTTGTCTCCGCCGTGTCGCTGTGCAGAGCCTGAGTTGAGGCGCAAATTGCAAAAATTCCTGAGACTTTGTACTTTCTCCTTTGAATACTTGAGTACTTTCTACAGCAAACACTATTGAGCTTCATACCTGGTGTCACGTGGCGTAAGAGCCCCATCACTGCAGCCAAAGTGTAAGAGCCAGGGGACGTGATAAGAAAGCTTTGAAAGACTGTCTGCTGGCCGCTTCACCTTGTCCACCATCCCCCTGATTACCTTTGAACAGTTTCACAAGATCCTCATATCTCGGTTAGCGAAGGACACAATGCCACTCCAATGTAAATGTCCCCGTTCCGCGGCGAAGGTCGGGACTCGACAGTGTCCTCCAAAGATCCTCCCACGCAAAGATGGCGGCCGCCGTAACGGATGGAGTTGTCATTCTGCTGAACCCACGCTCCGATAGCATCTCTCCGGCTCCTGTTATCTGCGCTCACAGAAGAACGCTCTGGAGACTCGGCTGAGGAACAAAGCGCGGAGCGGCAGCAGCACCACCGCAAAGAACAGAGAGACAGTGTCCTGGAGTGAGGAGGAGGTGTTTACCTGAGGTCTGTGTCAGTTTCTGTCACGGCTTTATTACAATATATCTACCGCTAAACCACAAACGTACGTCAGAGCACCCCGTTATACAACATAAGCTGGATACGTTATGCATAAATACGCCTGAGAGCATTCTTTGGAGCATCCTGGCATTGATATTGTTGCATTTTAACATTGGATATCATGTTCAAAAGGCAAGGCAGGGATGGTGAGACTGTCCCATGGAACTCCCTCTGCAGGCAGCACGTGGAACGACATCCTTTCTGTAAGAACAACATGCAACGTATATTCATGCAGAACATCCTTTTGAGTGCAGAACCGCTCAGAAACAGGAAATACAGATCAAAGGGCCTCGGCAGCAGAAGAAGGCATGAGCAAAAATAAACTGGATTACTGAAGCCGTGGGTGAATGAAGGAAAATGCCACCATTACCATTACATTGATATGTTGCCACGTGACGGAAAACCGAAGGAAAACTAATGTGATTTATTTCATTTGGTTGGAAAAATTCAAGTATCGTACCCATAATTGGTTGAATACTACAAGCCTTTGTGCATTACTGGAATACTGGTATAAAGAAAGAAGGAAAAAACAACAACAACAGAAAAAAAGTAAAACAAAACTAAAAACAAATCGGACTTCTCAGACCAACACATTGCATTTGTGTTCATACTGACTGAACGTGGCGTCCTGTCTTGGAGGGGGATTTGTGCTTCACTGGCGGCTTTGGTGCGTCGCTGGTGTGTTGTGGCGTTGTCGGTCTGCGGCGGCTGGGATTGGCCTGGATCATTGTGCTGACTGTTATGCATTACCTGCTACTGGCTCCAACAACATTAATGAAAATATGATATTAACAGGGGTGGGAATTCATAAGATACACTTCCTCCCACTCCTTTTCGAGTTTAAGTACAGTATTATGTATGAAAGCGTGTTAATATGTCATGAGTGCGTGTTAATATGTCATGGGTGCATGTTAATATGTCATGAGTGCATGTTAAAATGTCGCAAAAGCTGCACATGTCAATGTAAAACATAGTCATGTTTATATGTATTGTACATTGAACTCGGAATAAACAATCAATCAATCAAACATTTCTGTATTCCGGTACAGTTACTCTTTCACATGAGGGTCTTTAGAATGCAGTTAATCTCCTAAAATCACAGGAATACGTTGCAGTACTCCATTACATTTCAGTTTAGCACAACATTAATAAAGAAAAGATCAAAGGATCAGGGAAATGTTAAGCTCATGCCTCACTTTTCATAATCAATGATCTGTCACTCCTTCAAAACTCCGTGTGCACTGTGTGTCGTGTGACCTGCTGCTCCTGGTGCACTAACAAGAGGCTTTTCCACAGACTTAGTCCACATACACACAGTACCGCGGTTAGCACTTGTGCTTCACAGCTAGAAGGTCCGAGTTCGGTTCCCAGCTGGACGGGGCCTTTCTGTGTGGAGTTTGCATGTTCTCCTAGTGTCTGCGTAGGTTTCCTCCGGGTACTCCGGTTACCACTAAAAACATGTACAATAGGCCATGATGAATGAGAGTGTGTTTGAGAGTGCGCATGCGCAACAACGGATGGAAATTAGCCCACGGCTATAATCTGATGTGGCTTGTTCTGTCCCTACCAAACCCAATATTCCTAATCCTAAATATAAATATAATGCACTGCGTAGGTTTCCTCCGGGTACTCCGGTTTCCCCTACCACTAAAAACATGTACAATAGGTTCCCTTCTGGGGCCAGGACTCCCCTGAAAAAGAGATTCTTAATCTCAGTGGGACTTTCCTAAATAAAGGTCAAATAAAAAAAAGTAAAACATCAATGTGAAAGTATTCCAAGTATTCAGAATACAGTACTCTGACTGGACAAAGTAACAGCATATGTTACGAAATACATTTTAAGTTGAGTATTCCGTATTCTGTAACTAAATACAATTTCTAAATATCCTCCCCAACCAGTGTTGCCATTACAGATTCCTGATTACTCCTTTAAAAAGTAACTTGGTTACTTTACTGATTTACTTTATGTTAAAAGTACCTTTGTTAGATTACAAGTTACTTTATTAGTTACATTAGTCAGCTGGTGACATCACCTCCTCCGCCTCAAAATGCAAATGCCGACTGGTTTTGCCAAAACTCTGGTTATTGAAGTGCACTTTAACAGCAACATCTACAGAGCGGACACAGAATAATAACGTATTTCTCTTCTGTTGTCGTTTACGTCGTGAATCGTCTTCAGGCTGAACATGTGACTTGTTGCCGACGTGTCACTCCACGAGACACAAGAAAAAAGTATTTTTCCTCCTAAAATGACAGTACAGTAACTCACAGTGACTTGGAAAAGTAACTTTAATCTGATTACTTGTCTGGAAAATATAACGCATTGGATTACCCGTTACTGAAAAAAGTAGTCAGATTAGAGGAACTTGTTACTTTTTTCTGTCTGTCTTTATGCAGTTTTACATTTCACTGAATACACTAGAAAACAGCACATGAGCAGAACCCACGAGAGGAAGGTTATTGCACGAACGACGACTTGTAAAGGCAATTGTTAACTCTTTTCCTTAATCGAGGCCGTTTAATCTACACAACACACATTTCAAAGGTTAAAATGAATCCTGGGGTATTTCTTCTTGCTTCCATTAAGCACTAAAATGGCCTCATTATTTCACCTTTGGGAACCATGTCTTATTACCATGTGCCGTAAAGTACTGCGTCCTCATTTTGGTGCACATGGAAGTTCTTTGTCTTAATTATCCTGCAGATTTGGCCTCATATTCCCCCCGGGCCAAGTGTTTTTTGAGGACAAAGCGTAAAAGTCCGTGAGGGACATGGGCTGATCCTCGGCTCCACGAGCGCTGCTGCTTCTGTGGATGTCATTCTGCCCGACGACGGTCGCTCGGAGAGGGGGCGGCGGCACAGAGAGGGGCTCCCTGAAGCAGATGGAGGAGGATGGTCTAAAGAGGAAAGAAATCGCCCATTAGCCTCATCCTAAAATGGCTGCTTCCCCGCTGCTCTTTAGCGCCCGGTGCTTAAGTGCACCTGACTGGACTGTGAGACGGCCTCGGAGAGTTCCTGCCTCCGCTTCCACAGTATTGCGGTGGTTTTGGGTTTTCACGGAGCACATTTTGAACGCGGTACAGCAGTGGTTCTTGAACTGTCGAACACCAAGAGAAGCAAGGCGACTTCTTCAGTTACATTCAATTGCAGACTGATCAGATCAATCCGGAAATCATCTTTATAATCATTAATAAGTGACACTGAAACTTGATTGTCCCCTGAGGGAAATTTGTCTTGGACTCTCGGCCGTTTGCACCATTCTCACAACAGTTCACATTCTACAAAATGACGTTAAAAATAACAATACATACAATATGAACTGCAGAAGTATAAAGGTGCTCGGAGTGTGCACACGAGCCTACTCTCAAAGGCTTTAGCACGAGCAGGGGAGTGTTTAGTGTTGTTTCCGCTGATCACCGATGTAAGTGAGTAATGCAGCACCGGGAGAGAACACGGCAGTAATGGTGGCTGCTTTATTAAAGGGAGAAAGACGTGCAGGAAGTTCTTGTCTCTGTTCTCACAGTTTGCAGCGTCCATAGTCCCAGACCGATCATTATTATCTGCAGAAATGAGCCTATAGGCAGGTTTGCAGACCAGGGTGTGGGGCAGAGCTCACTGGGCCCGCGCTCCAGTGCAGTGGTTCTCGGCTCTTTACTGGTTTGGTGTCGGGACTCACCGTTATACTGATGACAAGCCGCGTAAAATACTTTATTTTCCTCACAAATGATTGTTGAATATGTGAATATATGAATTAAGCTCTGGGTAGCACTTTATAATAAGGTCACAGGAAGTCATGCATGAACAGCATGACATTATGCATGATTTCATGATGTATGATGTATGTTCTTTCATAGATGACTTGAATTTAAGTAACTACTGTAATGAATTCATGAGAAAATCTTGTTAATATATCATGATCTGAGAATCACGATGAATTCACTAAAACATTTAGATTGTTTAACGAATCATTAACTAATCGTAATTATGAAGTGTGCATGAATATCATGATTCATTCGTTTGCAAGAGATACCTTAATGTATCACTAACTGCTGTAATTAAATCATCATTAGTTCCCTTGTTCATTCATAAATTCATGATGATTGTGTCCCCTTTACTAAAGTGATGCACTTTTATGCTTTGGACACATTTGTGCAAGAGTAAAAAAGTGCTATATTTTTACATATTTACATAATGAATTAGTCTTAGTAGAGGTTTTTTTAAAAAGTTAAGTGTAAACGTGAGCAATAGGCAGTGTTTATGTTGATGTAAGTGAAATGTAATGGACCACAAAACATTAATTTAATTACTTTAATCCCATAATGCATTGTGGACAGTTATAAATTATAATGTCTATGATGTTTGTGTTTGTTTTGTCCAATAAACACCTTGATTAATTCACGTTAGTAAAGGGGACGCACTCATCGTGAATTTATGAATGGACTAAGGATTAGCTAATGATGAGTGAATTACAGCCGTAAATGTTGTATTATGGTAAAACTTAGTTTAGTTTATTTGTTTCTGCTCAAAAGGAGTGGGCTGAAGCAAAAGGCTTATAAGCTCCACCCCCAAAATAAAAACAATAACATTTTCATTTAACAATCAAAGCAAACAAAACACAACAACAGCTGTTTCATTTCTCGTACAATGTCTAGTACAGAGCAAGTTTTACAAACTTGCAAACTAATGTTCTTAAATATCATGATGAATCATGATTTTCATGCATAAACCTCATAGTTATGATAAGTTAATGTTTTGGTTTTATCTAAATCTAAATGTTTTAGTGAATTCATCATAATTCTAAGATCATGATATAGTAATTGGATTTCCTCATGAATTCATCACAGTAGTTATTTAATGAATTCATCTATGAAAGAGCATGAAGTCGTGTTAACTCATGATGAGTCGTGAAATCATCCATTATTTCATGTTCATGCGGAACTAAACTAAACGTGCTTGGTTCAGGTGAGGGTTTAGAGGTTAAAGGGTGAGTGACAGGAGAGTTAAAGTTTAAATTGCTCACTCCTAACTAACTCTTTTTCTTTATTTGTTTTTTTAAAATTGGCAAACGCGTTCAGAAATATTTGCACTGTTTGCTCATATTTGAGTCTCTAAAACACACAGAGAAACTGTGTTTATTCACAATAGTTGTCACAAAGAAACAACACAAATACAGGTTTTCACAAACGAATTGTGCTGATATGCAAATACTCGACAAATACAATTATCCCGTCTGTGGGACTACTTCAGGAGCCGAGTGTTTTCTTGGGTGATTTTCCTATTTACGCCTTTTCACTGTTTATTAGAGCGTGACACAAAGAGACCGGGGACTTCGGGGACTTTTAATATGTCGGCCGTTTAAAAAAAAGAAAAAAAAGAAAAGGTGAGACTAAATTAAGATGGCACCTTTCGCCGCAGAAGACACAGCTTTACGGTGTGCGGAGCTGACAGGCGTGTGAGGATTAGCCAGCGTTACACTGGAACCAGACAATTCCTTCAAGAGGAATTAAACCTCCGCATTGTGACATTGCTGCACCTGCTGGTTCGAGCAGAAATGTATGAAAATGTAACGTACAGAAGCCCAGGCTGAATGTTTTACTCAGCGCTTTGCTGGTAGTGGCTCTGTAGCAGTTAGCATTAGCTTGAGGAAGTTCATGGTAAACTAATACATGGCTGGGTACAGTTAAACGATATCAGGGTGGAATAGGGGAAAAAGGTTACTCACTGATTCATTCATGGGCAAAGTGTCTTGCCCAAGCGCACAGCGAACACCTGCAGGAGCCTGGATTCGAGACCGCCAACCTCCGAGCACATTTACTCCAGTTTGGCTTTACCCAAATCTAAAAGATTCAATATAGCAACAAAAAGGAGGATGCAAACGCAAACAAAAATGTGACAAAAAATCTACAAAAAAAAGGTCACAAAATCGTGACAAAAACGCGACAAAGAAGCAACAATAATACAACAAAACGCGTCAGAAGAGCGACAAAACAGGGGACGAAAATGTGATGAAACACGACAAAACATTTCCAAAATGAGACAAAAATGTGGCGACCACGCAAAAAAAAATTGAGGATCTGTTTTGTTGGCCTTAGCTTTCAAATGAGAAATTACGCTGTTGATCTCCAGTCAAGAAGCTTTAAGATTTGGGTAAAGCCGAACTGGAGAAAATGCACTCGGTTAGGGTGGGTGGTCAGAGGTAGGGCTGAACGATATTCATGCCAGATATCTCGATATCGATACGATATAACTCTGGGTGAGGTGAAAACTAAACCATTTTCAGAAAAATAAAATCCTAATACAAAAGAGTGCAGTTTTATTGATGAACATCAATCGTTTATATCTGGCTTTTTCAATTTTAATATCTTGAATGTTCATATCTCGATATCGATACGATAACGATATATCGTTCAGCCCTAGTAAGAGGTGAACATAATCTTTCTGTTTTCTGGTTCTAGTGCAGGGCTCGTCAGCCTCCTTGTAGTGGCTCTTTGTCCCACGAAATGGGAGCTGGCATGACCAAACTAAATTGTAAACAAAACCCTGTCTGTTGTATTTAGTTCGAGAGCATTTTGACTATTGTAGCCACAGCTGCCCTGGGGTAGACTGAGGAAAGCGAGGCAACCAGTCTGCACTATCGGTCCCTCCGACCACCACCAACCACTCACCCGCTCACTCCATTCACCCCAGGCTTCCTGGAGTTCCCAAACGGTCTCCCATCCGAGAACCGACCAGGCCCTTCCTGCTTAGCTTCCCAGGTCTGACGGGCAGAGCGTTTGTGCTCACGCGCCGCTGTCATTGAATGGGCCAATATATGTACGCAACTCTGGTCTCTTTACGAGTAAACGGGGAACACATATTGACTCTAGTGTCTGTCCTTCATAAACTCATTGGGACTGGAAGCCATCTCTGGATTCGGTGTCAGGAGGAGAAGCAGAGCAGGTGCGTTAGGTTCTCCTGGAGCTGGTCTGGCTCTCACTGTGGCTTTGGCCGAGGTGTCCCAGCTCCTCAGCGCCTCTGGACCTGAGGCAGAGCTTTCATTACATCAACGGCATGTTATTTTACTGGTTATTTATCGTTATTTTGATATCTGACCACGATTCCGGCCCTCCTCGTGCAGAACGGTTGACCAGGCCCTGCCCTGTAGAGGCTGATGTTATTAGGCCTTTGCATAAACACAACACGGGTGTGTTCTACACGGGAGCCTTTAATCTAAATGCAAAACCGTCAATACTCCGAGGCTTTTATTGTTCAGCTTCAGATTTCCACAGAGAAATGCGTTTTAAAAATGTTTTTATGATTATGCAAATGACACGATGCGTCCCGCATTACCGTGGCCCGCGTTCATCCGGCGACGGCTGTTCAACACGTCGACACAAATTACGAGTGACTGGCAGGACTTGGCTGCAGAACAACATGTCAATCAAAAACACCAGGCCCCCCGTGGACCAAACCCGTCTTTAAGGGAAACATCTTGATTTCCGAACGCTCCCGAAGCCGCGTGATTCTTGTCAGCGTTGCCCTTTCGGATTTTCCGAAAAGCAGCGTGTGGAAGGCACAAGCAACAAGTGCCTTTTTCCATCTCTCTTTAACTTGATCGGGCGCGTAAGGACACATCATCGCAGGCTGTTTTTTACACATTTACAAACGGATAAATCAAATGAAAGTTAATAATGAAGTTATTAACTAGATTAGTTTAAATGTCTCAATTTGAGTTTATTAATACAAACGTGTGTTGTTTTGACTAGTTAAAGAGGGGGTATTGTGCTTTTTTCAATCACATAGCACCAGTCTATAGCACTGCAATGATGACGTAACCTTCTGTTGGTCTGTATATGCAGTCAATTAAAATAACTGCCTTGAATAAAATTGCTCTCTCAAAATGGCCGTACTGAACGTCTTTAAATAGGCCTCTGTCTCTTTAAGAAGCTTTCCGACACGCCCCCTTCAGCACACTACTGTGGCATTGAAACAACAACACTGTGCGGGGAGGGGGCTCTGCTGAGCTGAGGAGCAGTGGTTGGGGGCTTAGCTGGTGACGAAAGGTCCAGGAGGTGGGGGCGTTCCTAGGAGGACTGAGGCATAGCTACACCTAAAATGGCCGCCGTCTAAGTCTTTACTGATTACTCAAAAATATGTGAATGAGCCGAGGCAACACTCCGGGCATGTGTTTAATGAGGGAATGACATAATAACATGATATAAAGCTTGAAAAAGTCGATTTTACGTAATACCCCCCCTTTAAGATTTAGTCGGGCATTTGACCTAAATTATTTCAAGTGTTCTGAGACGTTTCTGACTTGTCTCAATAGATTTCGTTTTTATTTTGGGTCATTTCCTTTGCCATTGGCGTAAGAAACCGCCACCGAGCAGCGAGTTAAACTCATTGCTCATTGGCATGCCCAGAGCGTGGACTAAACCACTGCTCCGAATCCAAAGCCCCGGGCCATTTTAGTAGCTTTGCTCGTCGACTGCTAACAACAAAAGCCTCGTGTGTTTATGCGTGTGCCGCACACGGCGGTGCCGGCGAGCGATGGCGCTATTGTAAAAAACTCACGGGACGGCAAACAGACCCCCACCATTCGCCTCAGAAGTAAAGTCCTCCAGTGTGAGTGAGGTCATATCTTTTTTTTTATGAATGAATGAAGAGTTTATTCAGACCATTATGTCAACATACAAAAACTGCATGACCAAAGCTTGACTGTGGTTGTTGCGCCTTTAGCGTTGATTACAGCACAACTTTGGCTGTGACGTTGTTCAAATAAGCTTCTTTAATGTCAATTTCCTTGTATTGATGACGGGAGAGTGTGACCACTGCGCACAGCCTTCTCCAGCACATCCCAGAGATTTTTTATGTATTTATACAGGGAAGGCCCAATGAGAGTACGAGACTCTCTTTTTCATGAGCACCCTGTTTCATAACAGTGGATAACAATACAATATTTACAATAGACATTTTTTACAAGTATCAATTAAAACACTTGTACTGCGACAGTGGCGCAGATGGAAGAGCGGGTCGTCTCATGATCGGAAGGTCGGGGGTTCGAATCCTCCTGAAGGTGCACATTGTCGTTGTGTCCTTGGGCAAGACACTTCACCCTCCTTGCCTCCAGTGTCTGCGTACACTGGTGTATGAATGAGAGTGTGAATGGGTGAAGCCCCTTATGAGAGACCAACAGGCCCGTTTGGAACCATGAGGCCGTCCGTCTGTGGACCCACCACCTGCAGGAGGAGCCATAGGGGCTGGTGTGATTTGGGCAGCTCCAACAGCTGCCCCCACGACCCGGCAACGGACAAGTGGGAGAAAATGGATGGATGGGACAATTTTCTTTATACATATCGAATACTAACCGTTTTAGATGAGAAAGAGGCACTAAAGAGTTCAATTGTAGATTCTCAATGGGTTTAAGATCTGGACTCTGTGGCGGGCGATGTGTGAAAAATGGCGTCTCCTGATCCCTGAACCACTCTTTCCAAATCAATCTCAAAACTCCAGCTCGAATAAGGTTTTAGATCCTTCGACAACAACCTTCGAAATATTGGTAAGTCCCCGACTGGAAGGTTTGGAGTCTAGGAGCAACTGAACTGGAGATATTGTTGCAAGACTGTAAGGGAAACCTTATTTTGAGGAAATGGGACCTAAAGGTTTTGTGTAACGCCTGTATATTCCTCCCGTCTTTATCCGCGGTTGTGTCCCAGAAAGGAAACGACCATATTTGGATTAAAGCGTCATCCTGGTCACCTTGAATGAACTAACTCATTCCCGAGGGAAAGACAATGGACCGCTGCACTGTTGTTGTTAAATAAGCATTGCAAAGGGCGAGTTTGATCTTCTTCGTTTTTTTACTTTGACATTAAAGCTAAGATGTTAACCTCTTAACCTCCACCTGAACCGAGCACTTTTTGGCATCATTCAAACCTCAAAGTGACCAGAAAAGCAACAAAAAGGTGATAAAAACTCAAGGAAAAAGATCTGTTTGGTAGGTCTTAGCTTTCAAATAAGGTGTTACACTGGCAGTCGAGAAGCTTTTAGACTTGGAGTAAGTGGCGGGTGGTAAAAGGTTAAAGGGGGAAACTAGCTAAAACTCCCAACACTGACCAACGTTTTCACCTGCCGTGACTCCAGGATGAAATCATGTTAAATACAGTATGAAAAGTAAAGAACGTGAAGAAATTGGCAACAGTGAACTGAACTTTACGGTCAAAAGTTCTTTCCCCCGTGCAAGCATTTAATATAAAAAGGTCCTGAAGATTTGTTCCGCGGACTTCCTCTCCGCGCCGCACTTCCCGTGAAGATAGACTAATTGGAAATCCAACCTGAAAGAAGCCCTTGATATTCAGTAAATCCGCTGGAAAATGTCTCCCCGTAATGAGCGGCTTTTATGTCCCGAGGTTCGACTGGGCCTTTTCAAAAAAGACGGATCTCCTTCACAAATGACAGGGAGGTAACGGGGCCTGAGCGTCCCTCGGGTCAGAGAGAGACGAGAGCTCGCATCGCGGTTTGATTCGTACGAAATGCACTTCTTCGGAGATATTACTGCCGGCGGTGGTACCGTCTTTCTAACACGGGTGGGCCTGTAATGAATCTCATACTTCCTGTCATCATTTAACTTTGAGGAGCATATGACAGGACAGGCTGCCCATTTCAGCCCAATAACTGGATTTTTACTAGGAGGTGTTTAATTATTGGAGTGGATTTATATGGGGGGGAAATGGAAACTTTAATGGGCCGCATTTTTCTCCCACTGTGGCGAACAGTGTTGGGGGTTGTGTATTACAAAAGCGACGAGGTGCAAAACTATTATTCACATGGCAGTGAGTTGACTTGTGTACGAAATGCGCGGTATAAATAAAGTTGCCTTGAGTTGCTTATATCACTTTTTTTCAGTAACTGTGGTTTAAACTCCGGTCAATTATCATTTCCCTACATGTTACGTCTGGGTCTGATCTCAGTGGCCGCGTTACATCGGATGAATTTCAACCTACCAATCAGAGAGCGGGGGAGGCGGGGCTTGTAGGTGACGTCAAGCATTTGCTGGTTGTAGTTCAGTAATGGCGGTGAATATGAAAGTAATGGAAGCTCTTCCATCCGTTCTGGCTCGGCTCCAAAATATCCAGAAATTTAAATTGAAGCCTTGGAATGTGCAGAGAATGCTCCCAAGATAGAGTTATGATAGAGTTATGATAGAGTTATGATAGAGTTATGATAGAGCTATGATAGAGCTATGATAGAGTTACGATAGAGTTATGATGGAGTTATGATGGAGTTATGATGGAGTTACGATAGAGTTATGATAGAGCTATGATAGAGCTATGATAGAGTTATGATAGAGTTATGATAGAGCTATGATAGAGCTATGATAGAGTTATGATAGAGCTATGATAGAGCTATGATAGAGTTATGATAGAGTTATGATAGAGCTATGATAGAGCTATGATAGAGTTATGATAGAGTTACGATAGAGTTATGATGGAGTTATGATGGAGTTATGATGGAGTTACGATAGAGTTATGATAGAGCTATGATAGAGTTATGATAGAGTTATGATAGAGCTATGATAGAGTTATGATAGAGTTATGATAGAGCTATGATAGAGCTATGATAGAGTTATGATAGAGTTATGATAGAGCTATGATAGAGTTATGATAGAGTTACGATAGAGTTATGATGGAGTTATGATGGAGTTATGATGGAGTTACGATAGAGTTATGATAGAGCTATGATAGAGCTATGATAGAGTTATGATAGAGTTATGATAGAGCTATGATAGAGTTACGATAGAGTTATGATAGAGTTATGATAGAGTTATGATGGAGTTATGATAGAGCTATGATAGAGTTATGATGGAGTTATGATAGAGTTATGATAGAGCTATGATAGAGTTACGATAGAGTTACGATAGAGTTATGATAGAGTTATGATGGAGTTATGATAGAGCTATGATAGAGCTATGATAGAGTTCTGATAGAGCTATGATAGAGCTACGATAGAGTTATGATAGAGCTATGATAGAGTTATGATAGAGTTACGATAGAGTTACGATAGAGTTATGATGGAGTTATGATAGAGCTATGATAGAGCTATGATAGAGTTATGATAGAGTTATGATGGAGTTATGATGGAGTTATGATAGAGTTATGATGGAGTTATGATGGAGTTATGATAGAGCTATGTACGGTGCAGCCACAAGATGATGGCGCCAGTGTGTGCGGCCCGCTGTCTCTCTCTCAGGGCGTTAGCTGTATTTTTATTGTTTTTATGGATTGTCACATCCAAAGTCAACTCTCTGATCGTGTATGATCGCCAAACGCTTGTGAATCTCCGTCCTCCACTTGATAATGTGGGAAAGTTTGAGCACAATGGCCAGAAGACTTTCTCTGCCCCACTCCTTTCTGGCATACCGGCTTACCTGCGCCACGGGCCAGCTCTTCCTCCGCGCAGAGCACGCAGACGCCGGGGGAAACGGAGCGGTCGTCTGGTGAAACTGAGAGCGATGTCCCGCACCCCGTTGCGTCTTTTGGAGAATATTGAACCGGATTATCATCGTTTCATCCCGTGGCGCACCCTGGATCCCCCTTCTCCTTGCCTGATTCAGCTGAGTTCGGGTGCGTTCTCCTCGACTCGCCCTCTGCCCTTTCGTGTTCCTGAGCGGCGTGGAGTAAACGCCCGTAACCTGCGTTCGTTGTGCCTGGCTCCTCCTGCGGCTACTGCCCCAGCCCGGGCTACAGCCAAGATAGCATTGGTGAATGCTAGGTCGTTGGCCAACAAAACGTTCATTCTGAAGGATTTCTTCTTAAACCTCAAGCTGGATTTCTTGTGCGTCACAGAGACTTGGATGGCTGTCGGTGAGTCCGCTGCTTTTGCTGAACTTATTCCCCCCGAGTGCGCTTATTTCAATTCCCCGAGGATAACTGGTCGGGGTGGTGGTGTAGCGACACTGTACAAAAACAGCTTTACATGTAAGCAACTCACGCTAACGGCGTTATATTCGAGCTTTGAAATAAATGTATTTGAACTGGGTTCGTCTCCGCGGATGTTGTGCGCTGTTGTGTACAGACCGCCTAAATATAATAAGAACTTTATCACGGACTTTGCTGACTTTCTTTCCGAAATAATGCCCAAATATGATCAAGTTTTAATTGTGGGGGATTTTAATATACATGTGTGTTGTCCTGATAAGCCACTGGCAAAAGACTTCCTCAATCTTATTGACTCTTTTAATCTCGCTCAGTGTGTTTCTGGGCCGACCCAGGAACGTGGACACACGCTAGACCTGGTTTTAACACACGGCTTTAGTGCCTCCAATGTGACTGTTCATGAGGCCTTCTTTTCTGATCATATGCCAGTTGTTTTTGATATTCCTGTCTTGTGCAAGGTGGTTGAACCATGCGCCGCAGCGCGGCAGTGTCGTGTAATTAACCCTAGCACTGCTGCGCAGTTCTCCACCGTCTTCCTCCAAAACCAGGTTATGGCTTATTCGGGGTCTAGGCACAGTGATGTAGATCTAGAGACACTTTGTTCTCACTTTAATTCACTATGTCAAAGCTCTCTGGATGTAGTTGCCCCACTCAAGACAAAGCTCCCCAAGCTCAAAAGTGAACCTTGGCTAAATGAGGCAACACGCACTGCCAGGCGTGATTGTAGGAGAGCTGAGCGAAAGTGGAAGAAGGACAAGCTACAAGTTTCTTTTCAGATCCTTCAAGAAAGCTGGTGCACTTATCAAAAAACTGTGAAGCATGCAAAAACTAAGCATTTTTCCAATATTATTCTATCAAACAGTCATAATCCTCGTTTTCTGTTTAAGACTATTGACTGTGTGCTTAATGCTCCCAGACCATCTTGTATGGAAGCCTCAGTGGAATTATGTGAAAGGTTCTCAAGCTTCTTCACTAATAAGGTAGAAAATACCAGGGCTTCCATTGTACTGCCCACTTCTGACCCATCCATCCCTTTTTCTTGTACTGCTGTCTTTAATAATTTTGCGCGTGTTACTCTGCCCTTTTTGAGTGACTTAGTTGGTCGAATGAAACCCTCTGGTTCACCATTCGATGCACTTCCACCCAGACTTCTTAAGGAAGTTTTCCCCACTATAGCGCCATTTGCTGTTGACATTATCAATGGTAGTTTAACTACTGGGACAGTCCCCACTTGTTTTAAACATGCTGCTGTTCAACCACTGATTAAGAAGCCTGGCCTTGATTCATCCATTTTAACAAATTTTAGGCCCATTTCAAAACTCCCCTTTCTCTCCAAGGTATTGGAGAAAGTGGTCTACGGCCAAATAAAAACATTTTTGGAGGAGTCCAACATTCTTGAGACGTTCCAGTCAGGGTTCAAGAATCGTCACAGCACCGAGACAGCCCTGCTAAGAGTACTTAATGATGTGTTTTTAGCCACAGACTCTGGCCACTGTGTTGCACTTGTCCTGCTTGATCTAACCGCAGCCTTCGACACAATAGATCATCAGATACTTCTGTCTCGCTTGGAGAGCTGGGTGGGAATTCGTGGTAGTGCCCTTAAGTGGTTTAGGTCCTACCTTACGCACAGGAGTTTTTGTGTTCGAATCGGAGATGTAGAGTCCGCCACTGCTCCCATAAAATATGGTGTGCCCCAGGGCTCTATACTTGGCCCTCTTCTGTTCTCACTATACCTCCTGCCACTCGGGTCCATCTTGCGTAAGCACAATGTTGCTTTCCATCTCTACGCTGATGACAGCCAGATTTATTTACCGTTGGAACATGGCAATGGATATTGTACAAAGCAACTTTTGAAGTGTATTGAGGAAGTTCATGAATGGCTGTCACTAAATTTTCTACATTTAAATGACAAAAAGACTGAGGTCTTGCTGCTCGGCCCAAAAGATGCCCCCTCCTCTTTTGTGGATTTGGGTCCTTTAGAAGAATACTTAAAACCAACTGTGACAAACCTCGGTGTGAAGCTGGACAGTGCTCTGAAGCTTGACGTTCAGATCAGATCTGTTGTAAAGTCCAGCTTTTATCAGCTCAGGCAACTGTCCAAAGCAAAACCATTTGTTCCTCAGCATTTATTTGAGATTTTAATTCATGCTTTTATCACAAATCGTTTAGACTATTGTAATGCACTTTATTTTGGACTCAATCAGTCGTCTCTCGCTCGACTTCAACTTGTACAAAATGCTGCTGCTCGCCTTTTAACTGGCACCAAAAGGCGGGAGCACATTACACCTGTTTTGAGGTCACTGCACTGGCTCCCTATTTCATATCGTGTTGAGTTTAAGATAATTTTATTTGTTTTTAAATGTCTTCATGGTCTTGCTCCTCAGTATCTGTCTGACCTGTTGCAGCCCTATACCCCTGCACGCTCCCTGAGGTCAGCAGATCTGTCTTTGCTGGTTGTTCCCAAAACAAAAAGAAAAACCAGAGGCGACCGTTCTTTCGCTGTTGCTGGTCCTAAACTGTGGAACGCACTGCCCCTGCACCTCAGACAGACAGAGTCTCTTGTTCCTTTTAAATCCTCTCTTAAAACACACCTTTTTTCCTTGGCTTTTAACACAACCTGAGAAGTTCGACTTTGGAATGTTTTGTACTTTTGTTTTTACTGTTTTATTAATGTAATCCTCATTGTTGTGTTCAGCACTTTGGTCGACGCTGTTGTTTTTAAAGTGCTTTATAAATAAAGTTGGATTGGATTGGATGATAGAGCTATGATAGAGCTACGATAGAGCTACGATAGAGTTACGATAGAGTTACGATAGAGTTATGATGGAGTTATGATAGAGCTATGATAGAGCTATGATAGAGCTATGATAGAGTTATGATAGAGCTATGATAGAGCTATGATAGAGTTATGATAGAGCTATGATAGAGCTACGATAGAGTTACGATAGAGTTACGATGGAGTTATGATAGAGCTATGATAGAGTTATGATAGAGCTACGATAGAGCTACGATAGAGTTACGATAGAGTTACGATAGAGTTATGATGGAGTTATGATAGAGCTATGATAGAGCTATGATAGAGTTATGATAGAGTTATGATAGAGTTATGATAGAGCTATGATAGAGTTATGATAGAGCTATGATAGAGCTATGATAGAGTTATGATAGAGCTATGATAGAGTTATGATGGAGTTACGATAGAGCTACGATAGAGTTATGATAGAGCTATGATAGAGTTATGATAGAGCTATGATAGAGCTCTGATAGAGCTATGATAGAGCTATGATAGAGTTATGATAGAGCTCTGATAGAGTTATGATAGAGCTATGATGGAGTTATGATAGAGCTATGATGGAGTTATGATAGAGCTATGATGGAGTTATGATAGAGCTATGATGGAGCTATGATAGAGTTATGATAGAGCTATGATGGAGCTATGATAGAGTTATGATAGAGCTACGATAGAGCTACGATAGAGCTATGATGGAGTTATGATAGAGCTATGATAGAGTTATGATGGAGTTATGATAGAGCTATGATAGCTATTTCACCCACTCGGGCGCATTACATACGTCACGACCAAACGCTAGTGAAAATCAGATCCAATCGTTTCAGAGGAGTTCACCCTCCCACCTGATAACGGAGCTCAATTGTGAAGATCTAGACCCTTTTACGAAACGTACGAAATGGTAAAACCAGGCTATAGGACAAGATGGAGAGGCCTAATCGAAGAATGTGGAATACAATCATATTAAATGTTTAAAGCTGTAACAACTAATATACAATGTATTACCATTTTAAAGTAACTTGCCCAACACTGGTGGCGAAGCATCTGCACCTAAAGTAGCGTCGACACCAAATTCTGCAGTCTAGCACAATATTTGAAGGTGTGCTCAGATAATCTTTACAATATTATTTCCTGCCTTATTTACATGCCCGATTGTGCATGTTATAGGGGAAACAGTAGCACTCGGAAGGGAAGAACATACTCCAAACAAAAAGGCCCCAGCTGTCCTTGGAATCAAACCTAAGACTTTCTATCTTCTCCCTCTGTGTCACAATCATGCGGCATCTGGTGTAAAAAAAAAAAAAAAATCTGCTAAAGCATCAGCCACTGTTGACCAACACAAATATATTCTGTTCACATGTTTCTCCTTCGTGCGTCCAACGAGCTGCACCAATCATTACTTCGCCACTTATTGGACCTGGAACAAAAGAAAACAACATCTATTATAGTGCAAACAAATCAATAATACGTCTCAATAGGTCTTCGAAAAACCCCTGGAGAAAACAGGTTGCTTTATGTGACAGTAATTTACATCTTTTCAGTCCTCCTCAAACCACTTTTGTAGGCCGTTTCAGGTCATTCTAATGATTGGATGGAGCGTGAGATCGATAGACGGATCGGTGCGGCGTCAGCAGTGATGCGGTCGCTGTATCGGACTGTTGTGGTGAAGAGGGAGCAGAGTCAGGGGACAAAGTCGCGGATTCAGCAATCCGAAATTAGTTTCTTTCGCGGGGTGGCTGGGGGTGAGAAGTTTAGTCTCCTGGGAGGAGTTGGAGTAGAGTCGCTGCTCCTACACATCGAAAGGGCATCTGTTTTGGATGTCCCCTGGTCGCCTCCCTCGGGAGGTGTTCCAGGCCTGTCCTGTTGGGAGGAGGCCTCATGGAAGACCCAGGACACGCTGGAGGGACTATGTCTCTGAGCTGGCCTGGTGTCGTCTAAATGGATGGATGGACAACTCCCAAGAATGTTTCTATGAGGGAACAGCATTGAACTATGGTAATGAAATGAAAACTTTGCACAATATGCCCCCTTTTAAAGAGACAGAGGTGAATAGAGGTGAGAAAAAAAACAGTGACACTTTTTGAATCGCCCTGACTGTATTTTCTAATCAAAAGTTGCCCAAAACATTGTACCCCGGCTTTAAAAACCTGTTTTTGCAGCAACACCTAGAGAAGTGTTAGAGGCCTCTTTGTAATCCCTTTGAATGACAAGCGCTGAGTGCCCAGCGATCGATCGGCGGAGTGCGCGAGAACAGAATACTCATATTGGCGGTATAGCCCTGCGCTCATTGCGACCAATTGTGTGGAACATTGATTAATCATTAAGTGTGCTCAAAGGAGAGGAGACAGGCAGGGGGATATTGTGGCGACCCTGTCCTTGGGCTCCGGGCATTGTGTGAAATTATTATTTTTTAATTAATTTCTAAATTGCCGAGTACATTCAATGGAGCCTTGTAGTGCCGCTTGGGTAAAGCGGCACTACTCTTCAGACTAGATCTCACACACAAATGTGTCTGGTAATGAAGTGTTTGGAAGCTTTTAACGGTTCGATCGTCCTCATCGAATGCTGTTTTTTTTTTTTTTGTCCTTGTGTGTGCGAGACGGTTCACTTCTCCTCTGCAGGTTTTTGGTGATTGTTGCTGATGTGGTCATAAGACGGTAGACAGGAGGCTTTTCGATGATAGGTTTGATGCCTTCAAACAGGGCAAATATGCACTGCCAGACCAAAAGAAAGTGACCAGCCAGGGTTTAACTGTCAAAGAATGAGATCAGCTGACGACCTGCACGTCCTGAATGACCAGGTTATTCAATCAATGGATTTCTTCTTCCCTGATGACACGAGCATTATTCCAAGATGACGAAGCCAGTTATTCATGGGGCTCACATTGTGAAAGAGTGGTTCAGGGCTGCCATAGCGTCCAGATCTGAACCCCATTGAGAATCTTTGGGATGTGCTGGAGAAGGCTTTTTGCATCATCAACACAAGATGTTGGTGAAAAATGGTGGTTAGTATGTCGCCTTTACTTTCCATCACAGTGGCCTCTATGATGCTCCAGGGCCATTTGTTTTTATGAGTTTCTGGTAGGTTTTCACTGCTGACTGACCCTCTCAGTAGAAAACCGTGATGGAAAGTAAAGGCGCCATGCTGACCACTCATGCAGCCATTATGTCAGAAAAATATCAAGTTTGTTTTCTCATCATAAAAAGTTCCATAATGCACCTTACATCCGGTGGCGTCACATCCGGTGAGTACATTCTGTGTTGAACGCTCGTTGTGGGCAAGCTAAAAACTTTAGCTCTCTCTGTGTTACTATTGTTAATCCACGTATTATACGTAGCTGTAGAGTCCACTCTAGTTAATTATAGATCTAATTTGGCCCTTTATCTCCGCGGAGACTATTCTTTTCTCCGCTTGAACCAACACTTCTGCGTGGATTAAATTCCTTCTGTCTCTCTCCCCCGTAGCGCGGTAGCTCGCTTGCTGGTTTAGCCCGCTAGCCTAGCCATGGCTACCCCGTCTACGTCCTCCTCTTTCGCGCTGTCCTGCTCAGTTTGCCGTATGTCGAGTCAGAACCCTGCCTCCTTCACAGATGATAGTACTAGTTGCGTTAAGTGTAGTGTAGTGGTAGCTTTGGAGGCCAGGGTGTCCGAGTTAGAGGCGCGGCTGTCCGGAGTTTTAGCGAAGGCTAGTGTTAGCTACAGTCAGATAGTGGCAGGGACCGCAGTCCGCTCCAACAGTGCTAGAGAGGCTAGCCAGGCTGAGACTAGCCCCGCAGCGGGTCCCGTGCAGCCGGGACAAGACCAGGACGGATTTGTGACTGTCCGGGGAGGGGGAAGTGCTAAGCGCACACCCGTAGCGCACCAAACGCTTCACGTCCAGAACAGGTTTTCTCCCCTCAGCGCCTCACCGGCTGAACCTGATACTCTGGTGATTGGAAGCTCCATAGTTAGGGACGTGAAGATCCCAGCAGCTTTGGTTAGGTGTTATCCGGGGGCCAGAGTTGGTGACATCAAAGGTAACCTTAGGTGCTTAAAGCAGGGAGGGAGGCGGTTCCGTCAGATCGTGATCCACGCGGGTGGTAACGATATTCGGCGGAGACAGTCAGAGATTCTCAAATTGCAAGTAGGCGGTGTGAATTGGCTAAATCGATGTCAGATACCGTAATATACTCTGGCCCTCTGCCCAATTTGGTCAATGATGAAATGTATAGCAGACATTTATCATTTAACTGCTGGTTGTCTAGAAGGTGCGAGCAAAATGATGTTGGATATGTCAATAATTGGAGCGCCTTTTGGGGAAAGCCCAAGCTCATGCGCAGGGATGGCATACATCCAAATTTGGCTGGTGCATCCCTTTTATCTACGAATGTGGCCGATAGCCTTAGTCGCGGCCCAAATTGACGGTCCAGATATGAGCCCCGGGCGCAGAGCAGTAGTGTAGAACACTCCTCTGTAACCACCGACCCTGCTCCCGGATTGTCACAAATCATCAAGTGTGTAGATTCTCAAATAAAGACTGTGTCTGTCCCCCGTAAACCAAAGACTAAAACATCAAATGCTAAGAAAACAAACGCTGGCGTCCGACCAAATAACTTAATTCAAATACCAGAACAAATAAAGACCGTGTCAGTCCCCCGTATACCAAGCACTAAAACATCAAAAGCTCACAAACCAAATGCTGGCATGCGACCAAATAACCTAACACAGATACCCAAGAGTAAACTTAACATTAAACGAAACAATAAACAAAGTGCTAAGCACATAACGTGTGGGTTGTTGAATATTAGATCAATCTCATCAAAGTCCATTTTAGTAAATGATTTAATTTGCGATAACAACATTGACTTTCTCGCCCTAACTGAAACATGGCTTCAGCAGGATGACTATGTTAGGCTTAATGAATCTACCCCTCCTAGTTACGTTAATTTTCAGGCTGCCAGAACCACAGGCCGAGGTGGTGGGGTTGCAGTGATATCACACTCTAATCTTGTTCTAAATCCCAAAAATAACCTAAAGTTTAATTCATTTGAAAGTCTAACATTATCTCTTACCTGTCCCAAATGGAAAAATCAAAAAGCTTTACTACTTGCTATTATTTATCGGCCTCCTGGCCCCTATTCAGACTTCTTAGCAGAGTTCTCTGAGTTTTTAGCCAGTATAGTGTTGAATTGGAATAAAATTATAATAGTAGGTGATTTTAACATTCATGTCGATAATAATAGTGATTGTCTGAGTAAGGCATTTAGTGCCCTACTGGATGGGGTTGGCTTTACACAAAATGTGAATAAACCTACTCACTGCCATAAACACACTCTTGATCTGGTTTTAACGTATGGGATTGAAATTAGCGACCTAAACGTTCTCCCTCAGAATCCCGTGCTTTCTGACCATTTTTTAAGTACATTTAGGTTCCTAATCGAAGATTATACTAATCCACAGGATAAAATTCAATTAAAACGGCCACTATCTGAAAAAGCTGTGTTAAAGTTTAAAGAAATGATCCAGCCAGTCTTTAATACTATGTCTACAGAGAAAAGCTCGCTTACTGATTTAAATAAAAGTGATGAGTTTGTCGACAGCGTTATGCTCACACTAAAAACAGCCCTTGATGTTGCGGCTCCACTGAAACAGAAAGTGGTTTGGCCAAGGTGCGTTGCTCCCTGGTTCAACGCGGAAACACGAACGCTTAAACGAAAGACTCGCAAATTAGAACGGTTATGGCGCAATTCTAGCACTGAGCAATCTCTAAGATCTTGGAAAAATTGCCTACTCGCCTATAAGCAAGCCATGAGGAAAGCAAAAACAGATTACTACTCTTCATTAATTGAAGTAAATAAAAATAACCCTAGGTTTCTTTTTAATACGGTGGCCCGGCTAACAAACAGTCACAGCGCAGTAGAGCCTTCCATTCCTGATACCCTTAGCTGCGATGACTTCCTTAAATTCTTTAATGACAAAATCACAACCATTAGAGATAAAATAAATGATAAGCTTCCCTTGTCTTCTGATCTAAATCCAGCTGTAGAATCATTGCCTCCTTTCAAAGCCTTAGACAAGTTCATAACTGTAGATGAGGCTGAGGTATTATCAATCATTATGTCTTCAAAACCATCAACTTGTCTTCTAGATCCAATTCCAATTAAACTCCTCAAAGAAATTACCCCAGAAATCTCAGATACCATATTGAAAATAATTAACTCATCTTTAGAAAATGGGTATGTACCAAAGTCCTTTAAATATGCTGTTATCAAACCACTTTTGAAAAAACCCAATCTCGATCCTGATATTCTAGCAAACTATAGGCCCATATCTAATCTGCCTTTCATTTCAAAAGTCCTTGAAAAAGTAGTGGCTAAGCAGCTTTGCCGCCACCTACAGGACAATAGTTTATTTGAAAAATTTCAGTCAGGGTACAGAACTTACTTACTTATCATAGCACAGAGACCGCCTTAGTCAAAGTTACCAACGACCTGTTATTAGCAGCTGACGCCGGACTAGCTTCAGTCCTGGTTCTGTTAGACCTCAGTGCAGCCTTTGACACAATCGACCACAATATTCTCCTGCAGAGGTTAGAAACTGACGTAGGCCTCAGGGGAACAGCCCTCTCTTGGTTTAAATCTTACTTATCTGATAGGCACCAATTTGTTAATGTAAACCTAAAGTCTTCACCGTGTTCTAAAGTGTGCTATGGGGTGCCACAGGGTTCAGTGCTCGGGCCAATTTTATTTATATTGTACATGCTCCCATTAGGTAACATAATCCGAAATCATAATATAAATTTTCACTGTTACGCGGATGACACACAGCTGTACTTATCAATAAAACCAGGTCAGACAGATAAATAAGATGTGCTTAGTTCCTGCGTAAAAGCCATCAAGACCTGGATGACTGTAAATTACCTTCTCCTTAACCCTGATAAAACCGAGGTTATTATTTTAGGTCCTCAAAAACTGAGAGAGTCTTTATCTCAGCAGATCATCTCCCTGGATAATGTTAGCGTATCAACGAGCTCTAAAGTAAAAAACCTTGGAGTTCTGTTTGACCAGGACCTCTCTTTTAAAACGCATATAAACCAGGCTTGTAAAATTGCGTTCTTTCACCTGCGCAACATTGCTAAAATACGAAACATTCTACCTAAGAGTGATGCAGAAAAACTTATTCATGCATTTGTTTCCTCAAGGCTGGACTACTGCAACTGCCTGCTAGCAGCGTGTCCTAAAAGTTCCCTAAAAAGTTTTCAACTAGTTCAAAATGCAGCTGCAAGATTGTTAACGCGTACAAAGAGAAGAGAACACATTACACCTGTGCTAAAGTCTCTCCATTGGCTTCCTGTTGAGTTTAGAATCAAATTTAAAATCCTGCTCCTCACATTTAAAGCCATAAAGGGTTTGGCTCCGCTTTATCTCCAAGACGTTATCGTTCCATATCGGCCAACCAGAGCACTCCGCTCTCAAAACTCAGGGCTACTAGTGATTCCTCGGGTCTCCAAAATCACTGTAGGAGGAAGAGCCTTTAGCTACCAAGCTCCGGTTTTATGGAATAAACTCCCAGCTCACGTTAAAGAAGCAGACACAGTCCCTACATTTAAGACTAGGCTCAAAACGTACCTCTTCGAATTAGCTTATGATCAGGTCAGTTAGGTAAAGCTCTAACCCACAGCCTGAAGTAAAGCTGCTTTAGGAGAAACTCTGCTGTGGGAAGTACGGTACACTGAGCGCTATCCTCTTCTTCTTCTTACTGCAACCTTTGTCTTACTATGATACAATATTTATTTCATCTGTAGTCTGTTCATTACTATTCACATGGTGTCTCCTGTCCCACTCCCCCTTGGGAGTGCCTGTCTAGATCGAACGGAGGGACCCGGCTGAACGGAGGGACCCGGCTGAACGGAGGAACCCTGCCTACTGACAACAAGGACTGGACGGTCTGTGATCTTGGCCCGTCTACTGAGGGACTCCTTCGGCCCTGGGTCTCTATAGCCTGTCCGTCCATGGGAGTGGATCTCTCCTTCTGTGGTTCTCCTCAAGGTTTCTCGTTTCTCCCACTGGGTTTTTGAGTTTTTCCTTGCCGGGCTGGAGAGTCTAAGGACAGGGGACACCCGAGCTGCTCGTCGCCACCCACTGCTCGTCGCCACCCACTGCTGACGCTTATTTGGACATTATGTTTGCCTGGATATTTGATTCACCGGAACTTTACATTGTCTTATTTACTGTTCTGTTTTATTGCCTTAATGTTTGTTACAGCCCTATGAGGCAACTCCTGTTGTGATATTGGGCTATACAAAACCATTGATTGATTGATTGATTGACCTTTAAGTTATCACCTTTAAGCGCTATCACAACGCTGAGTGGGCGGAGCGTCCATCCAACCCGTCTCCCTGTGCGTGAAGACAGCACTGAGCACATCAGCCGTGTCCTGCATGTATCCAGATCATTTATAGATCAGCGCTGCTTTTGGAGAGCGGCGGGGTGTAAACAAAGTGCCGACACTTTCTGTGAACTTTATCGCGGAGCAAGAGGAACTCGTGTGAAAACACTTGGAGTTCCAGCCAGAGGAACTCATCACGGAGAGAATAACAACATTAATGCGACTGCAGGTTTGTCCAACCAACGCCCGGTCTGTGCATCAGAGCTAATCAGCGCTACTGTTAGCGAGAGGAACCCGAGCGCTTTAGCCACTGTCCAAATACAAGCGCGAGAGTCCTGAGAGCATTACTCAGGGCTTAGGACTATGTTACTGTTCAAAAGCCAGAGAAACGGTCAACAAGTTTCCAAAAAAGCTGCTTCACTCCGATGGCCGTGTGTACTGGAGGTTATATTTTAAAAGAAAAGGAAAAAGAACACAACATATGGCTACTCTACTTTTGCAGTAATACAGTATGATCTGAATCCATACATTTAATACAGAAGAAGTCACAGAAGAGAGTTTTTGTGAGGAAATATTTAACCAAAATAATGCAGATGAAATATCAATATTATAGTTATTGGGATATTTTTAAAGATGATACTGTATATTGACTATTTGAAAAAAAAAAATTGTGACAGGCCTAGTTCAAACACAGAACCTGGTGAGAGTGTAAGTTATGTTAAAAGGTTGAGAAGCACAGATGGAAACAGTGTCCTAGAACATGTCGACGCTTCTAGTTTGTACTTTGTTTGGTATAAGGTGTTAATATTGAATGTCAGAAGTTCAATACATTTCAATTAAAATAGTTGCTCACAGTTTTATTTTATTGCCTATAGTATTTGCGTTATACTCAATATTATCGTTTATAATAATTTTTGCAATATTTTCTGAGACGATATATTGTCCTCAAAAAAAAAATTCTCGTGGCAGGCCAACCAGGCACTCTAAACAAATATGCACAGCACGAGGAAGTGCTTAAAGGCCCTGTATTTAGATGGCCAAGCCAACATGTTTCCGTCTTCATCGGGGCTTAATTTGAATCATTCTAATGTTTCAGAAACCCGAATAAACCCAAATGTAGAGATCATTTAAACGTAGTGAATGAGAAGATCTCCCCTTGAGGTTGGAATGGGGACACCTTTGTCATTGGGAACAATTGGGCGAGACATGTCTTCAAACCTACACTCATGTCCCAAAGTCAAACGGTCCACAGTGAAGCAGCAGATGCATAATTGCTTTGGCATTGATTTATGCAGAGAGTGAAAGAAATGAACTCATATGACACTGTTTGAGAAGCACAACAAGAAATCGAATGGCAATTGAAAGAGGGTGTCAGTCAGGTTTTTTTTTTAAGTGCGGGGAAGAACAGAGTCAAGGGCGCTCTTCATCTGCTTTAGATGCACCTAAAACTCGGGGTTATTTTTAATTAGCGATAGAAGAGAACTCGAGTGACTCAATGCTCGAGATGAAAACACTTCTTTAAGAGAGCTAACCCAGATTCAAGTTTCTTTTTTTTTCAGAATAAATCCTTCCGAATCCACTCTATTCGTATGGCACAGTGTATAAACGAACCATGCACAAAGTGTGGCACATGTAATAATAATAATAATACTTGTATAGCGCTTTTTTGGACACTCAAAGACTCTTTACATGTAGATGATGTGAATGTAAATGAGAGAAAGTTCCGTTTGTGCAAAGACTTGGTAAATGACCCTCAAAGTGTTTTCATCGCAGCGCCATGAATGCTGCTCACTGTAAATACCAAGTCATTCCCACTGCTGCCTGCAGGGGGAGTTCCAGCACGAACACCTAAACACAGTTTCATCGTTTAGGTGAAACAATGAAACAGTGTCCTTCAGGGAGGAGACTGCGGAATCTACAGGCCAGGTCGAGTCGACTGAAAAACAGTTTCATACACAAGGCCATCGGGAAGCTGAACTCCCTGCCCTCCCTCCCACCCCTCTTTTTTTTGGTTTGACAAATAAAATATCTTGTATCTTGTATTGTATGGTTGTACAATCACAAATAAAGCACTCATTACAACTGTAACCCATTCATGCTGTTCTGTGTTACACGTGTATTTTATCGTAATCTATTTTTAGGCCTGCCCTTATAGTTTTAAAGTGTGTATACTTCAAATGACTGATTATCTCTACCACAAGTTTTATGTTTAAGTTTTCACTGTCAATGGCCATAACTTTATTCTGATTCTGATTTGTTAGGGGTCCATCTCACCGAAGTGAGTTGCCGTTTTGTTTCTCCAAATTCGAGGATCGGGTCCTGTTTTCCTCGAACGTCGTACTCCCGGACTCCTTCCTCCGTACGGAGTCTCTTTCGGATTGTTTTGGCGAGTCAGTGTACGTCGCATTTCCAGATACTGGGATTTGATCGAGCACGACCCACACCCTGCACCGACAGTAACTCCCATCGAGTCTCGTCCATAGATTATTTCTGCGAGACATTACCATTTTCACAGGCCAATCTGAAGGCCCGTAACGCTTTCGCTTCTTGTGCCCGTTTTACCGACGGTTTTCGAGCTGCACTGAAAGTTTCGGGATCCAAATCAGAAATGCAGCGTGGCAAGTTCATAACTTTTAACATTCTTGTCAAATCCATATAGGAAATCTTTATTCTGCGTGACGGTGCTGCCCGGCGCACAATGCCAGGAGTGCGCCCTCAGAGGAAGTTACCCCCTGCATAATGATGAAGTAGATCCCATAGCCCCCATTATGGTCTCCTGCACTGACGCTGTGCAAGTATCCCCGTATCCTCCGCACTCACATTTCTCTCAATTCACTCCACGACTCCACACTGCCCCCTAAAGGCCTGCAAAACAACTACACACACACACTGCAAGATTTTGATCTGATCCGTTTAGTCTGTGGATCTAGATTGTATTTTCAGCAAAAGTGAACTTCATGAGCGTTCGGGTCTGATGTCACACAGGGATGTTTCGATAGTCGTCCAAAACATCATCATTGTCAGTCCTTTTTACTCTCGCGGTCCAATTTAGTTTTTTTTTTTGTTCCAAGCAGTGAAATATCTCCCCCAAAAGAAGCTGCACTAAAAGCGACCCAGGGACCTCAACGAGAATCTGGAAAGACGTCTTATCTTGACTGACAACACTGTAATGAATGGATGTTATGTTTTTCTTTTTGAGTATTTAAAGGGGGATATTGTGTGAAATTGAGTTTTAGAGCTTTTTACCACTTTACAGTGTTGTTCTCTCATCATAAACATACCTGGAGCTGTGTTTTTTTTGCGACCCCCTCACGCATATTTGAGTCATGTTTGGATCTTCTCCAATGTCTGGATGGCGGGCAGCTCCCAAAAAGTCCTACGTATCCAGGAAATGCTCAATTTAAGCCTTTCAAGTAAAACATATTTAGCATCGCTTCATTTCAGCCACACTATTTTCTTTTTTCTCTTTACTGAAACAGCAGTGCGGAGAAGACGAGGGAGGGGAAATTATGAAATGAAACTACTGGATATATAGCCGTTTTAGATCAATATTGCATTTTCTAACATTGCAGAAGCTTATTGAAACAAGCAGCAGCAAATGTGTGCTATAAAAAGCGAACGGCGCTACGGCCAAGTATTAGACTAGTTTAGAGCTCAGACAGCAACAGTTTTCTGCCTGACTTCTTGGAAAGTCAGTATAAAAATGAGCCAGTCTTTTGAACAGAAGATTTGACTCCCATTGTAGATCCGTCGGTCGCATCACTCGTATTAAAACCGCTCGTACAAGAGGCCAGGATGAATGAGGGTGTGTTTGAGAGAGCGACTGTGGGACAGCGGATGGAAATTAGCCCATGGTTACAATCCGGTGTGGCGTGTTTACATGCATGTGTCCCATGTGTGTTCATTAACATGCACTGTCCCAACCAAATAAACCAATACATATTGTAGTGTATTTCAACCTGAAATGGCTCAGAAACAGAATGCGTTAGGAACGTTTTTATTGAACATGAATCATGATTGGGGCTCAGGCAGATTCCAGTGATGATATGGAATACATGGCGTGGATGGATGACAGCCAGATTCTTCCCCCCCGGAGTCCGGACACTGGTGGTGGTAGGACGACCTGGGGCTGCCATTGGCAACGACGAGCAGAGCCAAGGAGAGGCCAGGTGGAGGAGGGGTGGAGGAGGGTCGCAGCATGGGTGGGAAACGGCCGAGTAATTGACCAGGGAGCTTAAGAAGGGGATCCTGGGCGATGATCGGCTGATGCGGGGGTGCGGCTCGAGCTGGGGCCGTGATTGGATGATTGGTAAAGGCTGCAGGTACGTCTTCCGTGTTGAATTTGCGCTGAAGCTTCATAAAGCAGAGGTCACAAAACGGCGGCGCTCGGTCCGGATCCGGACCCGTGCGCCAGCCCATTCGAACCCAAACCTTAGATCCGAACTTTGGACCCGATCCTGAACCCCCTCAGACGAGCGGCTCCCTCTCCCTCTCTGACTGCAGAGCACGAAAGCCCAGATGATCGGAAAGAGAAAGTCCGACATCTGAGCTCCGTGATACATTTTTTATATTTTTAGAAACGGTTTCGGAATGACTGACATATTAGCGCGGCTGTTTCCCCATCGGCAGTGAGCAGATCTGAACCAGGACTGAACCAGGACTGAACCAGGACTAGACCAGGACTAAGCAGGGCTCAGTGTGTTGAACTGAGCAAAGAGGAGAAACACATCACCGTCATATGTGCACATTGTGTCTAATAGAGGCAATGCATTCTGCTATTCAGGAGCCAGAACTTGTTTTTAGAGCAAAAAAAAAAACTATAACAGGATTAAATTAATTGCATTATTTTCAAATCACAGTAACAGCTTTAATAAAGACTTAAAAATCCTCATATAACCGTGAATTAAAACCCCGTATGTTCCGGACTTTTGCTTGACAATTTTTCTTAAATTCGGACCTTGGTTCAATGCAATTCCTCACCCCTGGCATAAAGGTTAAACCATTCTCCACATCTTTCTTTGGGCTGGGAACTTCTCTTCCTCAGGCCCAAAGCGCTTTACAGCAAGGGAGAAGTGTCTTGCCCAAGGACACTACGACAGTGTGCGTCTTCAGGAAGCTGGGTTTCGAAACCCCCGACCTTCCGATCACGACTATTATTCCCTTTTGCGCTGTGGAAAAGTCGTATTCGTCGGAAAATGCTTGGCCCTGAGGCACAACGTCACTCGAATCGGAGCCACCTCTGACATGCGAGATGACTTCTTTACTCCGTACGACTTCCTCGGCAAATCGTATTCCCCCGGCTTTGAAATGGCGTCTTCTTGCTCCTCGGGGGGAAACGGATATTTCACAAAAAGCCAATCTGTGCCATGACAAGAATCGTATATTACTCTTGCGGAGAGAAAAGTGGAGATCGGAGAGTATATACAGTACGCAAGGAGGGAGAGGTAATCTGTTTTAATAGAGCTGTCTGCGTGTTATTGGCAAGGCTACCTCCTTTTTCGGGTCCGTATATAAAAAAAAAAAAAAAAAAACACGCGCCGCGGAGTGTGCACGTGTCAGCACAATACTGCAGGTAAATAATAAAAGGGGCCACGGTAGCGACTGGAAAGTCCTGAAATGGCTTTGAGGGGCAGAGAATATTTATTTACTCTAATGATCACGGCTTTTATTGACTTTTCGGGGGAATCCAATATTCAGCGCACAAATCTATCTCTCACCTCAACCCTCTCGGCCACTCTTCCTCTCTGTCTAGCGCGGCTGCAAGGAATAACATAAAGGACCATTAGCCCTTCAGGTACAGTCATTATTATTTTTTTATTACTGAGAAAAAAATATACTTTTTCTTGAAATAAATAATAATCGAATAAGCGACATTTTGTACAATCACTGTTCATATGTGATAAAAGCTCAAATTGTATTAAAACGCACATTTTGTAACACAGGTGTTTACTATGTTGTGACAAGAACTAAGTGTCTTGTACAGGTGAGTAACTAATCTGAAGAAATCTGTCCAAACATCGTTGTTTTACATTAAGAACAAACATCAACAATCTTATTTCAAGTAAATTATTATTTTTGTAATTTAATTTTGAGCGCAAATAGGGCTTTTTTATCATAATTTAAATGTGAAAATCTTTCAAATTAGTTACTCAATTCAAGGATAATTTCTAGATTACTTTCTGTAGTGCAGTTTTATTAATGCTTTACTCGTAATTTCAAAGACATTTAGTTTTACGAACGATTAAACAGATCAGTCAGTCACTGAGTCTGGTTAGTTCTAGTTAGAACTCTGGACCAAGGCCAATAGTTCATGTTATAGAATTCTATTTCATTTGGAGCAGGTGCCAACACAACTCTACGGGCAGTGCTTCATTTGTAAATGAGTAGTTTCAGGAACGCTTTTGGTCTGATGTGATGGATTCGGGGGAACAGGCCAAAACAATTGCTGGAAACACTCTCATTAAACACCATTATATCAGATCAAATCTTTGCCAGATCCTCCTGAATCGTTCACCGGATCCTTTACCCTAAAAAACTGAACGGATCTACTAAGTTAAGCACTGTCTACGGGAGAGAAACTAAATAAATAAATAAATGTCCAAATGTTTTCCCTTATTTGTTTCAATTAACTATATAAACAGTTCATATATTTAAGTTTGTAAGTTTGTAAGTTGGTCTGTGCTAATGTAGCTGCTTGAAATGTTTCAAATTTTCTTTGGATGAGGTCGACTTTTTTTATTTATGGGCTATATGCACGCAAGCGTCACGTGACTTCCGAGTGGATTCTATGTAGTCGTTTGCGTGTCCTGTCTCCCTATGAGGTCTTGTCTAAAAAAAAAAAATAGCTGAAGATCAAATTGGCAGACGGTGAGTTACTGGTGGAGTCACAGCATCAGGTTAAAAACATGGCGTCAGGGGCAAAAAATTCACTAGAGGAAACTTCCGTGCTCATCACAGTAAGTGTTTTTGTCTTGACGCTAACGGCTAACGGCTAACACGAATTAAAAATGAAAATAGCTACACAATTTTAAACGAGCCTGCCCAAAATATAATCCGCCTGTCTTTAGTATAAATACTTTTTAGACGTTTAATTTTTGTGGTGGTGTTTTTTGATGCTAGCCGTTAGCGCTGAGATAAAAAGTCCTACCTCAAAAAACACAGACGTTTCCCGCGGTCAAGGATTTACATCCAACGTAATGTTTTTAACACGTAGCGAGTCACTTCGGATCAGTATCTCACTGTCAGGGATGTTTCCTTGAACTACACATTGTTTTAGACAAGACCTCATAGGGAAATAACGGAGACAGGATACGGAAGCACCGACTTAGATCCACTTGGAAGTCACGTGTCATTTGCATAGAGCCTATTGCACTTGGGGGTGGGGGCGCTCATAAGCTTTTTGCTTCAGCCCACTCCTTTTGAGCAGAATGTATACTGCTCAAATAAACAAATGAACTAAACTAATTATTTGATAGTGCTTGGATTCACAAAGCACTGTCAAATGTTTCGGAATACTATCACCACTTTTGGACACTTTTATGAGGAAATAATTAGACCACAGTTCACGTGAGCTGGAAGCCATGACATTGAACTTTGTGACAGTTTTTGTTTCACTTTAATTGGCCCAGGAATTACAGAGAAATTTACCATAGTTACCGCCAGGGAGGTTTCAGCTGCTCCACCTCAATTTTAAACCATCGGCTCTTTGGAAGGTTGCGACCTATAAGTGAAAGTACCACTTGTGTCTCCTCTAAGAGATAACTTCAAGAATGGCAAATGTGTGAACACTAGGAGGCGTTTGTGAGTATGTTTTGCAGCACTCGTGTCCGTTCTGTGTTTGGCGGTATGGGTTTTACCCCATGGGACAGCGGATGGAAATGAGCTCGGAGCTAAATCCGTCAAATTCACAGCACTAATATGCGTTGTCTCATCTGAATGAATTCCATCCATCTTCTTCCACTTGTCCGGTGGCTCCTCCTGCAGGTGGTGGGTCCACAGAAGGACGGCCTCATGGTTCTAACCGGGCCTGTTGGTCTCTCATAAGGGGCTCCTGAACCGCTCTTTGTCTGACCCGTCACCTATAGGACCTGTTTGCCCTGGGAGACCCTTCCAGGAGCACGAAGCCCCCAACAACAGAGCTCCCAGGATCATCCGGGCGCTCAAACCCCTCCACCACGTTAAGGTGGCGGTTCCAGGAGGGGTATGAATGAATTCATTAATAAAATAAAAGCTTTTCCTGTAAACCCTCCAAATAAGGGAGAGGGAAATACCATTTGACATTGAATACCCCTGTGCTCCAGTTGAAGTCAGTGTTAGTGCGATGTAGCGGCTTCACACAAAAGAGAGGAGTGGGGGTGAGGCTGAGAAGGCCAGGGTAAGAAAAAGAATTGCCATGGACGTATGAAATGAACAGTCTTCTCCTAAGCCACGTTACTCACTCCTCTCTCCGACCCCGATGCCTTTCCCCTCCTGCATTCCCCCCCGCACTCGCCAGGACAATAAGCGCTAATGTAGCTCGGGCAGCGATGTCTCCGGCAGCCGCACGGAGACGTCTCGATCGTCCCTGCGAGGCCCATTCGTGTGTAGGCCGCCGTACGTGCCGCACGTGTGGGGAGGAGGCGAACGTTCGGACCGAGAAACGGAGCCCGCTAATGACCAATTATCGAGCAACGAGGACGGACCTAATGGCGTTTTCATCTGCTCGCTCTGTGCATATGGCCGTGCACGTGTTCCACGCCGTACAAACGGGCTGTGGTCCATTACCAGAAGCATCCGTCTCGCACATACAGAACAGGAGGACATTTACGGCCATCGTTCACCTATAGGATAGAGATTACCGTCATTTCCAAAACATAAGCTGCCACTGTTTTTTTCCCACGCTTTGAACCTTGCTTATACAGCCTGTGCGGCTAATGTATAGACGTTTATGGTCACACTGAAATATTGTGTCATTATCGATAACAAAGACGTGTAATATGAGATGGTCCAAACACACACTTCTATTTCTAATGAATGAACTCCGACGTGAGAAAGACTCGCTCAAAATCCAAACATAATAATAATAATAATGCATTAGTTTTATATAGCGCTTTTCTGGACACTCAAAGACGCTTTACATTGCATTATTCATTCACTCCATACTTCGTGGTAAGCTATTGCTGCCCTGGGGTAGACTGACAGAAGCGCCATCGGCCCCTCCGACCACCAACAACCACCAACAACCACTCACTCACTCACTACATCCGCCAGGCTTCCTGGTGTTCCCCAAACGGTCCCCCATCCAAGTACCGACCAGGCCCTTCCTGCTTAGCTTCCGAGGTCTTACGGGATCGGGCAGAGCAAAGGCGGTGTGGCCCCAACATAGAGTTGTGGTGTGGAGACAATGGGGATTACTGCACTCTGGAGCTGGAGGATCCCCTGTAATGTGACTTTGGGCGCAAAATAAAGGTGATTAATTCTCTATGCACTGAAATACTATAGAAGGACATAGCGCAGTGGGGGCTAAATTCATCAAGTCAGCCTGGAACGATTCACCACAGACCCAGCGCTCCTGCACTAAAGCAACTTCGCAGACGGGCCGAGGAGGGCAGCTCTGAACTCGACTACACTCCCGGGAGGAGTCGCTATGAGGCAGTGCGTGAGTTTGACTGAACACACACGGGTTTAAAGAATATTATTTTAAATGGTCTCAACTTATAAAGCGCTTTTCTACCTTCAGCAGGCCCAAAGTGCTTCACAGCAAGGAACCAGTCAGCTATTCACACTCTCATTCATACACCGGTGTACGTGGACACTGGAGGCAAGGTGGTGAAGTATACAGTCATATAATCGAATTTATAAACTTGTGTGTTCTTATTAATAATAATCATCATCATCACCATCCATTTCACGGGCCCCTTTCAAAATTCCCATGGTCTTAACACATTTTTATAAAAGTAAATCTCCAGGAATATTTGACCTCGCTCACCCGGAGAGATTTGCTTTGTAACAACGTGGACACCAGCCGCTGATAGAAAAGTGCAGTCATATAATTAGAATATCATGATCATTTATTTCTGTAATTCAACTTAAAATGTGAAACTAATATAGGCTCATTACATGCAAAGTGACACATGTCAAGCCTTTATTTGTTTTTGATGATTATGGCTAACAGTCCATTTTCAAAATATCCTAATTTTATGAGATTTTTAATTTGGGGTTTTTACAAGCTGAGCCATAATAATCAAAACAATAACAAATAAAGGCTATACATATGTCACTTTGCATGTCATGAGTCTATCATATATTAGTTTCACAGTTTAAGTTGAATAACAGAAGTGAATGCACTCTTTCATGATATTCTAATAATATGACGAGCACCTGTATGTATGTATGTATATATTTATATATATATATATATATATATATATATATATATATATAGTCTGAATGTCAGTGTTTGGTGCATCCTGATGCAGACACTGGAGGCAAGTAGGGTGAAGTATCTTGCCCGAGGACACAATGACAGTGTGTCTCTGACAATGTTCAAATCCAGGCTGAAAACAGCTCTTTTTACCCGAGCAGATGAAAACTGAAAGTATTTTATCTGCACTCTTGCCTTTTAATGTAATTGATTAATTTTATGTTGATGTTTTAATGATTGATTTGATCTGTTTTTTTTGTAACTTTATGCAACTGTGAAGCACTTTGAATTGCTTTGTGTATGAACTGTGCTCTACAAATAAACTTGCCTTGCCTTGCCTATTTGTGGAAGCTGGGATTCGAACCCACGACCTTCCAATCACGAGACGACCCGCTCTACCACCTGCGCCACGTTCGCAAACTAAACTTGGTAACACAGGCTTGAAAAACCAGTAACATCATGAAATTTCCCTTCAAATTATCATTGAAAAAGCATCAAGGCTAAAAGGCTGAAATGATTATACGCTGCCTGGGCAAAAAAGAAGAGAACAGAAGGTCACGCACTCAAATGTTTAGTTGGATCGCCTTTAGCTTTGATTACAGCAGCAAACATTCGCTGTCAAAGGATCCAGTGTTGCTTTAATTTTTCACCCAGATCTTGTAGACGGGCCTTCTCCAGCACATCCCAAAGATTCTCAGTGGGGTTAAGATCTGGACTCTGTGGTGGCCAATCCATCTCATGCTCCCCGATCCACTTTCACAATGTGAGCCCGATGAATCCTGGCATTGTCATCTTGGAACATGCTGAGCCATCAGGGAAGAAGAAATCCATATGTGGAAAAATCTGGTCCTCCTGGATGTTCAGCCGATCTCATTCTTCGGGCTCATAGTGTTGTTGGACCTAAATCTGACCAACTGCAGCAACCCCAGATCAGAAAAGATAGTTAATTCCAGGTGCCGACCTTCACTTGTCATTATCACTAAAATAAATTTTGCCAAAGTCGACTGTTTGTATCAAGCTCTACGTCTGCGCTTCCTTGTTCCAGGAAATGCTGTTTATTCAAGAGCAAAAGCCAAGGCCGGAACAATGTTTTCTAACCACATTATTATCAAATCATTACTCACATTATTCCTCCTAAAACATCTGTAATGACTAATTAAAAATTCATCTCCTGCTTCCATTTGGGCTCCATCTAATTGTGTTGCCTAATTAAACATTGTGGCATGATTTGCAGCTCAAGCAGCTCCGAATAAACAGCCCGCGAGATCGGTCACAGCGCTTTTGTGCAGCCGTTTATCTGCCCTTCGTGTCCTCAATTCCCAACCACTTTCACTAATCGTGTTCATTTAAGATTCACTTAAAATGGCTTTTCTTATGAGTCAAAAGTGAAACTGCATTAGTTGTTTCATTCGTGTTGGACAAAGTGTTCGTGAAAGCTGTCAGTCGTTTTCATCGTGCTAGAGACAATTGCACATGAACGCTTCCTCATCTCGGGTTTCCTGCTGGGAAACTGGAAGATAATTTTGATATTTTATTTTGATGTTTCACGACATAAAAGTCGTTCCGCTTCATAACTGGAAAAGGTCATCTGTTCCTATTCTTCACCGGAGCACATGAAGGCAGCCAGGAACAGGCCACCGTTTTTACATACTGAGATATGTTCTCACCTTAGCTTTGACGAGTTCATTTGTACCTGTCTGGTTTTCCCTATTTAAATATGGTTACGTGAAGTGTTACACTATAAAGTATAATTACACAAAATTAAACAATGTGGATTTTCTAAGCGGATAAAAAGGGGAACTGTATTGTAAGGCGTAATAATACCAGGAGTAATTCGGCATCCGCGCAGTGATATCTTCACTTTACTGTGTGGATGCCGAATTACGGTGGCCTATTCCTTTAAGCCTTCAGCTGTTGCATTCCCACATTGCTTCGCTAGATCCACCACCTTTGAAACGGCGAGCTAACTTTGTCCCGCAGAGGCAGAGACGAGCTCCACACCTGCCCCCATGCGCCGTGTCTATACAACAGTTAGCGGCTAACACAGTTTAGCATTATGACAGACGTTTTACAAAAGACACATCTGAGCGGCCTGCTCTGATGCAGCTTGTTTGTTTAATAATCCAATAATTACAGGGAGCTGTCAGGTCGGGTTTATTTGATATTTTTTTAGAAAGCACGCAGGAAGTGCACGGAGAAGGGTTGCAGGAAATAAAACCTCTGCATTGTAAATTAAGTTCTAATTGGACGTACAGTATTGTGTTTTAAATGCCACCGTGGCGTAGATGGTAGAGCGAGTTGTCTCACGATTGGGAGGTTGGGGGCCTCCTGAAGCTGTTCGCTGTTGCTGTGTCCTTGGGCAAGACACTTCATCCACCTTGCCTCCATTATCTGTGAGTGAATGGGTGAGTGGATCCTTGCTGTAAAGCACCTTGAGTGCCTAATGTCGGTGAAAAAACACTGTATGAGGTGAGACCATTTACCAGGGTGGGGTCAAGAGTTCAGACGAACAGTGTTGAAACAGCCAGGTAATTAAAGGGCGTAGTTAGGTGAAGACATGGTTGGCTGGTAAGAAGGTGGAACCTCCATCCATCCATCTTCTTCCACTTGTCCGTTGCCAGGTCGTGGGGGCAGCTGTTGGAGCTGCCCAAATCACATTGCACCAGCCCCTATGGCTCCTCCTGCAGGTGGTGGGTCCACAGAAGGACGGCCTCATGGTCCTAACCGGGGCTGTCGGTCTCTCATAAGGGGCTTCTGAACCGCTCTTTGTCTGACCCGTCACCTAGGACCAGTTTGCCCTGGGAGACCCTACCAGGGGCACTAAGCCCCCGACAACAGAGCTCCCAGGATCATCCGAGTGCTCAAACCCCTCCACCACGTTAAGGTGGCGATTCCAGGAGGGGGAAAGTGGAACCTAGTCAATGAAATATTAACTAAATTTTCGCAGGGCAGGGTTCACTACTGACACCTATTTATTAGCATAAAATGAAAGCTATATAATTTGTGTTGTCATTTGTTTATAGTTATTGACATGCCGCTGTAAATAAAATGCGGAAATGTTACTTATCCGTAGAGTCGATGAAAAGAGGACGGCGCTAAAAACGGCAGCGTGTTTATGTTGCATCGCATTTGTCAGTCCTAACTCCCCGGATCACACGTCCAGACAGGCGGGATGTTTTTTTCTGAAGTTTGCTGCCAGAGATAGAATAAACAAGTCTTTACGAATCCCCTCAGGAAGCAGACGGTGACCACAACATCGCTCACCGCAGGTTTGCCTTTTGAAAAGCAAGGAACAGCTCCAAAAGATAAATTGCATCGATAAATGGAAAGGTGCATAAATATGGAAAACATATTGCTTTGAGCAGTTTTGACAGGTGGAAGAAGGACTTTAGTGAATATTAATAATTGTTCTTCGGGTTCATAAGGCGAGGCAAGTTTGTGTGTTCATACTCAAGGCCATCCAAAGTGCTTCACAGTTACATGAGATTACAAGAAAGCAGATCAAATTAATTTATAAAACATCAACATAAAAATGATTTATTACATTAAAAGAGCGAAGATAAAGTACTTTTAGTGTCAAATGCACGGCAAGAAAGAGCTGTTTTCAGCCTGGATTTGAGCATTGTCAGAGTTGAGGCCTGTCTCACACAATGGCCGCTGGCTGCTCTGCTTTACGACCGCAATACTGGAGGCCGCCATTGCTCCGCCATTGCTGTAGAACCCCAATATAGCCGCTAGTTTCCCATTAAAAGGAATGGACTTTATTCCTCCTGTGATAACCCTGGGTTAGTCACAATTAAAGAAACCAGGCTGGTTTTCGAAATATTTTTTTTTAAAATCTCGTACTAATGAGGGTCGGACTGTTAGCATTGGAGCTGCACGAGCTACACGTCACGCAAGGGCCGAGTCTACAGTGAAGATCCCGCCCTTAAGCCCTTTTTAAGAACAAGGGGAGGAGGAGTCTGCACTGAAAAAAGTGATTTTGGTGAGTTGTAAATATAATCTATGTAAACCGTATATATTTTACTCGATTATTGTAGCCAGCCATGAAATGATAAAATAATGGGTAATTTTTACACATGCTACCTAATTGTTAACAGTAACAACTGTTATGTGGAAAATATGGTAAAATATACCCCAAAAAATGTGGTAAAATACACCCCAAAGACGTGAGCCCTGTGGCCTTGCTTGCGCGTGCGTCAGTCCTCGTTCCCAATTGGGCATGAGTCAAACGATCAGACCACGTTTTTCAGCCATCTTGGAGCTCCACCGTCCTTTAGCGCCGGATGCCGACAGACAAATGAGTAAAGGTAAGCTATTTGCATGAGGCTATTGCTGTATATAATGCAGATGCAAATGATAATTTATAACGTGACGAAATATTTCACTTGGCTTGTATTCGGAGCTAAAGCGGAAGCAGTCCGAAGGATTAGCCTCCACGTGTTACAAACCGAAGCTCTTTACTTTTACAAAGACGCACATCAGACACCGGGAGATACAGTGGTAATAATTGTAAAAATTGCGTCTGGACCAGTGCTGAGACGGTCTGTTAGACGAGAGTTTCTTGGATTATGGACTTTTGTGGAGCAGAGGCAGCGATGTCTTAACCGACAAACTTGCCGCTGCGGTGTTCAGCCATGGAGAAAGAGAGGGTGAGCGACGCTTCATTCGTTACAAGTGCACGTAACCTCTTAACCCCCACCTGAACCAATCTTATTTTGTCCAGTTTGGCCTAGAATAAACCCTCAGGTTTGGCTTCACCCAAACGGGGGGAGGAAGACGAGTCTTTGGGTTAAAAATAAGTTCCAACATTAGATCAATGATCATCAACTCGATTGTCCCCCGCGGCCGCCCCGCGCTGTGGCGAGCCGTGGGTCGCGAGAGCACGAGCTCTGCGCACACAGGCAGCGCGAGTCTCCGTGAAACTCCGCCCACCCTCTCCGCTGCTCCTGCTGCGTGAGCTGACACCGCGGCGCTCATTCAGTCCAATTGTAACGAGCCGCTTTGTTGACCCAGTAACGATAACGGCGTTGTAACGACGGGGAGAGTAATGAATTAGATTACTCCGTTACTGAAAAAATAACGTCGTTACCTAACGCCGTTCTTTTAAACAGCGTTATTCCAAACACTGCTAACAGTACAGACCAAAAGTTTGGAAACACTTTTGATGTATCAGCATTTCTTTACTTTTAAACTATTTACTTTGTGTGATTCTCATTGAAGGCATTAAACTATGAATTAACACATGGAATTATGTAGGAAACAAAAAAGGGTGAAAAAGCTCAAAATATGTTTTAAATGTTTAATTCTTCAAAATCAGCACTCTTCATTGTTGGCATTTTCTCAATGAGCTTCATTTAATAAGGTCGACATCCGAAATGGTTTAACAGTTTGTGAAGTTCAAACTATTTCTGGTGACGACATCGTGGTGCTCAATGAGAAAATGTCAAAAGTGTAAAGCAGGAATCAAAGCAAAAGGTGGCTATTTTGAAGAATTTATTTTTTAAATTTTTTCTGTTTAAAACATAATTCCATATATGTTCATTCATAAATGAATACCTTCAATGAGAAACTACAATGTAAACCGTCTTGAACTAAAAGAAAAAACAATTTCGAAAAAAGCGTCTTTTTGTCTGTACTGTATATTCCAGCAACTTAACCAATCATGCAAGATAAACCGAAATGTTGATGTTTAATAAATATTGAAATTATTATGGAGAATAATATGTTTAATGTTTTTTTGTTTGTTTTTTCTGTTGCAGTTAGAATCTGTGTTCATGGACCTTATGGGGGCTGACCCACCCACCCAAACTAACCCCATACACCAGGTATCTTAATATGCAGAAAGGATGGTTCAATTCTTTACTATTTTTTTTTAAAAGAGAAATTTTATTTCACTGTTAAGAAAAATGTCAACATTTTTTTTGTATTAAAAACATTGAAATAATATGAAGGCCTCTTTTATTTTTATTTTTATTTTTTTAAAGGGGGTTATATCTGGCCCTATCTGGGACGGTAGTACAGCGGTTAGCGCTCGTGCTTCACAGCTAGAAGGTCCGGGTTCGATTGCCACCTGGACGGGGACTTTCTGTGTGGAGTTTGCATGTTCTCCCCGTGTCTGTGTAGGTTTCCTCCGGTTTCCACTACTACTAAAAACATGTACAATAGACCAGGATAAATGCGAGTGTGTTTGAGAGTGCACATGGGGGACGATGGATGGAAATTAGCCCAAGGCTACAATCCGGTGTGGCTTGTTTACATGCATGAGACCCATGTACGTTCATTAACATGCACTGTCCTGACCAAATAAACAAAAAAATCTGAATATGTAATGGTGAGAAACTGATATTGGTTAATTTGTATTAGTAATGGACCATTTCTGCATTACCTTGGTTGCCATGGTTTTCATACAGATGTGTCAGTTTCAGAACCAGTAAGGGGGGACAGTTTTAAGTACTTTTGCTGTTAACAATGTGCATAACTGTAAGGAAAAGGAATATACAGCACCAAATCTTGACTCGCTTTCATAGGACAGAACAGTACTTAAATGTGAGTTTAGTTTTGGTGCTGTATATTCCTTTCCTTTAGTTATTCACATTGTTCCCTGTAAAAAATGCTTAAACTGTCCCCCCTTCCTGGTTCTGAAATTGACATATCTGTATGAAAATCATGCCAATCAAGGTAATGCAGAAATGGTCTAACTATTTGTTATTATTGGGTATTATCTACTGGTGATTATTGGGTATTATCTACTGGTGAATATTGGGTATTATCTACTGGTGAATATTGGGTATTATCTACTGGTGAATATTGGGTATTATCTACAAGAAATTAAGAGGTAATTCTACCAAATTTATTTAAGAAATTAAAGTTTTATATTTCAGGTATTTTATACTACATAAATGAATTAGATCTACCCAAAAAAAGTAGATGCAAATTGTTACCTCAGATTTATTGGGTAAATTCTATAGGTTACTTTTTTCAGTGTGTAAATCCGCCATGATTTCCCCCTCGAACGTGGTCATTGTGGTAAACGGGGAGGAGTGAGGAGGGGTTGTCTATTCTTTTTTAACGGTCTATGGTCTCACATCCTCATGAAGACGGTTCCAGGTTTTATCCGCATGAAACTGAAACGCAGCCTCACCGTGTTTAGTCCGGACTCTGGGAACCACCAGGAGACCCCGAGATGGTTCATACGGCTCTAACATGTCAGAGATGTACTTTGGTGCTAAACCATGAAAAGACTTGTACACAAGCAGAGCTGTTTTAAATTCTATTCTCTGAGTGACAGGAAGCCAGTGCAGAGACCGGAGCACTGGACTAATACGGTCGTATTTCCTGGTTCTTGTCAGGACTCGAGCAGCAGCGTTCTGGATGTTCTGCAGCTGTCTAACAGTGAGCAGCCGTTACAGTAGTTTAACCTGCTACAGACAAATGCATGGATACGTCTTTCTGTCTAGTTTCGACACTATTCCTTTGTTATTGCTTTGATGGGGAAGTTTTTGCCCCATTCATACAACAACCTCACCACTTTAGTAGCTCCTACAGACTCCAAACTTACCAGTCTTGGACTTAACAATATTTTGAACATTTTCCATATTTATTTATTTTTTTGTATCTAATTCCTAGCCTGATTTGTTGAGCTTTGAACACACAAAAAACAAGGCAAAATTAGATTTTTTTTAAAATATATATATGTTTCACTTATAAATAGCTCATTTGAAAACTAAAAAAGATCCAAAATCCCCTCTGAAAAAAAAATCGTAGTAACTAATACACAAACAAAATAAAACCATACATTTAAACCTGGGTCCATCCATTATTTTGACTTTAACTCTGATAATACGGGCAATTTTGCACATTTTCATGCATCATTTTTATATGAAAACATCAAATGACAGAAAACGTGGAATACATTTTCTTCTCATATTAATGTCAGTAATCGACAGCAGAAGTTTCAAATTGATATCACTAAATTATGATGTTTTTTTTCCCCATTCACCTGCAGTGTCTCGCGTTAATGGGGGAAACAGAGCCTATAGGGAGAAAACGCACACATAAACAAAATGGGATTAGAACGATTACCCATGTGTTCATTTTGTGCAGAATATCCTCCCGTTTTTGACGGTATCCTAATGTATCCAAACTACCCACGCAGCTGTCATCGCTATAGGAACACCACTTCTTTAATTTGGCCGCGCTCTCGCTCCCATTGTTGCCGATTATTTACCGAGGCTTTCTCCTCTACGGCAGGAGAGCGGCCATGATTTGTATTCCTCTCGCCCCCGATCCATGCAACGTGCAGGGAAAGCAGTAAGCAGGGATATATATACGAGGGATGCCACCGCGCACTTCCCTATACTAGAGTTTACAGCCGATAAACGCAGCACCCGGCTAACAAGGGCTAGCTCGCGCTGCCACTTGTTTAGGGCCAGCGCGCGGTTAATTAGTTTATTTATGAGCGGAGGTGAGGAGCCGGAAGGGCCAAATGAAGAGTTAGTAAAGGTACTTATTGTGACAGCGCGAGAGTGCAGTGATTAAGTTAGCGGTGGCGGTGGATTGCACTTTTAGTGGATTGATGATTCCGGAGCAAAAGGGAGACGGGCTGAAGCTCTCAATGCTAACAAAGTCCCCCGCAGGCCGCCGGCTACCTCAAGTGCCCCCTCGTCTCGGTATAAAAGGCTCTGGACGTCCGTCTTTGAATGAGAACACACGAGTGAGCTGGATGGTTACGTCTTGATAATGGTCACGAAAGGTTAAAGTGCAAATGACAGGTTTTAATGCTCTATCGTAACTCTATCATAACTCTATCATAGCTCTATCTTAACTCTATCATAGCTCTATCATAGCTCTATCATAGCTCTATCATAGCTCTATCATAGCTCTATCATAACTCTATCATAGCTCTATCATAGCTCTATCATAGCTCTATCATAGCTCTATCATAACTCTATCATAGCTCTATCATAGCTCTATCATAGCTCTATCATAGCTCTATCATAACTCTATCATAGCTCTATCATAGCTCTATCATAGCTCTATCATAGCTCTATCATAACTGTATCATAGCTCTATCATAGCTCTATCGTAGCTCTATCATAGCTCTATCATAACTCTATCATAACTCTATCGTAGCTCTATCATAACTCTATCATAACTCTATCATAGCTCTATCATAACTCTATAATAGCTCGATCATAACTCTATCATAACTCTATCATAGCTCTATCATAACTCTATCATAGCTCTATCATAACTCTATCATAACTCTATCATAACTCTATAATAGCTCGATCATAACTCTATCATAACTCTATCATAGCTCTATCATAACTCTATCATAACTCTATCATAGCTCTATCATAACTCTATCATAGCTCTATCATAGCTCTATCATAACTCTATCATAGCTCTATCATAACTCTATAATAGCTCTCATAACTCTATCATAACTATATCATAGCTCTATCATAACTCTATCATAACTCTATCATAGCTCTATCATAGCTCTATCATAACTCTATCATAGCTCTATCATAACTCTATAATAGCTCTCATAACTCTATCATAACTATATCATAGCTCTATCATAGCTCTATCATAGCTCTATCATAACTCTATCATAGCTCTATCATAACTCTATCATAACTCTATCATAACTATATCATAGCTCTATCATAACTCTATCATAACTCTATCATAGCTCTATCATAACTCTATCATAGCTCTATCATAACTCTATCATAGCTCTATCATAACTCTATCATAACTCTATCATAGCTCTATCATAACTCTATCATAACTCTATCATAGCTCTATCATAACTCTATCATAACTCTATCTTGGGAGCATGCTCTGCACATTCCAAGGCTTCAATTTAAATTTCTGGATATTTTGGAGCCGAGCCAGAACGGATTGAAGAGCTTCCATTACTTTCATATTCACCGCCATTACTGAACTACAACCAGCAAACGCTTGACGTCACCTACAACACCCGCCTCCCCGCTCTCTGATTGGTAGGTTGAAATTCATCCGATGTAACGCGGCCACTGAGATCAGACCCAGACGTAACATGTAGGGAAATTATAATTTGTTTACGGAGTTTACGGATGGCTAAGGTCAGGCTTGGACCTAATTTGAAATCTACAATTCAAGGCAGAGTTTTCCTTTCTTTGAGACAGAAGGGGGTGGTTCTGCATCATCAGAGGTGTAGTGGCTCTGCAAACTAGGAAATACTGTACATTGGGAAACTCCTGCCACGCCTTAGGTCGAGAGTTACTTTTGGTTGGGTTCAGCCGCTGATACCTCGTCGCTGCCACTGCCCCATAAAAGGCCGTTGAACCAAAAGCTCTATTTTCCTTCTTTAAACGATTATCCTGTAAGTAAATGTGTTGGCCCCGTTGGCTTCGCACAACTTTTGACGTTGTGTCCTCTGCGCTCAAGGGACATTGGGGATTTGTTCAGGCCGTAAATTGGATACAAGTCACATGTAAGACCAGACTGAGCACAGCTTGCTTCCAGCACCGTCACCATTCCAATAAAGCATTAATTGAAACCTGTGGCAAGTCTTGGCCTTTGGATGGATCATGAATTTCTTCCCAGGACACATATCCTTTATGTAGCATGTCAAACGCAATACTCAACTTTGATGTCTGACAAAGTACAATGCCTTGACTCTTTAATCAATGTGGAAAGCGAGTCACAAATCAACGTACTGTAAGTCAATCAACTCTGACACCGGCGCATTTCCTATAAGACATAATTATAAAGTGAATTACAGTTGTCCCGACTTTCTGTTCTTGCCGTCATATAGTTTATCGCCCCATTTGAAGAGAAGTTAATTATCTCACGCCAGGCTATAAACATCTCAGATAGACGGCGTTATTTATAGCGGAGTGCACCTGTATTAAAGCCTCTTCCTGAGACAATAGCTCCATAGCTGCGAGTAAGAAACGATGCGCCTGTGATTTATAATGTTGTTTATTGTAAGGTTTTAGTGCCTGCTATAGACGGTCTCCTCTCAAAGTCAAACGGCCCCGGGGAGGGAGAAAGCGCGCACATTTCCATTTATTCATTTAGGTAATTAGTCAGTTCTTGGTATCAAGTGAGTGAGGACATAATTCCTCACTTTCGAAATACGTGCAAGGTCAAAGTTGAGTCGAGTTGTGCCAGCACTGTAGACGTCACAGTCAAAAAGTATTGGAGAGGAATTGAAAAACCTAGTCAAAGCTTGAACCTCAGGAACATTCCCAAGAAGCGGAGAAGTACGTAAATATTGACGTGACGTTCATGTCCGACCGGCTCTTTTGAACGACTCTCTAAAGGAATAGGCCACCGTTTCTCCATACTGAGATATGTTCTTACCTGAGCTTAGACGAGTTGATCCGTACCTGTCTGGTCTCTGAAGGGGTACTATATTGTAAGGCGTAATAACACCTTAGGAGCACTTTGACGTCAAAGTGCTCCTAAGGTGTTATTACGCCTTACAATATAGTACCCCTTCAAAGACCAGACAGGTACGCATCAACTCGTCCAAGCTCAGGTAAGACTGTGGCCTATTCCTTTTAAGGTGAACGGTTCAAACCGGATCTCAATTGTGATTTTTTTTTTTTTAAGGCGGCAGTGGCACCCATCCTTTGGGCAGCACGATGGAGTAGTGCTTACCTCTATTTCACGCCCAGTCTTCCAGCCTTTCCTACTACTAAAAAACATGTACAAGAGTTTGCACTTACATTATTATCATTGTAAATAGAACCTTCAAGTTTGGGAGTCATATCAAAAAATCTATTTCATAACCACCCGTTGAAACTCTTTTGGCTGATGTTGCCTTGTTCATCAACATTCCCACTATCTCATCAGAAAAAGAGATTCTGAATCTCAGGGCCACGCTCTGAACTGTCAATAAAAGACGTCATTGAACAAAATCCTTTTTCCCTGTGATCCGTACGTCTCGGAACAAGAAAACCAACATTCCTCTTCAACTAAAAACATAGGCCTCCACAGGACTTCTTATGGTTTTCTTTTAAAAATGGCTTCTTCTAGCCACTGTTTCATAAAGGCCAGATTTGTGCAGTGTACGACTAATAGTTGTCTTGGTGGGTTTGCAGTGATGCCATACTCTTCCCATTTCTGGATGGTGTATTTAACTGTACTTTGAGAGATGTTCAAAGCTTTGGAAATCTTTTTAGAACCTAACCCAGCTGTATTCTTCTCCACAGCTTTATACTGGACCTGCCTGGTGTGTTCCTTGAACTTCATGATGCTGCCTGCTCCCCAATAGTCTCTTAACAGACCTCTGAGACCATGACAGAGCAGCTGTATTTGAACAAAGGGGTATGGATACTTTTTCACATCCCACTTTTCAGACTTTATTGATAAAAAAAAGTTCAAAATCATGTATCAATATATTATATTTCTGCCAAATGAAAGGGAGGTGCATTAAACCCTGTTAATTACACTTGAGAGAGGCTATAAAGTTCGTTCGGATTGGCACCGTCTTTAGCAAATAAGATAGGCGTTACTCATTTGAGTCTGCGATTGGATTGAGAAAAAACTGCAGAGAAAAGGGCCCCAGACAGTTTTTGAACAGAAAGAAGGCGTTTCGTGCCCAGTCCTTCCCCTGTAAACTGCCGCTGCATAGCCTTTTCTTGGTCACTTTCTCCTTCACCCACTCTAAACATCGCGCTATAGCTTTGGCTCTTAGTATTAGCTGCTAAAATAACTCTGCTCCTATACTGTAGGTGCAGCATAATGCAATATCCTGAGTGCTGTTTGAGAAGAATTGAATCATAATTCAGATAAATCGCCGTGTTAGGGGGGAAAAGATTGGACAAGAGAGAAAAATGTGCTCTTTTTTAAACCAGCACTGGACATTATTTTCTGGCATACACTTCCCCATTACGCGAGACCTTTGAGCAGTGAGCGAACAGTGGGGAAAGCGATCGATAATCCTGACTTTCCGCGGCACCGACCTACACTAACGCCGCTTTAAAGATCTTTTTTGCTCAGCGGCCGCCATCTTACCGGAGTGATCGCGGCAGTAATGTCCCCCCGTTTACGCTGGGACACCGAGCGGCGTATCGTTCAGCTGTCCGTACCCCATTATCGGCGGCCGCATTTGTATTCAGCAGAACGGTAGGCGCGCTTTTCAATATTCCACACCGCCGACGAGAGGCTCCCGACATCTCGGCTACAAATTACTCGGCGGAAAGATAGAGTTTTGAGTGTACGTTTATCCGCCCGCTCACTGCTCTGAAGGTTTGTGAGTCCTGACGCACAGTGGGAACGACATTCACAACATCGCAAGGAGGAGGCTGCAAGATAATGGATACAATCAATTTTTGTTTCACGCGAGGCTGTTTGAAGACAGGACAAGTGAGGCGTGTTAACCTGGACCGGACTGAGGAAGCTCTTTGGATGAGAGGCGAAATGTATTTCATTTGAGATCATATTTTTCCATCTTTGTATATACTGTAAGAGGAAAAAAGCACCACTAAAGAAAGACGACACACTGTAAAACAGGGTTTCTACAGCCGCAAGTCAAATGTAATGTAACTTTAATGCTACTTTAATGGCCAAATACAATATATTACATATTATAATGCCACGAACGTAAAAATCTGTGCATATTTTATTGCTTAAGATTTGCAAAAGTTCCGTCAAACAGAGGAAAGAGGGTTAATTTTGTATCAGAAAACGTGGGAGCAAAACATTGTGTCTTTGTCTTTAGCTCATAAGCTAGTTGTTTGTTTACGTTTAAAAACCTGGGTCCTACACAGCTCGTCTGAACCTCACAAAAAAAACGGCGTATCCAGTAAAACAATGTGGGACACAGAAAGGCCCACATACAGTTTGCAGGAAAAGGCAAACATTTTCACAGCAAAGGTAGTTGAATGCCCGTGTGAATCCAACTGAATAGTGCTTCTTAAAGGAACAGGCCACCGTTTTTCCACACTGAGATACCTGAGCTTAGACGAGTTGATACGTCCCTGTCTGATCTTTGCGCGTGTGGAAGAGCGCGGTCGCTTCTTACTTCACCCCGTTTGGAGCCATAGGAATACATTGGGAGAGGCCAAATGCTAACAACACCATTGGTCGTTTTGCGTGACTGAGTGCCCGCACAAAGACCAGACAGTTACGCATCAACTCGTCTAAGCTCAGGTGAGAACACATCTCAGTCTGGAAAAATGGTGGCCTGTTCCTTTAATGACATGTAAGGCCATTTTGGCACAATTCATTCAATGACTTTTAATGCCCCGCGGATAACGGTTAATAGTTTCACCTTTAGCTTTGATTACAGCACGCCTTCACTGTGGTTGTGTCAATAAGCTCCTTAATTTATGATGGGAGAGTGTGACCACTACGCAAAGCCTTCTCTAGCACATCCCAAAGATTCACAATGGGGTTAGGATGTGGCGGCTGATTCATCTCCCTGAACCGCTCTTTCACAATGTGAGCCCGATGGATCATCTTGGAATATCTCCGTGCCGTCAGGGAAGAAGAAATCCATTGATGGAATAACCTGGTCCTTCGGGATGTTCAGCTGTTCTCATTCGTTGGGCAACCCCAGATCAAAACACGTATTTTAATCCAGGTAGCGACTTTAGCGACTGGGCTTGAATCCACAACTTCAAATCAGGACTGAACTTTCTGCAAAAAAAAGTCATGAATCAAACCAAGTTGAACTCAATTAAGCCTAAACTGGGTGTAAACCTTGTCCAAACCTACACTTAAATGCGTTACCAAAGCACTATGCGGAATGATGCCTGATTAAAATCAATAAAGACTAAAATTGCAGATAACCCTGAGTTCCAAGTATCGAGCGCCTTCCCGTCCTCATCCCTCTGTTAATTGTATCCCATTCTCCCACTCCCTCAATCGCCTCCGACTCTCGCCCAACTCTCCATTTTTAAAAAGCCATCGACATGTCACCCATCTATATACATTTATTCATTTTATTCAGAGCGTCCTCTCAGCTTTATTGCAGGCCCTGGGAAAGCCGTATAATTGCTATGAATTGGCCCATGGATGCGATTGCCTCGGGAGCGCTCGATTCGTCAGCGCGGGACAGGAGAGCTGAGCGGGCACATCCGGGATTCCTATTGATGTGCCAATTACTGCCAGTTCTACCCTGTGGAAGAAAAACAAAAGAGACACGTGTTTCCGATGATGTGGCAACATTCTTTAGTCCCGTAATGTAGGGCAGGTAATTTTGGTGGATAAATTGGATAAACAAATCGTGAAACAACCTCCAAATCTGAGGCCATGGTTCTCCACCGGAAAAAGGTGGTTCTCCCGCTTCAGGTCGGTGGGGAGTCCTTGCCCCAAGTGGAGGAGTTCAAGTATCTCGGGGTCATGTTCACGAGTGAGGGACGGATGGAGCGTGAGATCGGTAGACGGATCGGTGCGGCGTCAGCAGTGATGCGGTCGCTGTATCGGACCGTTGTGGTGAAGAGGGAGCTGAGTCAAGGGGCGAAGCTCTCGATTTACCGATCGATCTACGTTCCTACCCTCACCTATGGTCATGAGATCTGGGTAATGACCGAAAGGACAAGATCGCGAATACAAGCGGCCGAAATGAGTTTCCTTCGCAGGGTGGCTGGGCGCACCCTCCGAGATCGGGTGAGGAGCTCAGTTACCCGGGAGGAGCTCGGACTCGAGCCGCTACTCCTCCACGTCGAAAGGAGCCAGCTGAGGTGGCTAGGGCATCTGTTCCGGATGCCTCCTGGTCGCCTCCCTCGGGAGGTGTTCCAGGCATGTCCCACTGGGAAGAGGCCTCGTGGAAGGCCCAGGACACGCTGGTGGGACTATGTCTCCGAGCTGGCCTGGTGTCGTCTCGGGGTCCCCCCAGAACAGCTGGAGGAGGTGTGCGTGGATCGGGAAGTCTGGGCATCTCTGCTGAGACTGCTGCCCCCGCGACCCGGCCCCGGATAAAGAGGAAGAAAATGGATGGATGGATGGGTGAAACAACCTCCTAAATGTTCTCCAAAATCATCTCCTAAGTCAGGGGTATTATTTGACATGTCCTTAATATGCCTTTAAATATCCTGCACATCACATTTTTAAAAGCTTCCAGGGGTTTTCATAAGGAGGGGCGGACTGGCCATATGTCCATTCTGGAAGAACACAGAAGGGCCACTGGCTCTAGGGCCACCGGGCTGGCCTCTCAATTTTTTCCTTATCCTCTTACCCCCGCCTCAACTGAGCTTTACCCAAATCCAAAACGGCACGGTAGCACAGCGGTTAGCGCTCGTGCTTCACAGCTAGAAGGTCCAGGTTCAATTCCCACCAAGGCCGGGGCCTTTCTGTGTGGAGTTTGCATGTTCTCCCCGTGTCTGTGTAGGTTTCGTCTGGGTACTCTGGTTTCCCCTACCACTAAAAACATGTACAATAGGCCAGGATGAATGAGAGAGTGTTTGAGAGTGCGCATGGGCGACGATGGATGGAAATTAGCCCAAGGCTACGATCCGCACTGTCCCAACAAACAAAAGAAAAGCATTAAAATAGCGAAGAAAAAGAGGATGGCGAAAACAGAACAAAAATGTGCCGGAAAAGCAACAAAGAAGTGAAGAAAACATGGCAACAAAAAAAGCAATGAAGAAACGGACAAAAAAGTGACAAAAGCACAATAACAAAGCAAAGAAAAAAGTGACAAAAAGTTACAATCACTTTTGTAGGTCTTAACTTTCAAATGAGGCGTTACACTGTTGCTCGCCGGATTTACTGAGAAAAACTTAATCTATCAAAAACAATCTGTCCCCTTACAGGCAAAAACGCTGTTTAATGCCACCATTGTTTTCACCTCCACATCTGCGGCGCTCTGAGAGTACCCGGATGCAGTGTTAATTTTGACAACATATTTTAATTTAGTTTTAGTCTTAGTCTTTTGACGAAAATGTAATTCAATTTTAGTCGAGATTTAGTCAAAAAAATATCTTAAATTTTAGTCGAGATTTAGTCGACTAAAATTGCAAGTCAATTTAGTCGACTAAATTTCAGACAAATTTAGTCGACTTTGCATTAATAATATTCATTATAATCATATTTAATCGAGGTCCTGCTTCATGGAGCTGCTCCCTCATGAACAAAGCTCAGAGCTGTTCCTTTGGCAGAGAATTTACATGATATGAGGCTCTTTCAGACGGTCAATAGAAGTTTGGATGATTTTAGTCTCTCCTTTCCATTTTTATTTTGTCTCATTTTAGTCGACTAAAGTATCTGGACATTTTAGTCATAGTTTTAGTCGCATGAAAAATCACTTTGACTAAAATTAAGACTCAATATTTTAGTCGACGAAATTAACACTGCCCGGATGCTAGAAGAGCCCTATCTCAGTATGGGAAAAACGGTGGCCTGTTCCTTTAAGGTGATGCTACTGAAAACCCTAAAACCGTAGCTCTGTTTTCACCCTTGCTCTCCGTTGGGGCATGTGCTGTTTGCTTTACATTACCCCGTCTGGAGATGCAAGTCGCGGCATGGAAACACATTTTGCAGTCCTCGCCAAGTGTCCCCTCCGCGTCGACGCACGGGCCGTAAAATAAATGTGTTTGGTCACTTTAGCCGGGTGTAAAATTAGCCGCCTGCAACATTTCACACCATGATAATATCGCTAGACTTTATCCGCACGATCTGCTTCGAGCCAGGCCTGAACGCACCCCCGTCAAGGCGTCCTTCTCCTTCTCCCTTTTTTATATATGTACATTTCCTTCTTCACACAATGTACCCGACGGCGGCACCAAACAGGGACGCCGTAACCTCCACGCAAATAACAAGGAGCAGTGACATTTCATTTGAGGCCGCGCTGCCACTGAAGCTGTAATGGCAGACGCGGCGGTAATGAAATTGCGAGCCGGGGTCCCAGCCGCGGATTTTTGTCCCGCAGTCGCGCGCCTGTGTGTGTGTGTACGGGGGATCGGTGGAATTAATATCCACGCGCACAAGCTGTGAGGTTCGTGGTTTGTGTCGTTCTCGGTAATCAGGCGCACAGATGACATTTTACTTAGGCGAGCTGCGAGTATTGTATTTGTATTTGTGCGTACACAAAGCGCTTTTTAAAGAGGGAAGGGCGGTTATGCGTAATCGACATCTGAGCACTCGGTACATATTCCATTCACCATGTCGGACAAAGCAGAGGCGAGAGTTGGACTTATTTTATGCACTTATTGAGGTCAATATGTTTCCACTCAACGCCTGAGGTACGTAGGTAACGGTCAGGGCTTGTTAAAGGGATATTTCAGGATTTTTGACATAGGGCCTATTATCCTATTAGTGTTACCATGGCAAGGCAAGGCAAGTTTATTTATAGAGCACAATTCATACACAAGGCAATTCAAAGTGCTTCACAGTTGCATAAAATTACAAGAAAACAGATCAAATCAATCATTAAAACATCAACATAAAAATTAATCAATTACAGTAAAAGGCAAGAGTGCAGATAAAATACTTTCAGTTTTCATCTGCTCGGGTAAAAAGAGCTGTTTTCAGCCTGGATTTGAACATTGTCAGAGTTGAGGCCTGTCTCACATCCTCATGAAGACTGTTCCAGATTTTAGCTGCATGAAACTGAAACGCAGCCTCACCGTGTTTAGTCCTGACTCTGGGAACCACCAGGAGTCCCCTCCCTGAAGTTCTCAGGGCCCGAGATGGTTCATACGGCTCTAACATGTCAGAGATGGACTTTGGTGCTAAACCGTGAAAAGACTTGTACACAAGCAGAGCTGTTTTAAAGTCTATTCTCTGAGTGACAGGAAGCCAGAGCAGAGACCGGAGCACTGGACTAATATGGTCATATTTCCTGGTTCTTGTCAGGACTCGAGCAGCAGCGTTCTGGATGTTCTGCAGCTCTAACAGCTCGTTTAGAAAGGCCAGTGAGCAGCCGTTACAGTCGTCTAACCTGCTGGAGACAAACGCATGGATGAGTGTCTCCAAGTCTGGTTTTGACACTATTCCTCTGATCTTAATGTTTTTTCAGATGGTAAAAAGCTGATGATGTTATTGCTTTGATGTGGCTGTTTAGGTTCAGGTCTGAGTCCATGATTACTCCTAGATTTCTAACCTGATTTTTTGGTTTTAGAGAGAGAGACTCGAGGTGACCATGGTTGATACATAGAATCGTATCGTGCGTTATCGCTCGTCTGTTGGTCAAACTGTGTTAGCCGCTTTAGCCCGTTAGCATCATCATGGCGAATGTCGCGGACACCAGGCTCTATGATATCCTTGGAGTTTCGCCCTCGGTCTCTGAAAATGAACTGAAAAAGGCACACCGAAAATTAGCCAAAGTGTACCATCCTGACAAGAATCCTGAGGCTGGAGATAAGTTTAAAGAGATCAGTTTTGCCCATGTCTGGAGATATGTTTTTCTTAAATTCATGCAGTTCTTATATTTTGAAGAGCTTAGTGGCGCTAGGCTAATGCTAAGCTAACGCATTTCTATGGTACCAGCAACGACATAGCCACGATCCTACGGAATCCAAACTTTCCGGTCTTGGGCTTAACAAGATTTTTTCAGAGGGATTTTTTTTAATATCTAATTCCCAGCTTTGAACTATAAAAAAAACAAGGCAAAATGTAAGTTTTATTTGAGCTTATTGAAAAACTACACAAAATCGTTTTACTAATATGTCAATAAAACAAAACCGTACATTTAAATCTGAGTCTATCCAAAATGCCTTATTTTTATATGAAAACATAAAATGACAGAAAACTTGTAATACATTTTTGTCTCGTATTTATATCAGTAATGTTCAGCAAATTGATATCTCTAAATTCTTTATTTTCCCGATTCACCTGCAGTGTCTGAAGGATGACACCTGGGATGGGCTTGAAATGTCACTTGTTTTATAATTTCTCTACATCAGCCCATCTCAAAGTCCAGCACTACTATGAAGGTAAGCTACATGCTAATGTTAAGCTAACAACAGCTAAAGTTGTGCTAAATGCTATCATCGGCAAAATCACCTTTTACAACAGCTGTGTGAAGTTGTGAAATATTAAATCTGTATGACCTGCATGTTTTAGTGGGGTGCGTACCTATGTTCCCCGGGTCCTATGTTCCCCGGGTCCTATGTTCCCCGGGTGCGATGTTTTTTTTCCGTAGGTGAGTTGGTACTTCACCCAATCACAAGTCATGAGAGTGAAATGTCATACATATATCAATCAGCTTAACCCTGACCCTGCCCGAGCCACTAACCTTAAGGATAGTGGGCTGGTGCCTAATCTTAATCAATAGAAGTGGGGGAACATAGGTACCGGGGAACATAGGGCTGACCCCGTTTTAGTGAGGGCTGTCCTCTCTCCTCTGACTAATCAGACGCTAGCAGTCTGTCCAAGAGACGTTAGTAATAGTTCAGTGCCAGAAGTTGCTCCCAAAACGTATACCTAGTCAGCCCGGATTGGCTCTGGCCTGGGCAGTGGAGACACTCGCCTAACAGGGTAGACCTGGCACTGGGCTGGGTAGGGTCTGCCAGTGGAAACACGGCAATAGTTATGCACCCGGGTCAATCAGCCCCTAATTCACGTAGACCAGAGGGCAGGGTGTACACTGCGCCATTTGAACGAACGATCACTCATTGTGGGGAAAATCGGTCGTAGCTCAAAATTGCAGGTCCAGAGTCGTACAGTGAGACAAGGATTCAAAATGGAACCGTTGTGCAGCCGATGACGAGCTGTGACCGACATCAGGCAAGTGTCTGATCTTTTCAAGGCTAGTCGCAGAATGAGCTGCAAATGGGATCTCTGTCAGGCGTCTCATTAACAGATTACAACATCAACGCACGCCTCACCGCCGCCAGAGTCACAAGCAACGGACGCCAGGCATGAATGAGTCCGTCTCCACATTCATTTCCCTGCACTTTTCCGCGAAAATAAACCCCTCTAGCGTTCGGCACTCTCCTCAGCTAAACACAAGCCGTCCGCTCCTGAAACTTTGGTCGTAGCTGCGATTCTCTATCACACGGCCATTGAAGCCTGTGGTGATGAAAAGGAAAAAAGATGAAGGTTCTCGAGTCATCGTCTGTACTCTGCGATTGTTGAAAAAAGTAAATCCATAATGTGACAATGATAATCTGCAATAGTATGATGCAAAGTCTGCACCAGAACCAAGGCGAAGGTTGAGATTTTGCAGGGAGGGTCATCCAGATCCGCTTTTACTATTCCCTACAATCAGAACAGTTTCAAAGATTTTACATATTTTTTTAACTTTTAATTCATTATCAATATGAACAATTTATATATTTTAAAGTGCTGCTCTTTGAGATTGACCAACATGGCTTTGCTGATGTTGAAGGTTGCAGACCCCTGAACTGGACACTCACAATTAGTTTATAGGTTATGTCTAGATCAGGGGTGTCCAAACCTTTTTCATGGGGGGGGGGGGGCCCCATATTGAAGCGTACACAGGGTGAAGGGCCATAGATTGGTGGTTAGTGCCGGGAAACCTTTGACTAGCAGAGGTTTAAATTGTGCCCCACACCTTTATTTATGCTTAAAACCTTCATGCTAACTCTGTCTCACAATAAAATGTTAGTTGTTAGGTTAGAATTGTGTAGAATTATTACATTTCAAATAAAAAGACTATCTCTGATGACGTGTACCGATTCAGCGAGAAGGCGGAGGGCCACTAAAAATTGGTCTGAGGGCCGCATTTGGCCCCCGGGCCGCACTTTGGACACCCCTGGTCTAGATAAATGGCAAATGGTCTCAACTTATATAGATAAGAGATAAGATAAGTCTTTATTTATCTCATAATGGAGAAATTCACTTGTTACATTCAGCTCAGGACAGACCCTGAGTGTTTCTGAGAGCACTTTACTACCTTCATTCGGCCCAAAGCGCTTTACAGGAAATTCACTCTCTCATTCATACACCAATGTACGCAGACACTGGAGGCAAGGTGGGTGAAGTGTCCTGCCCAAGGACACAACGACAGTGTGTGTCTGCGGGATTCGAATCCCTGACCTTCCGATCCTGAGACGACCTGCTCAGAGCCGTCGCAATGGCCTTGGGCCCCCGGCTGAAGGGGGCCCCCGATGTCTGTGGCATTATGGGACGTGAAGTTCTTTCCTTCTGACACTTCCTGTCACTGTAGCTTCTGCGGAGAGAAGCTTTTCAGCTTTGAAACTGAAAGTCTTACCTCAGATCATCCATGAGCCCAGAAAGACGGACAGGGCTGGCCCTTATATCAACAGAGCGCAGCATTAGGAGGTTATAGAACATGGAAGAGTTGGTCACTGCTTTTGTGCGAGTTAAAGTCCGCAAGCGTTGCTAAATCTCTTAATTTTGGATGGTTATTCCTTGACAAAAAAAATCCTTGTTGTACAATGTTCTTAAAATAGTTTGTGTTGTACACCATTTTAATACCTTTCTTTTAATTCAACATAAATTGTATAGTTCAAGAAAAAAACACTACTCTGCAAATAAGAGAAGACAGTTCTAAAGAATGATAATAATATGAATAATTATACTTTTTTACCTTGTTTTTGCCTTGTTGACAAAAATAACGACGCCTCATTGAAGACACTGTGTCCTTTACTGTAGTGGCCACTTTGCGTAGCGTACTACAGAGTAATTCATGGCTCTAAAAATGCACCAAAATACAAGGAATCCCATCCGAATTTAAAACAATTTCCCGAGGGAAGACTTGGGGCCTCACTTTGCTGTTTTGCCTATGGCCCCCAAATATCTTGAAACGGCCCTGGACCTGCCGCAAATCCAACATTTCCTTTACAGTTGTCGTTAAAACCCAAGCAGCATGTTTGTCTTTTGAGTTAAAAGACACTGTTGTTGCTCCTGTGACTAATAGAAAAATAGTATAACCTTGAATGTTGCGTGGCTTTAACATAATCCCAAACGACTCAAACCCGTTGATATTCGACGTATGTTTTACTCTCCGCACAAACAAAAGTACATTACTGCATCTCGTCTATACCTTTTGTCCCATCGATCCCTGCCTCGCGTTTGCGCCGATGCTAATGAACGAAGGCGCCGGGATGCGGAGGGGAAAAAAAAGGCGAACTTGTTTACTCTACAGCGATAACAAACCATTCAATCACCTACCTGACCCGAATGCCTAATTGGTATCATTATTAAGCGGGCGACAAGAGAAACAGATAAGTCCCCCATTTGCATCGCGCGGCGGCGATGATAACTGACGCCGCGTGGCACCCACAGACAAGCCGGCTCAATCATACACGGCGAGATTTATGGTTTGCTTACTTTGTAACAGTGAGCCGGGAGCCGGGTAATCAGATTCACGGGGAACACAAACACATGGGTATCTCAGCGGTGCACATTTTCTATAAGGGAAACAATACTGTGAGCGGAGATAGGGAGAGGGCTATGTATTTTCGAAATCGTGTACTGTGTCATCTCTCGAAAAAGTTCTCAGGTCCTCCATTTTAATCATCTCCGCTTCCGTCTGATAATCGAATTGTGTACATTTCATCTGCACTTCGCCGGCTTCTCATATTGTCAGAACGCTTTGTCTCTGTTCAAAGGCTGGACCGTCTGGCGCTCTGCTCACAGCCGGACAAATCTCGAAAACGTTTTGTATGGATCCGATCGCACGTTGTCGCGACAGGAACCCGAATGAACCGCCAGTAAAATATTTTCTTAAATGTCATTATTAAGAATGTACCTGCTCCATCTTCCCGACGAGGCAGAGCCGTGGGAAGACATTTTAGTTTAGGGGGTGCTGAGGGATAAAGTTTACCCCCAAAACCACTTTGTCTGTGCATATTTCCTATTTAATAATATTGCCTGCAGTTTTCCAACTATCCACCAGGGGGTGCTGCAGCGCCCTCAGCACCCTGGGTTCCCACGGCCTGGCGACGAGGACTTTCTTCTTGTTGCCGTCCAACGTACATCGATTGAAACAGCATTTGTGTTGAATTCGACGGTGGCGCAGATGGTAGAGCGGGTCGTCCCATGATCGGAAGGTCGGAGGTTCGAATCCCGCCTCCTGAAGGTGCACATTGTCGTTGTGTCCTTGGGCACGACACTTCACCCTCCTTGCCTCCAGTGTCGTACACTGGTGTATGAATGGGTGAAGCCTCTTATGAGAGAACAACAGGCCCGTTTGGAACCATGAGGCCGTGCGATGTTTTACTGTGTTGTGAAGCACTTTGTGGCCTTTGTCTGTGAAAGGTGCTATACAAATAAAGATTACTTACTTACCTCTGTGGACCCACCACCTGCAGGAGGAGCCATAGGGGCTGGTGCAGCTCCAACAGCTGCCCCCACGACCCGGCAACGGACAAGTGGAAGAAAATGGATGGATGGTGATGATTATGGCTAACAGTCCATTTTCAAAATATTCTAATTTTATGAGGTTTTTAATTTGGAGTTTTTACAAGCTGAGCCATAATCATCGAAATTATAACAAATAAAGGCTGTACATAATGTAATGAGTCTGTCATATGTTACGTATCTTACCGAGTATGGAGTGAATGTAAAATGCTCTGATGTAAAAAGCTTCGGGACCATGTCTGTGAAAGGCGCTATATAAATAAAAGATAGAAGATCTTCTTCTACTCTCACAGTTTAAGTTGAATAAAAGCACTTTTTCATGATATTCTAAATATATGACGAGCACCTGTAAATTGTGCACATGTGTTTCTGCTCTTCCAGGCGATACCGTTAAAGCTGCACTATGCAACTTTTTATGTAAAAAAAAAAAACTCTCCGTTCCAGTGCCTTCAACGATGCTTCAGGATACATTTTATTTATTTTTATTTCTGGTAGGTTTTCAGTATACGTAACCATGGATACGGCTCAGTCAGCAGTGAAAACCTAAAAAACTATTGATCCTGCAGTGTCCTATACAGGCCATCGGGAATGGTAAGTAAAGGCACCATGCTAACCACCCAAGCATCTGCTAAGTCACCGATAGGTCAAATACGTATTATTATATATATATAAAAAAAGAAAAATCGACGTAAAAAATTGATTGTGATTTATTTGAGCAATTATTTACATTATTTACATTATTATATTTACACTCTCACGGGATAATTCCGTCTGTGGCTTCATACTGTCTGGTGCTTCAAACCAGTCAACTTGTCCTGTCCGTCAACGCGGACGCGAGAACAGACGCGCTGAAACGTGTGAAGACAAAATGCCGAGTGTCACATGCGCGTCGAACATAAATAACATTAATAAAAAGCCGCTTTTTTTTAATCTCCGATCGCTCTCTCCTCGCGAATGCACACGCGAGCAGCGACAAACGCTCCCCGCTGCGTCCCCGATAAAGCGTCTCCACTTGCGCCGAACACCGACGGCATTATGCATGAGCTTCTCAAAAGTAACGGAGCCGGTTTGATTCGTGAAGCAATTTTTGCGGGATGATTGGTCCTCCTTTTCTCCGTCGCTTGTTTTCTTTCTTCGCTATTTTTGTATTTTTTTTTTCTGCACATATCGAAGTAAGAGGGAGAAGACATTACGGCCTGTTGACGAGACGCTGCTTTGGAAACATACACGTTTCCCTCAGCGCTGTTTCTTTTTTCACAAAACCCTGCACTTTAATATCAAAGTGTGAGCTTTCGCCGTCCAAACCTGCGCTCGCCGAGCTGAATAAAGCACAGCGGGACACTAAACACTGTTCAATCAATGTCTTTATGTGAAACAGCCACTACGGAGGATTAAACCTTTCACTAGTGGGTTTTTGCTCCGCTCGTGGGTTTTTCTGTCGCGTTTGCTCGGTTACAATTGTGCAAAATTGCTTAAATGACAAAGATTCAGCTTTTCAAAAATTCTATCTGCTTTCATTCAATCATAAGCGTCGTCCTGCTATTGTTCTGCAGTTGTGAAGCTTTGGTGGATGTTTTGCCCCTCAGTGTCCTCTAAAGGGTCATATCGCCTTTGCTCTGCCCGATCCCGTCAGATCTGTCAGGCCTGGCTGGTTTATTTATTTATTTATTTGAATTAGGACAGTGCACATTAATCAACACGTCAGCCAAAAGCATCAATGTAAATGTACCAGAATTAGCGTGAGCGCTAAACTGCATCCGTTGTCCTAAGGCAGGTAAAGAAACATTGACAGAAGAAAAATACAAACATAGTACAAAGAACAGAACAAAGTTACAGTCCAAGAATTGATTGAGCATTGAACTTTAATTAAACTACCTGTGAGTGCAAGATTGATTTGTTTTTAACCAGATTTTGAGGACCTTTTTAAAGGTGTGGTAATTGTCACAGTTCCTGATGTGAGCAGGCAGCGAGTTCCAAAACTGCGAGCCTCTGATAGACTCCACCGTTTGACTGAACTTAGTCCCACGACGTCGCACAACACAGTCTCCTCTGGTCAGAGCTCTGGTATTTACTCGAGTGTTACTTATTTGTGATATGAAATTCCTTAATGGTGGACGGGCAAGACCTTTTAAAACTCTAAAGACTAAACAGGCATCCAGGAACTTCTGATAGCCGTCAAAATCTAAAATATTACACTTACTTACAATGTGGCAGAAACGATAATGTAAAGGCTTTCTATCCAGAGTTTTCAATGTTTTCTTAAAAAGAGACTTGATGGGGCTCATGTTGGTCTCTGCGTTTGGGACCTTGTGGTATAACCGTACGTTATATGGCTGAAGATCATTGCGTGCATAGAAGCCTTTGCAGACTCTGTGGTCAGACATGGTCTTATATGCTTAAAGTTTGACAAATTTAATTTAATGATGTGTTTTTGGATGCGAGACCGTTTGGGAAATATGTAAATGATATAATATGGAGTGAATGAATAATGAAACGTAAAGCATCTTTGAGTGTCCAGAAAAGCGCTGTATAAAACCCATGCATTATTATTATTAAAGGAGTTATTCCGTATTTCGGTGAATAGAAGAGGGTAAAGCTGTTGTATTTGTCTCAAAGGGGAGTTGTATCCACACGGATCTCATGAGCGCAGTTACCTTCAGTAACTCAAGTTCTCTGAATGCACACGGTCTAAAACAAATTACTGGCAGGTGCAGGCTTTAGTTTTGTTTTATATCAGTGGTTCCCAAACTGAAGGTCTGGGACCAGAGGGGAGAGAATGTGACCATTTACCATTTTAAAAAGTGGGAGAAAATAGACCAGCGTCGTCCTAAATCCCAGCCTGACAGTGGCTTAGTGGGTTGTGGTTCTCACACATGGGGGCAGGGCCCGAACTGAGATCTTTATGTCCCACTTCTGCCTTGCACTACTGCGTGTGACTGTTTTTGCCTCTTAATGGGTTCATTCTTCGTCGAATAGCCTTGGGATGTGTACTGTAGGGCCCCCTGGTGGACTTTTGCTTAGGGCCCCGGGAAGGCTAGCACCGGCTCTGCAGGTAACTGACAATATCAAAGATGCAATTGATAAAAAGGCACATTTCTATTGATATCATCTAAAACTACAATGGGACTGATTGAAAAACTTGTTTGTGAATAAAATCTTTCGCGGCAACTTATAAAAAGAGGCTGAAACTGTCCGACAAATCCTTTTTAGTGCATTCATCTTTCACTCGCCTGCTCCATTGTTGGGCTGATCCTGGTGTTCGTTCGGGAGAGTTCTGGCTAATACTGACTGAGATCACATCACCAATAAGAAGTCCAATTTTTAGCTCTTGAGAGAAGAAGGCTGATTACGCGTGAATGCAACTAAACAAAATGCCAGGTACATTTTAAACAGCTCCAGAAGTCAATCTAGCTGAGGATTTGCCCGTGAATCCGCCTCACCTCTTTGCTCCCCGGGCCGTTCACTCCGATACAAAGATCCAGCGCTCTGTTCATTTGACAGCCGCCACCAGCCCCGCTCCTTTTTTTTTTTATCATTACCTTGCGCTGCGCCGGCGTGTGTGAACTGGGAATTCTCTCCACGCTCCATTAGCGCGAGCTGCGTTTCCCATTTAAATCTATTACTGGGTGCAGCCCGGTGCCGCGCGGCTCCGATGGCGCTCTCATAACCTCATTTAGGATTTTATCGCGGGCTAAAATGAGCGCTTGTGTAATTCCTAAGTAATAATGACATTTGGACCGCAGCGCCCTTGTTTTTGAGCCTCGGATTTCCAGTGTAATGATTCCACTAATTAAAGATCCTATTTCATCCACGTTTTTTAAACCACGGCCGAGAATGTGGGAAAATGTACCTTTTAATGTTTCTTTTTTATTATTATTATTATTATTATCTTAATTAGAACCAAGAAGGTCTAATTTTGAGTAATTGATTCTCCAAGTAAAAATATTTGTCAGTAAAAAAAGTGTTTTTGCACTATCCTCCTGACTACCGGGGATAAAGTTGTGCACTCACATTTTTTTCTTCAAATCCCCTAAACTTTGTAGGTATTTAGAAGACAGAAAAACATTTAAAAAAAATGAAAAAAAAAATTATTTTTAGGTGGCAAAGTAAGTCAAAAGGTCAAAATAAGAACGAGTTTAACATCCAAAAGACGGTCCATCTTCACTTATGTTTTGCTTTGTTGGAATGACTGGGCTGGGGGTTGTGTAGTTATTTTATTCTATCTTTGTGCTTATTTCCTCCATCAAAATGGACAAAATTATTACAAATGTCAATTTTTAAACACTTAAACCCTATGTTAAAATGCAGTTAAAATAGGTCCAACTGTGTATTGATGTATTGTTAGAACATGCAAACAACGTTTCAATCCAAGTAACGTGTTTACCTTAATAAATCCTGTCCGTAGTCCCTCTGGGGGTAATACAAGTGTTCATGGGATGATTCAAGGGTCTTTCATCTCCCCCTGGTGTCTCTGGCCAGAAAACCACAATTGCAACTTCGCTGCCTCCGGGTCGGAGTCACCAATACACACTAATAGAATCACGAAGAAGAGGCTAACGGGCTAACGGGCAAAGCTAACTGTGTATGTCTCCGTTGTGTAATTGGATGAACAATATCCATCTCTCCCTTTGTTTCTGTCAGCGTAGTATTTACTCTCACGGACGACGCAGTGGCGCTTACGGCCTCTAGGGGCATGAGTTAGTGCTGCTTTAAGTGCCATTTATGATTGTGAAAGATTTGCACATCTTTTGAATGACAAGAATTATCACTGGGTTACAAAAAATAGTTGTAACTGATTTTAGACATTTTTGCAACAGGGAATCTGAACTGAGCACATTTTCTCCATGTTCAGCTTTTCCCAAATCTAAAAGCTTCTCGTCTGGAGAGTTTGAAAGCTAAAACCGCGTTGTTACTGCGCCGTCACATTTTTGTTTTTTGTGTCCCATTTTTTGCCATGTTTTTGCCCTTTGTTGTGGAGTTTTTGTAACTGTTGTAATGCGTATTTGCACCTTCTGTTTTTGTTGCGTTTTCATCCTCACGTACGTCTCGTTTTCATCGCTATTTTGGGTTAGGGCTTGTTTTCAAGAAATGCAGACATGTGCTTGGTTCAGGTGTGAGTTAAGATGTTAAAAAAAATATTTTCTACTAAATCAGATATATTTCTTATATTGGGGGTTGCTTTATTTTCTAGTTTTTTTTTTTTTTTTTTAAATAAGATTTTGTTTCCCAAAATATGTTACAACCAAACCCAGTCTAACTGTGGACAGAAGACATTAAAGACAACACCCTTGGGCAAAATTTGGCTGAGGGGTAAAACACTGACCTGATTGAGCAAAACTGATTTTTGGATTCAGCCCATCGACACATTGTCGTAAATCAGCTCACAAAACTTAGACGCCAAATTGGTAGTAAACCAGTGTCATTATTTGGAGGGATCTTCCAGTCAATGAAGTGGTCGCAAAGCGCAAAACTTTGGGAATGGTTGTTACACTCAAGACTCTTCATTGGCCAAAACCAAACCAATATCTAGAGCAGGGGTGTCAAACATACGGCCCGCGGGCCAGAACCGGCCCGCCAGTGGGTTCAATCCGACCCACGGGATAAATATACATTATTAAAGAAGAATAAACTTTATTTTCTTTAAAATGTGCAGTTCTTATATTGTCCGCTAGGGGCGCTGTGTTCTATCGCTTTACCTGCTTTTTCTGTTGACTCTGGCGCCCTCTTCAGTGAAATGTCTTTGTCAAAACAGAGAAAAGTGGACACAAAGTGTCGGATTTTTCAAGAAAAATGGCCCTCTTCCTATATGTATACAGTGATCCTTGTTGAATGTTTTTACATAATTTTATCGATTGATATAATTGATAAATGTTGACATCTCTTTTGCAAGAAAAAAATAAGACTGTTGAAAAGAGGACAATTCACTCTAATGAATACTATGTAGCACTTTGAGAAACTTGTAAAGTGTAAGTTGGCTGCTGGTATTCCAGACCATGGAGTTGAAAAATCAGCTATTGAACGGAATCCTTTGTCTTTCTTCCTCTCACCTACAAATGAGCAGGAAGTGACAAACATTGTGCGGATGTGTAAAAGTAAGTTCTCCACTGACTGTCATGATATCAACATGGCATTGGTTAAAAAAGTTATACTGAATATTGTAAAACCCCGAACTTATATCTGTAACGTGTCATTCCAGACTGGCTGCTTTCCAAGTAAAATGAAAATCGCTAAAGTAATTCCGCTCTTCAAAAATGAAAACAAACACGCTTTTACAAACTACAGACCGATCTCTCTTTGGCCTCAGTTCTCAAAAATGTTAGAGAAGCTTTTCAATTCTCGACTTGAAAAGTTTCTTGGAAAACATCATATAATTAATGAAGGTCAGTATGGTTTCAGGTCTAAAAGAACTACCTCAATGGCAATGACTAAAGCTATTGAAGAAATTACTAATGCACTGGAGCAAAAAAAAAAAGTATGCAGTTGGTGTTTTTATTGATCTAAAAAAAAAGCCTCCTGCTCCAAAGACCAGCACACTAGCACTGAGCTATAGCTGCTGTAACCTGGCTGAAGGTCCCAGCATGCCACTGGAGGAGAGAGGTCATTTAAAATCATATGTCCCGCTCCATTTTCTCCATTGTTTTTTTCACCCCAGTTTTGCCTTAATTGTTTCTCTACTGACCCCCCATGTCTTTGTGTAGTTTTGCATATTTGGAAACTTATTTTAATGAGGGTGGGATGATAGGCTTCCCAGTAGGTGGCCAGTTCAAAGGGGGACAAAAATAAAAAATAAATTGGGCTAAAGTGGGAATTGATCCTGCGAACTCGTGATTGGGAGTCCAGCTACAGACCAATGCAGCTTTGGCAGAAAGAACCTTAGATGAATATTATGAAACTCCGCACGCTCATGTGTTTGCAGAAAACGGACGGACAGCTTTACAGTTCAGCCAATATTACTTGAATCATTTGATAATTCGGGCAAATTTCGCCTGGGAGCCCAAATATTTGAGAGGATGCTCCAGCTACGCAGCGACCTCGATGGGTGAAAGAATAGTTTGGTCAGACCCATGTAGACAGGAAACAGGCACTCACACCTTCCTGTGATGGTAAAGTCCAAAAAAGCTAAATTTGGAGGCAAAAACGAGCAAAATTAAAGCTTCTTTCTGTGACAGATTGGTAGTATAAAGGTCCCACACTCTTTTGAAACACTTTTTTCCTCCATTTTTAATGAGGTTGGACCATAGGTGTTATTTCCAGTAGGTGCACAGTCCCCAAATAAATAAAAAAGAAAAAAAAGAATTGAACTTACAGTCTCATGGATGGGAGTCCAGTGCTCTACCTATGGAGCTATAGCCAAGATGAATGAAACAGCGTCACTGATCACCGTCACCGTTTAGAAAGGCCAGTGAGCAGCCGTTACAGTCGTCTAACCTGCTGGAGACAAACGCATGGATGAGTGTCTCCAAGTCTGGTTTCGACACTATTCCTCTGATCTTAATGTTTTTCAGATGGTAAAAAGCTGATGATGTCATTGCTTTGATGTGGCTGTTTAAGTTCAGGTCTGAGTCAGTGTTAATTTTGACAACATATTTTAATTTAGTTTTAGTCTTAGTCTTTTGACGAAAATGTAATTCAATTTTAGTCGAGTTTTAGTCGACTAAAATTGCAAGTCAATTTAGTCGACTAAATTTAGGACAAATTTAATCGACTTTGTATTAATAATATTCATTATAATCATATTTAATCGAGGTCCTCTGCTTCATGGAGCTGCTCCCTCACACTGGGTAACAAAAAAATATTTTTTGAAAATAGTCCAGGGTTTTCCAGCTGAATTAGACTAATTTTGATGCTCTGAGTCCGAAAATGGCCTTGGTTTTGCTCAATCAGGTCAGGATTTTTTGCTACAGAAATGCTTTAAAAATCGATTTTGCTTCAAAAACAAATTTCTGCGGATCATCAGCTGAGAAACCCTTGACGTTTTTTCCGTTTTCCTCAAGAAATAAAAGTCAACGTATCCAAAGTCATTCCGTTTTTATTTACTCCATCAAATTTGATAAGCAGAATTCATAATAACGTAGTCGTACGTAATCCGTAACACTATGGCTGTATTTCAAAAAGTTGACCCGATAGAGCAAAATGCATGTGATATTTGGACTCAGAACACCAACATTAGTCTAAATCAGTTGAGAAACCCCTGACCATTTTTTGGCTGTCAACTTGTGTCATGAACAAAGCTCAGAGCTGTTCCTTTGGCAGTGAATTTACATGATATGAGGCTCTTTCAGACGGTCAATAGAAGTTTGGATGATTTTAGTCTCTCCTTTTCATTTTTATTTAGTCTCATTTTAGTCGACTAAAATATCTGGACATTTTAGTCATAGTTTTAGTCGCATGAAAAACTTTTAATTTAGTTTTAGTCCAATTTTAGTCGTAAAAAAAATCACTTTGACTAAAATTAAGACTAAATATTTTAGTCGACAAAATTAACACTGGTCTGAGTTCAGGTAGTGTAACTCTAAAGTGGATCATCCATACTCTTTATTCTTGCATTAGCGCCTCAAAACCCCTTCGCCGCCGTTACCTCTTCATTTCCGCCAGTTCATCTGAATTTGTCCACAGAGTATATACCGCGATGCTGATTCCTTTACGCCTCGTTCATCATCGTTTCCCCGAGCCTTAGCAGATGCTCCGAGCGAGAACACGGCCGAGGGTGGGGGGGGGGGTCGGCGCAGGACTCTGCTTAAATTAATCTAAATAATTAGTCTTCGCTGGTTCCAGAGATCTCGGGACAGTGCGATGAAGGTCCGTACAGAAGACTGACAACGGGCGCCCTCGCACATTCATCCTCCACCACGAGTTGTCTTTATGTTCTTGATTATAAATAACAGCCACTGACGGAAGCCGCGCTGTGAATTATTCATGCCGCGCTAATAAGGCTCTTTAAAAATACCCCGGGCAGGCCGCACATACGTAATGCCTGCACTTACCTGGTATGAAAGATTTAGCTCAAAGCTCAGGGGACACGGGCGTGGGCCGATAGCAAACGCATGTGCTATTGGAAAGACGGGGGGAGGCGATAACAAAACAACAAAAAAGTGCATTTGATTATGGCAGCACTATATTACGCCATTGGGTAGAATGGAGCCAGATTGATATTCCAGAGTAAATACCATTAGCGCAGCAATATCGATCTGGAAGAGACTTTTCAAGATTCAAGATTGTTTTATTTGTCAAACCATGTGACTGATTTGAAATTATATTTCTCTCATCCTTGATTGTGGAGCGGGGGGTGGGGGAAGAGGGGTGGGAGGGCAGGGAGTTCAGCTTCCCGATGGCCTTGTGTATGAAACTGTTCTTAAGTCGACTCGACCTGGCCCATAGATTCCGCAGTCTCCTCCCAGAAGGCATTACTCTGAAGAGACTGTGTGATGGTGCGTAGGGTCCCTGGTGATTCTGAGGGCTTTGCGGGTGAGACGGGTGGAGTACATGTCCTTAATGGAGGGGAGAGGAGCTCCACCGATCTTCTCCGCTGCTCTCACGATGCGCTGGAGGCTCCTTCGGCAGGAGGCAGTGCTGGCGCCGTGCCACACGGTGATGGAGCTGGTCAGGATGCTCTCTATAGTCCCTCTGTAGAAGAACCACACAGTGAGGGAGCTGGTTAGGATGCTCTCTATAGTCCCTCTGTAGAAGAACCACACAGTGACGGAGCTGGTCAGGATGCTCTATATAGTCCCTCTGTAGAAGAGCCACACAGTGATGGAGCTGGTCAGGATGCTCTCTATAGTCCCTCTGTAGAAGAACCACACAGGGATGGAGCTGGTCAGGATGCTCTCTATAGTCCCTCTGTAGAAGAACCACACAGTGATGGAGCTGGTCAGGATGCTCTCTATAGTCCCTCTGTAGAAGAACCACACAGTGATGGAGCTGGTCAGGATGCTCTCTATAGTCCCTCTGTAGAAGAGCCACACAGTGATGGAGCTGGTCAGGATGCTCTCTATAGTCCCTCTGTAGAAGTTGCACATAACAGAGGCTGGGACTCTAGCTCTTCTTAACTTGCGGAGAAAGTAGAGACGCTGATGACTTTTCTTGACCAGTGATGTAGTGTGCATGGTCCAGGAGAGGTTCTCTGTGATGTGCACACCCAGGAACTTAGTGCTGGTCACCCTCTCCACTGCAGCACCGTTGATTGTTAGAGGAGCATGCTGGACCCGTGCTCTACGAAAGTCCACAACAATCTCTTTTGAAGGGGGATTTGCTGCTGACTGGATCGAGTGCACCTTGTTTTAGCCAAACTAAATCTCAAAACAAAAGGGGAGACATTGCAGGTGAAAAAATAAAGTTAAAGACCGAAACTTTTGCTGAACATTACTGGTATAAATATGACGGAAAAAATGTATTGTAGGCTTTCTGTCACTTTGTGTGACATTTTGTGCATATAAATGGCGAATATTGCCTCTTTGTTGACGTATAGTATGTAGGTCTTGTACCGTATTTTCCAGACTATAAGTGGCTTCGGAGTATAAGACGCACCAGCCAAAAAATGCAGAATGAAGAAAAAAAAAAACAGGCTGAATAGGTGTGCGGTATGCTAACGTAACACATTGATGATTAGCTGCATGAAGCATGAACAACGAACTAAACTTCACATAAACAGTTCAGATAATTATAGCATAAAGAACATTCCAAACTGTCCATCTCGCTCCAAATCACTAAATCCATTAAAATCTTCATCCTCGGTGTCACTTCTGAACGATCGCCTTGGAAACTACCTGGGCACCGTTGACAAGCCTCTCCCGGCAGCACGTTTTTTCCGTACTGGGTGCCTCCCAAAAAGGAAATGGTCATATTTGGATTATGGCGTCATCTCGGGGACCCTTCACAGGACACGTGGATGCTTTTGCGGTGCGACGTTGGAGTTAATTCCGGCATATCTCATTTTTTTTCTTGTTTATACTCTGACATGAAAACTAAGATGTTAAGGGAGAAAACGAGCACAAAAAAAATTATCTCCACATCGACCACTGCGTGAAAAATCAATACTTTCACCTGCAGCGTCTCGCCTTAAAGAGATGGTATTATGTTCTTTGGCGGTATTTGGAGGGAACACTGAAACACTATGTTACACTTTATTGGTTAGAAAATGCAATATTGATCTCCAGTAGTTTCACTTCCTGGTTTTTGTATGATCTCCCTGTAAGCACCTCACACACACGCCCTCATCTTTACTCCCCTTTGCTGTGCAGAACCAAAAAGAGACCTCGTGTGGCTGCATTGAAAGCTATGGTCGACAGGTGAGGAAAGCATTTCCTGGATTCACGGGACCTCATGAGGAGCTTTTTCGGAGGTGCCGCTGACCCTAAATAGATTCAAAGATTACTCAAAGAAGAACAAGTGGCTCAAAAAACAAGCTCCAGCCATACCTTTTATATTTATATTGCGATAGCTATAATTCAGTAATATATCGCGCGGTCATGATGTCATGGTTGGTATCCAGAAAACGGCATCTTCCTGTTAATAATGTTTCTTGCTGCACCTCCCCTTCTCTCTCCACAGGGGGCGCTTGTTTGAAGTTCATTGTCTGCAGCTTCAAAACCAAACCTTCCCATTTGGGCTCTGATCAATGTCAGAAAAAAATCAAAGGTGAGGCCCTTTTGTGTTGCCCCTTTGGCCCCGAGCCGGTGTTTGCGAAAGCTGCGATTGAGACGAGGACGAGCAGAAGGCAATAACAAACTCTCAGCATCAAAGAGAAAGAAGAGCCGTATATTCCCACTTTTTCTTTTCCTTTTTTAATGCCATTGCCTCGATGATCCTCTCGTGACATTCATCAAACCCGGCAAAATGTCAGATGGTTTTCCAATGAAGTGTTTGCAAATAGTGAGAATAGATTAAGGTTAAGGGGGCGTTTTTGTCCTTAGGAAAAATTGTCTCTCTTGCGTTTGGGCAATCCTTCAAAAAATATAAACATAAACAGTCTCGCAATCAGGGCCGTGACTTTCTCATAGGGGATTTACAATATATTTTATTAAAGTGTTGAAATAAGCCGATCATTAGTCAATTGGTAAATCAGGCTAGGAATTAGATGTTAATTTTTTTTTTTTTTTTTTTATTGTTCAAGTATTGGGTGGAACATTTCTGTAGGTGCTACTTCAGTGGAGATATCGTCACAGTTTCCCTACAATAATTTTACATGTTATTGTGACCCTAAAACCAGCAAAGTTTACATAAGGCGTCTTACTGAGATGGATTGAAATAAATGTCACCAAAAAAGAAGGCGACTTAATGTCCAGTGAAGGTGTGGAGCTCCACTACATCTGACTCTCCATGGGCTGCATTCGGACCAGTGTTAATTTTGACAACATATTTTAATTTAGTTTTAGTCTTTTGACGAAAATGTAATTCAATTAGTCAAAAAAATATCTTCAATTTTAGTCGAGTTTTAGTCGACTAAAATTGCAAGTCAATTTAGTCGACTAAAATTAAGACACATTTAGTCGACTTTGTATTTATAATATTCATTATAATCATATTTAATTCGAGGTCCTGCTTCATGGAGCTGCTCCTCATGAACAAAGCTCAGAGCTGTTCCTTTGGCAGTGAATTTACATGATATGAGGCTCTTTCAGACGGTCAATAGAAGTTTGGATGATTTTAGTCTCTCCTTTTCATTTTTATTTAGTCTCATTTTAGTCGACTAAAATATCTGGACATTTTAGTCATAGTTTTAGTCGCATGAAAAACTTTTAATTTAGTTTTAGTCCAATTTTAGTCGTCAAAAAATATCACTTTGACTAAAATTAAGACTAAATATTTTAGTCGACGAAATTAACACTGATTCAGACCCCCCTGAGAAGATCTGGCAACCAGTTTTCGCATCCCCAGCAGTCTGATTTTAAGAGCGCCCCATCCCCCAGCATCCTGGTACTCCGAGCACTTCCACTGATGAGTGAGGTTCGGCCGGTACGACTGTTTAATGTGTGTCACCCATTCCACTGTTGACAATTTGGTTGGCAATGAAACGCCAGGTAAACAGAGGTGTTTTCAAAGAGCATAATCCATAATAGCCTGAGTTTTAAACCATACTGCGCACAGCCGGGCACACGCCGGTCCGTTCCACTTTGCTGCATGGGAGCCCTCGCACAGACAGGAGTGTAGCTGGAGCATGTCTAACGTTACAGTGATGTGGAATGACAGCAGTACCGTCGCTTAGCACAAAGTCAGTCTGCCCATTTTGTTCGTGTGGGGAGGGTCAGGGCAGGACATGCACAGGCGGCAAATAACCAACACAGAGATTGCAAAAAGGCAAAGTTTTGTATTGAAATAATGATAAGTCGCCCATAGACTCACCGCACAATACAGACAGGCTTGGGCCTCGCGCCACACTCCGGTTACCGTGGCCTCGTTTTCCTCAGCGCTCCTTCCCTTTCTGTCCCAGTGCTTCGGCGGGTCAGACACTCCAGCGCCGTGCTCTCCGTCCCATCTGTTTAACACAGCGCAGGAGGAGGAGCAGAATCTGTCAGTCCTGGCACGCTCCGAGCCGACACGAGCGGAACAACAACTGCCACTGAGGACGCGGTAGTCACAGCGCACACACTCTCCACACTCCACTGAAAAAGGCACAATTTTAAGATGTGCAGGGGCTTCTCGGTGGCAGACTAACACCAGGGAACCCTTTAGGCCAGCCTGCAACAACTAACACCAACAGCTTTAAGACCGGCCAACAAAACATGGCCACGCCCAACCAACACCCAATCAGCTCTGAGAACTTTGACACATTGGCTAAAAGTGGCGACGCCAGTGTTTTCATGGCTGCTTCCTTGAGGTAGTTTGGGCCAGTGGTTCTTAACTTGTGGGTCGGGAGCCTTTCCCTGAACAACCGCAGTTGTTGTGGTGTTAAAAGTTTTGTTAGCTGCGTTGAGATCAAATGTGGACAAAATCTGCCTTCTGCTGGGGGTTATGGAATCATTCAGAGGTGCCAAGGCAAATATTACAGGAATTAAGCAGCTAAAAGTCAAACTAAAAAATGCTAATGTTATGCTAACATCTCATTCTGTGGACCCACCACCCGCAAGAGGGTCAGCCCTATGTTCCCCGGTACCTATGTTCCCCGGTACCTATGTTCCCCCACTTCTATTGATTAAGATTAGGCACCAGCCCACTATCCTTAAGGTTAGTGGCGAGGGCAGAGTCAGGGATAAGCTGATTGATATATGTACAGTATGACATTTCACTCTTATGACTTGTGATTGGTTGAAGTACCAACTCACCTACAAAAAAAATTAAAATCGCACCCGAGGAACATCGGACCCGGGGAACATAGGTAGGAGGAGCCATAGGGGCTGGTGCAATGTGACCCACGACCCGGCAACGGAAAAGTGGAAGAAAATGGAGGGATAGATGGGTATGCTAACATCAGTCTGCTGATAAAGTTGCGCTAACCGGCTAAATGCTAATATTGTATGATGTTGTGAAATATTAAAGCCGTGTGACCTGAATGTTAATTGCGAGGGCTATTCTCTCTCGTTTGCCGGTCAGAGGCCAGCGTAGGTTCACGTCACAGTCACTGCTATCGAGTTTTTTTGATCATCATTTCAGCTTTAAAGGCAACAGTTAGTCACAAGTGATTTGTGGGGAAAGTGCAGTATGTTGCATTGTACATAGCTTAGCTTATTTATTTATTTTGGTCACGGCTTGTCATCCTGGGGTAATGGTGGGTCCCAAAGCCATACCAGTTGAGAACCACTGGGTTAGGCCAATGGTTCTTGTGCCACATCAGTACTATGAAGACAAGCCATGACCCGAATGAATACATTAATTTAAGGCTGTGGATATTTAGCAACAGCACTTTATAAGTTTACTGTTTTCCGTCAAATCTACAAGGCGTTAAAGAGCAGCATGTAGCTCTTGAGATAGTGGTTGCCTAACCCTGGTCCATGCCATTCTCACGGCGACAAATCCATTACTCTGTCCGACCTCAGGACCGGTTTATTTGCAGCGTGTCACTCAAGTGTAGATGCACTGTCTTCCTAAACCCAGCAGTGGTGTAGCAGGGGACGTAGTGTTTGCTTTCCACAACTGTATGTGGAGTCAGTGATGCGCCCCTTGCAGCGTTCCTGGGCTCGCGCTTCTGTTTTGTCCCGTTTTCTCTAACCTTTCCACGCCTCGCAGCAGCTGACACGTCGGGAGGGTTCGTGGGATCAAGTGGGAGTTTGTCACACTCCTCTCCCCTTCGCCGCGGATGGCAGGCTGTCGCCGCGCGATACCACAGCGGGGAGAGCTCAGCGTGACCAAGTCTGTCCATCTCCCTCCGACGAGAAGCAGGAAGAGAGAGAAAAAACTTGGCGGGCTTCTGGTGGTACTGATGCAACACAAGATGGGGAGGTGGGGGGGAATCCTCCGGGGTTTGATGCCCAGACCTTATGGACTTTTGGAATTTACAAGCCCAGACACCAGAGGTACCAGTGCACGGCAAAAACAGAACTGGTTAAAGTGAATATGACAGGTTTTAAAGGAACAGGCCACCGTTTTTCCATACTGAGATTATGTTCTTACCTGAGCTGATGTGTCTGGTCTTTGTGCCCGTGGAAGAAGACCATGGTCGCTTCTAACCTCACCCCGTTTGGGGCTATAGGAATATGCTGGGAGAGGCCAAATGCTAACAACATCTTAGTTTTTGTTTTTTTGCATGACTGAGCGAACGCACAGCAAGACCAGACAGTTACGCATCAACTCTTCCAAGCTCAGGTAAGAGTATATCTCAGTTTGGGAAAACGGTGGCCTATTCCTTTAATGCTTTGGAAAATATAACTCACTTTTATAGCAGTAGGTACGGCATTTTTGGCTAATGGGCCTGATAGCTTTTTGCCATCTGAAAAACATTAAGATCAGAGGAATAGTGTCAAAACCAGACTTAGAGACACTCATCCATGCATTTGTCTCCAGCAGGTTAGACTACTGTAACGGCTGCTCACTGGCCTTTCTAAACGAGCTGTTAGAGCTGCAGAACATCCAGAACGCTGCTGCCCGAGTCCTGACAAGAACCAGGAAATACCACCATATTAGTCCAGTGCTCCGGTCTCTGCACTGGCTTCCTGTCACTCAGAGAATAGAATTTAAAACAGCTCATGGTCTTTTCATGGTTTAGCACCAAAGTCCATCACGTTAGAGCCGTATGAACCATCTCGGGCCCTGAGAACTTCAGGGAGGGGTCTCCTGGTGGTTCCCAGAGTCAGGACTAAACACGGTGAGGCTGCGTTTCAGTTTCATGCAGCTAAAATCTGGAACAGTCTTCATGAGGATGTGAGACAGGCCTCAACTCTGACAATGTTCAAATCCAGGCTGAAAACAGCTCTTTTTACCCGAGCAGATGAAAACTGAAAGTATTGTATCTGCACTCTTGCCTTTTACTGTCATTGATTATTTTTTATGTTGATGTTTAAATGATTGATTTGATCTGTTTTCTTGTAATTTTATGCAACTGTGAAAGCACTTTGAATTGTCTTGTGTATGAATTGTGCTCTACAGATAAACTTGCCTTGCCTTGCCTAAATAAGTATGTTCCGTAATTCTCTGTTGAGTTTCAGAAATATTGATTGTGGTATTAAAGAGTTTTTTGTAGTTTCTCGCACGTCTGCCGGACCCGGAAGCAGAGCCGTGACGTCACCACTTAACAAACGTGTTGACATAACATAGTTGGCCCGGCAACAGTTTAAAATTGTTTGTCTCCATCTATGTCACGTTTGGCCTCGTAGACGCGATAAAAACAAAGGGGTGGATATGGACTGAAACAAACGTCTGTGCCCTGAGACGAGGCGGACTGCAGACAGAATGGTGCCTGACAAGCTGCAATAACAGCATAAGCTCCAGAACATGACACTTTGGAAAGCACAGACATTAGCCTCCAGCAGTGGCCCGACTGTATAGTGTTGAGTCATAGAGAAATGATTTTAAAGTTTTAAAACGTGAAGCATCAGTACTAGGGTACAGAACATAATGATCTAAGCCTTAATAATGCAGGATGTGTCCACTTTAAGATGTGCATTGGAGTTAGCAGCGGGCTCTCTTTGCACTTAAGCGACTGGTGTTTGTGAAAGATTGAAGAGTCTTCCGTGTTCATCGGCGGGACCGGAGCCAGAGCAACGTCTTGGTGCGGTTCAGGGAACAACGCGGTTTTATCATCAGCCTCATTTGTCCCCAATAAAAGGAAACATCAAGAGCCGCAGACATCAAGGGTCATTAATCATCAAACCCGGGCGCAGCTTCTTCTTTTTTTTTTGAAACATATTTTCAAATAGAATCCACGATTCAAAGCAAACGCGCGAGTGGGCGTCTTTCCACAGTCTGTTTCATTACGGGCAACTTAGCGCTGCGGAAGGAGACTGAAATACCTAGAATGACCTGAAATCTGGAATGTTGATCTTAAATCGTGCAAGTTTGAATTGTTTCATGCGTTTGCTTTGAATATTTGACAATGTTGGCGATGTTCATGACTTTTCCTTGTTTTGTTCCTGTTAAAAAAATGAGTTGTGTGACCATTTAATCGAATTAATGGGAGAAAATACACGCATTAATTTCACTCTGGGTGTTTATATGTATTAAGTTCTTTTCCAAATGTTTTATTTTGGATAAACTCATGGCTATAATAAGGAGCATTTTATATCATGTTTGTTTTGAGTTTGATGACAGCTTAGTAGCTCTTGTGCAAAATAACCAGGATTCTGAAGCGAAAATATAATGAATGAAAAGTGCAGGCTCAACCAAACCGGATAAACAAATACTCCTCCGGCCCCTCCGTCCACCACCAACCACATTAATTCTGGCCTAGTGTACATGTTTTTTAGTGGTAGGGGAAACTGAAGTACCCGGATGGATACCTATGCAGACATCAGGAAAGTATGCAAGGCAAGGCAAGTTTATCTGTAGAGCACAATTCATACACAAGGCAAAGTGCTCCACAGTTGCATAAAATGACAAGAAAACATCAACATTAAAAATTATCACTGACAGTAAAAGGCAAGAGTGCAAAAAAAATACTTTCCGTTGTCTTTTGCTCGGGTAAAAAAGAACTGTTTTGAACATTGTCAGAGTTGAGGCCTGTCTCACATCCTCATGAAGACTGTTCCAGACTTTAGCTTTAGCCTCAGCGTGTTTAGTCCTGACTCTGGGAACCACCAGGAGACCCCTCCCTGAAGTTCTCAGGGCCCGAGATGGTTCATACGGCTCTAACATGTCAGAGATGGACTTTGGTGCTAAACCATGAAAAGACTTGTACACAAGCAGAGCTGTTTTAAATTCTATTCTCTGAGTGACAGGAAGCCAGTGCAGAGACCGGAGCACTGGACTAATATGGTGGTATTTCCTGGTTCTTGTCAGGACTCGAGCAGCAGCGTTCTGGATGTTCTGCAGCTCTAACAGCTCGTTTAGAAAGGCCAGTGAGCAGCCGTTACAGTCGTCTAACCTGCTGGAGACAAATGCATGGATGAGTGTCTCCAAGTCTAGTTTTGACACTATTCCTCTGATCTTAGCCATGTTTTTCAGATGGTAAAAAGCTTTGATGTGGCTGTTTAAGTTCAAGTCTGAAATCCATGATTACTCCTAGATTCCTAGCCTGATTCTTTGGTTTGAGAAAGAACGAGAGAGGCTCAAGCCGATGACAACACTTTGTCTTTGTGTCTGTGGGAACAAACTCCACACAGAAAGGACCAGGGCCAGGGATCGAACCCGGGACCTTCCAGCTGTGAATCACGAGCGCTAACCACTGCACCACCACGCCGCCCCAAAAACATGTCCATATGTGTGAGGGTGGATGAGTGAGTGGATGTAAACAATGTCTGCGCATATTCTCTCATTGTGTTAAATACATGAATGAATGAATAAATACAAGTGTTTTAATATGTGTGCACAGTTAGGTCATTCAATAATCATTTGTTGGCGTTTCGTGCTGGCGTTCCCCGTGGACAGTCTCTGGCCGTGTGTTTGCCGCAGGCTGCTCGACCTGCCCACACTGCGCCGAGGCTGTGGGACCCTCTCCTCTATCGATCCAGCGCTGTCCGCCCACGAGAGCGATCCGAGAGCATTTAACGTGACGCGGCTCTCCACAAACTGGCATCAGCACTCCCGGCCCTAATGGAGAGCGATAGGGATCAACTGGAAACGGGCCTCCATCGATTAGGGGGATGTGAATAAACAGATAGAGGGATCGATGCGCGCGGGTCGATAGAAATTATAAGTGTTTTAACAAGCTCCAGTGACTGACGCCGCGAGTTAAGACGTGTGACCGGCGCCAAAGGTCTTATTTTAGCCCTTTGTGCATTTCTACACATCTACAAGTGGACATATCAGGCAAAATAACTTTAAAACAATATAGCGTTAGAGCAATCCTCGCGTTAATCCTGATAGAGTCTTCTACAGTGTCAGCGCTTCGTCCTGTACTTCCTGGATACAATTCCAACATTAAACTTGAAACTGTCCTCCCCAGTATTAAAGTCAGTGGCGTATGGATAGCAGGTTTTTTTTATGTGGCACTTGTACACCAGAGGACGCATCGACAACGCAAACCAATGCAGCAGTGTCTCCGCTCCCGAACGAAACCTTCGGGAACACTCGTAATAAACGGAAACACATCACAGGCGGAGACGAGCACATCACATAACTGTGGTACAGCCATCTAAAAAGACTAAAAACAAGCGTTTAAAGCAGTACTAAGTAACTCCTGCCCCTAGAGGCCATAAGCCCCACTGCAGGTGTCGTAGCATGTTGTGTTTTTTACTCATTAATTGTCCGTGCGAGTAAATATTACGCTGACAGAAAAGACTAAGGGACAGAGGGATATTGTACAATTGTCCAATTACACAATGGAGATATTTTTTTTAACTCAAACTTGGCTGTAAATACTGTTTAAGTGGCGCTAGCCCGCAGTTAGCTTTGCCCGTTAGCCTGTTAGCTTCTTCTTCGTGATTCTATTAGAGTGTATTGCGCCTCCGCCCCGGTGGCAGGGAAAGTTGCAATTGTGGTTTTGTGGCCAAGACACCAGGGGGAGATGAAAGACCCCCCAATCATCCCATTAACACTTGTATTACCCCCAGAGGGACCACGGAAAGGATTGATTAAGGTAAACAAGTTACAGTACTGCTTTAACCTCATGAGCAGCAAATACCCACAGAAACGTCACAAACAGCTCTTATTCATATTCAGAGCATCAGACACAACAAACGCTTTCTGTAAAAGCAGACTATAAACTAACAATGCATTTACCCTAAACACAATGATATGAGAACATAAACGAGTCATGTATGTTCTGCTAAAAGTGAACCGCGCTGTACACTGGCAGAACCGTGAATTACAGGACGGTTCTGTAAGTCACGGAAAATAAACACCGCTAGCATGTTGCGCTCGCCTGAGCTTAACCCACGCCTTCTGAAACCTGAAACTGCTACGACAAAACTTTGGCCGTAGCTACGATTGTCTCTTTGAACAATCGCACAGTGGGGACGAGTGCTCTCGATTTTACCATCCCCACGTCGTGCAGTGTGACATAAAAATCTTAAAAGGCAAAAAAATAAATTGCACAGTGAACACCAGCCATTAAGCTAAGAACAAGTTTGAATGCCCGAATGATCCTGGGAGCTCTGTTGTCGGGGGCTTCGTGCCCCTGGTAGGGTCTCCCATGGCAAACAGGTCCTATAGGTGACGGGTCAGACAAAGAGCGGTTCAGAAGCTCCTTATGAGAGACCAACAGGCCCGGTTAGAACCATGAGGCCGTCCTTCTGTGGACCCACCACCGGCAGGGGGCGCCATAGGGGCTGGTGCAATGTGATTTGGGCAGCTCCAACGGAAAAGTGGAAGAAAATGGACGGATGGACAAGTTTGAATGCCAAAAACCTTCCTAAGAACAAATGTGTGCGTAAGAACGTGTCGTGAATGAGACCCAATATCCATATAATCCATCTGAGCAATGAGGAGCCTCTGCGTGACCTCAGCGTGCCTTGGGCGCTTCGGGACTGATCTCGAACCAGCCCCAATGTGTGTGTACGTGCTGGGACCACGAGCGACCGCCATGTACTGGTCACTGTCATGTCTGTGTGTGTTTGAGCGCAGGGCTAATCAAAACTATAGGTTGAATCTTCCCAACAGGACAGGCCACGTAACAAAGAGGCTCCATTAGAGAACCCCCAGACGTGTATGTCTTCGATGGGCTGTTAGGAAAGCTCCGGAGACTCCTGCTTTTGAACAGAAAGAAAAAAGCAGGAGCGCGAGCTTGGGCGCCTGCCACGACCCGGCCCCAGAAGATTTTTAACTCTGAAGTAGTCCATACATGCTCAGCACAAATGACATCACGACTGCGCCACTTACATTTAAAAGAGCAACGTGACAGTCCACCAAAACCTGCTCTGATGTGCCTTTCAGAAAAACCTTTTGTACAGCGACTACACACGAAATCCAGCTGGTTCAAGTGCTTCTCACGAGATCAAAAAATACGCTTGAGTTTGCTCGAGTTTTGAGAGTCACCTGCTTGTTGTTCGGGTCTCAAGCCGTGAGTGTTGCATTACTCAAAGGCGGCATCAGGCGCATTTCAGAAAAACACCCGCCGTGCACAGAGTTCGCTGCCGAGGGAAACCGAGTAAATGGCCGTCTCTCTCGCCTGAAACGACAGTGAGAAGCCTGTCTCGGGTTTAATGCTCGTCATTTTCACTCTGGAGCGGGGGGGGGGGGGGGCTCTTTCCAGCCTGTTTTCTGCCGTGGGCGACTTTTATGCAACATGCCAGAGAGCTACTTGGAGGATACTTGAGTAACTACTGCGCTTTGGTGGAGTACACTCAAAACAGGAACATGGTATTTCAACACAAAGAGAGATTTAGCTTAAGTGGACTTGAGGCTTCCGGCGAAACACCGCAAAGGGAAAACAATACGTTTAGAGATATTAATTTGAAACTTTTGCTGAAGATTATTAACATAAATCAGAAGTCCCTTATGAGAGACCATGAGGCCGTCCTTCTGTGGACCCATCACCTGCAGGAGGAGCCATAGGGGCTGGTGCAACGACCCGGCATCGGACAAGTGGAAGAAAATGGAAGGTTGGATGTACATTAACATAAATATGAGAAAAGGAATGAATTACGAGTTATTGAAATAAGGCATATGCTGCCGCTAAAAAATATGATGCACAGTAGATTGATGTGTGTAAAATCTACACTGCACTGTTTCTGAGGGCAGCCTTTGTGTTTTTTTTACTTCTCCAGGCCTATGTAAACTAATACGGGAGAAGGGGCGGGCATAATTAATGAGAACCTCAAGAATAAGAGTTACAAAGATTTTTCTCAAAGGGGATTTTGGATCTTGTTTAGTTTTTTAACCTCTTAAGCCGAGCAGATTTGGAGCTTTCAGCCTACGGGCCCAGGTAACGCCTAATTCGAAAGCTACAAAACTCACATAAGCATTGTTGCCCCGTTGTTGTCACTTTCTCTTTGCTTTTTTTGTAGTGGTTTTGTAAAATATTACATATTTTTTGTTGTCTTTTCATCCTCGTTTACTTTGTCATCGCTCCTGAGCTTGGTCAAGGTGGGGGCTGAGAGTTTAATAAGCCAGTATGTGAAATAATCTGTGAAAACTACATTTCCCCTTGTTTTTTTTTGCCGTTCAGGGCTGAATAACTCAGGCTGGGAATTAAATATGAAAAGAATCCCTCAAAATCTTCCCAAGACTGGATAGGTTGGAGTCCATAGGAGCTATGTGGCTATGTTGTTGCATGAGTGAAGCAAAAACCTAATTTTGTTCATCATAAAGACACGAGTGAAACGCCGTCTGAAAGAAGAGGAAAAGCAACAGCAGCTGTGGTTTGAAACGCCTTTCCCGAGCCCAGGCATTTGGATCAGAGGAATCATACGCTTCATTATGATTACAAAAACAGGGGCGCGTTTAAAAAGGCAGGATTGCAAACATGTTTAAAAGGGGATTTTATCGTGACATGATTGCCGGACTCACTCAAACCCACACATATTGAAATAATATCTGAGAGAGGAAGAGAGTGTCAGAGAAATGTAGCCGGTTAAACTATTCCACTGTCACCAAAGCACAAACAAAGAATCACTCTTGCCTTTTACTGTAATTGATTCATGTTTATGTTTTAATGATTGATTTGATCTGTTTTCTTGTAATTTTATCTAACTGTGAAGCGCTTTGAATTGCCTTGTGTTTGAATTGTGCTCTACAAATAAACTTGCCTTGCCTTTGTAGCGCAGATCAGTAAAAACTTAGACGGCGGCCATTTTAGGTGTAGCTATGCCTCAGTCCTCCTAGGAACGCCCCCACCTCCTGGAGACGCCTCTGGACCTTTCGTCACCAGCCGAGCCCCCAACCACTGCTCCTCAGCTCAGCAGAGCCCCCTCCCCGCACAGTGTTGTTGTTTAAATGCCACAGTAGTGTGCTGAAGGGGGCGTGTCGGAAAGCTTCTTAAAGAGACAGAGGCCTATTTCAAGACGTTCAGCACAGCCATTTTGAGAGAGCAATTTTATTCAAGGCAGTTATTTTAATTTACTGCATATACAGACCAACAGAAGGTTACGTCATCATTGTAGTGCTATAGACTGGGGCTATGTGATTGAAAAAAGCATAAAACCCCCTCTTTAACTTTATTGACAGACGTTGAACAATAAAGCCTTTTCTCTCCAGCCCCATTAAATCTTCCGTAGTTAGTGAATGATAATCAACGTGATATAATCCCAGCAACGTATAACCAGGATTATCCCTCTGTGTGCCGCGTCAAAGTCGGATGACTCAGGCCTGTCAATCACAGACCCGGAATTTAGTGCCTGTCCTCCCCATTCGCTCTGCCAGCTGTGTGACGTCACTTTGTGCTGTGTGACGTCACTTTGTGCTGTGTGACGTCACTTTGTGTGCGTGACGTCACTTTGTGTGTGTGACGTCACTTTGTGTGTGTGACGTCACTTTGTGTGTGTGACGTCCGTCGCTCGGCTGCTCGGGTATAAAAGCCAAGTCTCGCACACGCCGCCTTAGCGAGTTGGAGTCATAGCGAGCGAGCGTTTTACATCGATTTTCAGGTTAGCAATTTATTAGCATAGTATTTAGTTAGTTCTTTAGTGTTTCTAGTGTAGTTACTTTAGTGTTTCTAGTGTAGTTACTTTAGTGTTTCTAGTGTAGTTACTTTAGTGTTTCTAGTGTAGTTACTTTAGTGTTTCTAGTGTAGTTACTTTAGTGTTTCTAGTGTAGTTACTTTAGTGTTTCTAGTGTAGTTACTTTAGTGTTTCTAGTGGTTCATTTGCGCTGACAGAGAACTTTCAAGTTTGTGCTAGAGTTTGTATCTTGTAAAATGGGCTAATGAATTTCAAATCTGAGACAAAAAAGCATACATACTTTTTTATTGCAAATTCAACATGAAAACTGAAGGCTCATGTTTTACCGAAACACAATCACAGTTCAGACACTTTTCCTTCCGTCGAGCTCTGGGCGTTGTCCTCTGTGGGTGTTCGTGTGTCTTTTGAGTTGACGTTTGCGGGAAAAGGCTTTGTTACAGGTTAGACAGCTGTAAGGTTTCTCTCCTGTGTGTGTTCTTCTATGTGTGATGAGGTTAGACCGTTGTGTAAATGCTTTGTTACAGGTTAGACAGCTGTAAGGTGTCTCTCCTGTGTGTGTTCTTCTATGTGTGATGAGGTTAGACCGTTGTGTAAAGGCTTTGTTACAGGTTAGACAGCTGTAAGGTGTCTCTCCTGTGTGTGTTCTTCTATGTCTGATGAGGTCAGACCGTTGTGTAAAGGCTTTGTTACAGGTTAGACAGCTGTAAGGTTTCTCTCCTGTGTGTGTTCTTCTATGTCTGATGAGGTCAGACCGTTGTGTAAAGGCTTTGTTACAGGTTGGACAGCTGTAAGGTTTCTCTCCTGTGTGTGTTCTTCTATGTGCGCTTAAGTTAGATGGATTTGCAAATGTTTTCCCACAGGTTGAACAACTGTAGGGCCTCTCTCCTGTGTGTGTTCTAATATGTGTGATTAAGGTAAACTGTCGTGCAAAGGCTTTGTTACAGGTTGGACAGCTGTAAGGTGTCTCTCCTGTGTGTGTTCTTCTATGTCTGATGAGGTCAGACCGTTGTGTAAAGGCTTTGTTACAGGTTGAACAGCTGTAGGGCCTCTCCCCTGTGTGAACTCTAATGTGTCTTTGTAAATGATGTTTTGTCCCAAATCTCTTCTTACAAACTGAGCACTGGTGCTTCTTCTTCTCAGCTCCGTCAGGTCCGGACTTGTCTTCTTTGTGGACAGTGGTCTCTGGTGCAGACTTGAATTTGGGAAATAGACTTGTGCTTCTTGCAGTTGGAAAGCTGGGAGGTTCCCAGTCGTCATCGTTGTCTGTGTCAGACGAGTGCTCAGTGTGTCCCTCAGTCTCTGAGTGGAAATGTGTCTCTGAGCTGATGTCCTCTCCCTGTGTTTCCTCTCGATGCTCAGTTTGTCTTTGTTGAAGCTCTGAGGACTCTTCAGTCTTCACTCTGACAGCACCGGACTCTGGGACAGACCTGAAGATCATTTAAAGAAAGACTTAATAATAACATTTGTGAGTGACAGCAGTGTGACGTGTTGTAAAGTGCTGGAGCCTACACTGGCAGCTGCTCTTCCTCCTGAGAGACGCTCTGCTCTTCTGGCTCCTCTTTAATCCAAGCAGTCTCTGTAAAGTCCTGGTTCAGACCCTGGTTCATCAGGACTGTTCTGCTCAGAGCCTGGTCCAGGATCCTCTGTGTCCTCTGGTTCTCATCTTCAGAGTGAAACAGATCCTCCTCATACTCCGCTGTGGCTCTTTCAAACAGCTCAGAAATATCTTCAGCCGCCGCCGCCAGACGCTCGATCACCAAAGCTCTCAGCGTTTGGACTTTAGACATTTTCACAAACAGGTGAAGCTTCAGCCCTGGACAGAGACGACACAGAAAACAATGAGACTCCACTCTAAAGACGTCTAATTTACATGAAACATTTAGAGTCGGGACTGTTTACAAAAGGCTTCTGATTAGTGGTTGAGAACAAACAGGTATTGTTTTGACCTTATGTTTAGTATCAGGCAGCAACACAGTATAGGAAGATGTCCACTGTGTTAACCACAGAAGTATGTGACATTCCTTTGAAAAAGACAAGAATGACTGAAATGTGTTCATATATGGATTGTTTTCATATTTATGTACATTATTAATTACACAAACTTAAATAATCAATTCATTAATCAGTCCATTGATTGTATACATATGTCCACTATGTTAAATAGGACTCCACTATGTCATTCAAATATGGTCAACATAGTGGACACTAACACGGTGGACATTTTACAATAAAAATTGCTATTACTCTAGCTTGTATTAGCATTATAGCAAACAGGATTTTGATAGTTGATGAGAAATGTACATTTTTACCCAAGAACTTTAAAAAAATATATAATTTGATTGTTTTCTGAACAAAACAGGGTCAGCACAGTGGACGCCACACTACATTTACTTCATAAAACGGCTAAAATTACATTTTTAAACACATAAAGAGTAAGAACCTTTATTCCCTCCACTGGTTTGACGTCACATCAGAAGCTAGAGTCAAGGAGAAGTGGGTGGAACTTACTTGAAGGGACATTCACTTAGGTTAACACAGTGGACAGTGAACCCAGGGACAAACATTAAACCAACATTTTAAACAATTAAAACAAAAATAAACAAAAATAACAATTCAGTATTTAAAATATTGTTTTGTTTTGATACAAGTATATATAAAAAAATATTATTATTTTTGTAATTTTTTTTATTTTTGCAAATGAAATAGTTGAAACTACACTGGGGACAAGGCAAAATCACAAAAATCATGAAAACAAAACATTAAAAAAATATATATACAGAAAAAAAGGGGTCATATCCTTGATTATATAATAGACCACAGTTTGTATTTCACAATAAATATATATAAAGAAAAAAATATTCATATTTACAGAAAATACAGCTTGTTTCAGATTGGGGACGCAAAAGGCACCGCATTTAAAGAATGACCCGGCTAACACTTAAAGTATAAACACATGAATAAAGGCGACAATAACGAAACACATTCTTTAAAATGTTTAAGACAATCCTGTTTAACATATGGGATCAATTAAAAACATGGCTTACCTGTAAAAATGTCAAAAATCCGTAAAAAGTCACAGCGAAAGTTTTTCACTCACAACAGTTTGATTGAGGCGTTGCCGCGGTAACGCATTTCGTACTAAAATATTCACAAATAAACCGGTTTCCCGGAGACGTCTTTTAAAAAATCATAGAAACAAATATGTGTAGAAATGGCATTTTATCCCCGTGGTAGAAGTTCGGCTTATGCGGGAAACTTGTCGCCCGTTCAGTGTATTTTTAATTTCGTCGTTAGCTGCAAACATCGCCAATGAGTGATCAACACTGTCTGGGTTAACAACGTACAGACTTTTATTGATTTTACTGCAGATTTAGCTCAAGTTAAATCTCTTTCAGTGCGTTATTATTATGGCCGATCATGTGGGTGTCTGCAACCCTGACCTCGTGTTGAAGTGGATCTTGGGACGACCCACCAGGTGCTCCAACATGTGTGTAAAAAAAAAACACCTAATTGGTCAAAATAACAAACATGACACACATACGGCGGCCATTCCATATTCACTGCTTCATTGTCAATAAATTCCCTCGTCTCCGGCCTCTGACCCAATCCAGAGAGGTTCTCCCCGTGTGCTGAAGGGGGCGTGTCGGAAAGCTTCTTAAAGAGACAGAGGCCTATTTCAAGACGTTCAGTACAGCCATTTTGAGAGAGCAGTTTTATTCAAGGCAGTTATTTTAATTTACTGCATATACAGACCAACAGAAGGTTACGTCATCATTGTAGTGCTATAGACTGGTGCTATGTGATTGAAAAAAGCATAATACCCCCTCTTTAACTTTATTGACAGACGTTGAACAATAAAGCCTTTTCTCTCCAGCCCCATTAAATCTTCCGTAGTTAATGAATGATAATCAACGTGATATCATCCCAGCAACGTATAACCAGGATTATCCCTCTGTGTGCCGCGTCAAAGTCGGATGACTCAGGCCTGTCAATCACAGACCCAGAATCTCGTGCCTGTCCTCCCCATTCGCTCTGCCAGCTGTGTGACGTCACTTTGTGTGTGTGACGTCACTTTGAGCTGTGTGACGTCCGTCGCTCGGCTGCTCGGGTATAAAAGCCAAGTCTCGCACACGCCCCCGTAGCGAGTTGGAGTCATAGCGAGCGAGCGTTTTACATCGATTTTCAGGTTAGCAATTTATTAGCATAGTATTTAGTTAGTTCTTTAGCGCAGCGTTTCTAGTGTAGTTACTTTAGCGTTTCTAGTGTAGTTACTTTAGCGTTTCTAGTGTAGTTACTTTAGCGTTTCTAGTGTAGTTACTTTAGCGTTTCTAGTGTAGTTACTTTAGCGTTTCTAGCGTAGTTACTTTAGTGTTTCTAGCGTAGTTACTTTAGTGTTTCTAGTGTAGTTACTTTAGCGTTTCTAGTGTAGTTACTTTAGCGGTTCTAGTGTAGTTACTTTAGCGTTTCTAGTGTAGTTACTTTAGCGTTTCTAGTGTAGTTACTTTAGTGTTTCTAGTGTAGTTACTTTAGCGTTTCTAGTGTAGTTACTTTAGTGTTTCTAGTGTAGTTACTTTAGTGTTTCTAGTGTAGTTACTTTAGCGTTTCTAGTGTAGTTACTTTAGCGTTTCTAGTGTAGTTACTTTAGTGTTTCTAGTGTAGTTACTTTAGTCAGGTAGTTCAGTAGCCGGTCACAGAGACCAGGGAGCGGGAGGATGAGGAGAGAAGACCCGAGACTGGGATTTGATCTACGAGCTCCGCTCTGTGTGTGAACCACAGCACTCACATGCCCCCCTCTCCCACTAAATAAAGACAAAACCCCAAAATATCCAGATTCACTTATTTAGTGGAATGGCTGGATGTTTTCACGTTGAAACTACAGACACGATAAAGCTGTATCGGGCAGACAGAGATAATCAGGGCTGTCAGTGCTGATGGGGCTGAGGGCTTTTTACTGTAGTCTCCCCCAGGGAGAGCTCACAGACACCGGGGGCAGTGGTTAGCCGTCCCCTGCCTTGGAGTCTCAGAGCGGGGCAGTGTGTGACTCAGTGTCCACTAAAGCCAGGAGGGGGAACGGGGAGATACGAGCGCCAAATGTCCGCCGCGTGTGCTCGGCCTGTAGCCGGGACGACGGGCTCGAGAGTCCGGGACAGTGGCGCCACATCGTCTAAATGCGGCATAACGGGAGTCAGTCAGTCCTGGTCACTCGGGCCCTTGGTCTGAGACTGTCAACAGAGCAGAGACCGCCCACACACTCCCCCTCCCCGCGTCCCCCCAAAGCCTCCCGCCATGCCTCTTTCTCTGAGTTTTTTGAATTTTGGGAGTGGGTGGAGTGAGCTCTGGAAGGTGTTTAGTAGCTCTTTAAGGATGTTTTATAATATGACATTTCTGACTTTGAACTATGAACTATGACATGAACCATTCCACATCCTCTTTCTTCCATTAAAACTTGGTTCATTTGCGCTGACAGAGAACTTTCAAGTTTGTGCTAGAGTTTGTGTCTTGTAAAATGGGCTAATGAATTTCAAATCTGAGACAAAAAAGCATACATACTTTTTTATTGCAAATTCAACATGAAAACTGAAGGCTCATGTTTTACCGAAACACAATCACAGTTCAGACACTTTTCCTTCCGTCGAGCTCTGGGTGTTGTCCTCTGTGGGTGTTCGTGTGTCTTTTGAGTTGACGTTTGCGGGCAAAGGCTTTGTTACAGGTTAGACAGCTGTAAGGTTTCTCTCCTGTGTGTGTTCTTCTATGTGTGATGAGGTGAGACCGTTGTGTAAAGGCTTTGTTACAGGTTAGACAGCTGTAAGGTTTCTCTCCTGTGTGTGTTCTTCTATGTGTGATGAGGTCAGACCGTTGTGTAAAGGCTTTGTTACAGGTTAGACAGCTGTAAGGTTTCTCTCCTGTATGTGTTCTTCTATGTCTGATAAGGTCAGACCGTTGTGTAAAGGCTTTGTTACAGGTTAGACAGCTGTAAGGTTTCTCTCCTGTATGTGTTCTTCTATGTGTGATAAGGTGAGACCGTTGTGTAAAGGCTTTGTTACAGGTTAGACAGCTGTAAGGTTTCTCTCCTGTGTGTGTTCTTCTATGTGTGATAAGGTCAGACCGTTGTGTAAATGCTTTGTTACAGGTTGGACAGCTGTAAGGTTTCTCTCCTGTGTGTGTTCTTCTATGTGCGCTTAAGTTAGACGGATTTGCAAATGTTTTCCCACAGGTTGAACAACTGTAGGGCCTCTCCCCGGTGTGAACTCTATTGTGTGTTTGTAAATGCTGTTTTGTCCCAAATCTCTTCTTACAAACTGAGCACTGGTGCTTCTTCTTCTCAGCTCCGTCAGGTCCGGACTTGTCTTCTTTGTGGACAGTGGTCTCTGGTGCAGACTTGAATTTGGGAAATAGACTTGTGCTTCTTGCAGTTGGAAAGCTGGGAGGTTCCCAGTCGTCATCGTTGTCTGTGTCAGACGAGTGCTCAGTGTGTCCCTCAGTCTCTGAGTGGAAATGTGTCTCTGAGCTGATGTCCTCTCCCTGTGTTTCCTCTCGATGCTCAGTTTGTCTTTGTTGAAGCTCTGAGGACTCTTCAGTCTTCACCCTGACAGCACCAGACTCTGGGACAGACCTGAAAATCATTTACAGAAAGACTTAATAATAACATGTGTCAGTGAAACAGCAGTGTGACGTGTTGTAAAGTGCTGGACTTACACTGGCAGCTGCTCTTCCTCCTGAGAGACGCTCTGCTCTTCTGGCTCCTCTTTAATCCAAGCAGTCTCTGTAAAGTCCTGGTTCAGACCCTGGTTCATCAGGACTCTTCTGCTCAGAGCCTGGTCCAGGAGCCGCTGTGTCCTCTGGTTCTCGTCTTCAGAGCGACACAGATCCTCCTCATTCTCCGCTGTGGCTCTTTCAAACAGCTCAGAAATCTCTTCAGCCGCCGCCGCCAGACGCTCGATCACCAAAGCTCACAGCGTTTGGACTTTAGACATTTTCACAAACAGTTGGTGAAGCTTCAGCCCTGGACAGAGACGACACAGAAAACAATGAGACTCCACTCTAAAGACGTCTAATTTACATGAAACATTTAGAGTCGGGACTGTTTACTGTCCTGTCAACATAAGGCTTCTGATTAGTGATTGAGAACAAACAGGTATTGTTTTGACCTTATGTTTACTCAGGCAACACAGTATAAAACAAATAGTGCATCAGTTTTGTGGGAACTTCAGTTTTTCAGTTTATAAAATCCTAATTTACAGTATTTACTGTATATCATTCAACACAATCCCAATCTCGCAGCTGGGTCATTCTTTAAATGCGGTACCTTTTGGGTGTCATAAAATAAAATAAAAAATTAAATAAAAAATAAATAAAAAAAGATTTACTCCTAAAAACAAGGCTGTATACTTTATGAAAAACGTAATGGTCTCGCTCAATATGCAACATTTTATATTTTGTCAAACTTGTCACAGTGTCGCTAGGAAGCTGTCCACTGTGTTAACCACAGAAGTATGTGACATTCCTTTGAAAAAGACAAGAATGACTGAAATGTGTTCATATATGGATTGTTTTCATATTTATGTACATTATTAATTACACAAACTTAAATAATCAATTCATTAATCAGTCCATTGATTGTATACATATGTCCACTATGTTAAATAGGACTCCACCATGTCATTCAAATAAGGTCAACATGGTGGACACTAACACGGTGGACATTTTACAATAAAAATTGCTATTACTCTAGCTTGTATTAGCATTATAGCAAACAAAATTTTGATAGTTGATGAGAAATGTACATTTTTACCCAAGAACTTTAAAAAAATATATAATTTGATTGTTTTCTGAACAAAACAGGGTCAGCACAGTGGACGCCACACTACATTTACTTCATAAAACGGCTAAAATTACATTTTTAAACACATAAAGAGTAAGAACCTTTATTCCCTCCACTGGTTTGACGTCACATCAGAAGCTAGAGTCAAGGAGAAGTGGGTGGAACTTACTTGAAGGGACATTCACTTAGGTTAACACAGTGGACAGTGAACCCAGGGACAAACATTAAACCAACATTTTAAACAATTAAAACAAAAATAAACAAAAATAACAATTCAGTATTTAAAATATTGTTTTGTTTTGATACAAGTATATATAAAAAAATATTATTATTTTTGTAATTTTTTTTTTTTTGCAAATGAAATAGTGGAAACTACACTGGGGACAAGGCAAAATCACAAAAATCATAAAAACAAAACATTAAAAAAAATAATATACAGAAAAAAAAGGGGTCATATCTTTGATTATATAATAGGCCACAGTTTGATGCCCTGATGAAGACCTTTGGCGGTCGAAACGCGTAGGCTGGTCCATTTCCAAATAAAGGACTTTTAATTTTTCTACTTGACTCGAGTGCCTCGGACTTTATTTTCCTGCTTTGATTGTTTTTGCTACTCTGCACAAGCTCTTCCACCTAGCAATCTCTGCAAATTTATCCAAGACCACAGTTTGTATTTCACAATAAATATATATAAAGAAAAAAATATTTATATTTACAGAAAATACAGCTTGTTTCAGACTGGGGACGCAAAAGGCACCGCATTTAAAGAATGACCCGGCTAACACTTAAAGTATAAACACATGAATAAAGGCGACAATAACGAAACACATTCTTTAAAATGTTTAAGACAATCCTGTTTAACATATGGGATCAATTAAAAACATGGCTTACCTGTAAAAATGTCAAAAGTTCCTGAAATCACAGCGAAAGTTTTTCACTCGCAACAGTTTGATTGAGGCGTTGCCGCGGTAACGCATTTCGTACTAAAATATTCACAAATAAACCGGTTTCCCGGAGACGTCTTTTAAAAAATCATAGAAACAAATATGTGTAGAAATGGCATTTTATCCCCGTGTTAGAAGTTCGGCTTATGCGGGAAACTTGTCGCCCGTTCAATGTATTTAAATTCGTCGTTAGCTGCAAACATCGCCAATGAGTGATCAACAAGTCTGGGTTAACAACGTACAGACTTTTATTGATTTTACTTCAGATACCGAGATCAGAGCAGAGACCGCTCATACACTCCCCCTCCCCGCGTCCCCCCAAAGCCTCCCGCCACGCCTCTTTCTCTGAGTTTTTTTTAATTTTGGGAGTGGGTGGAGTGAGCTCTGGAAGGGGTGTTTAGTAGCTCTTTAAGGATGTTTTATAATATGACATTTCTGACTTTGAACTATGACATGAACCATTCCACATCCTCTTTCTTCCATTTCAACTTGGTTCATTTGCGCTGACAGAGAACTTTGTGCTAGAGTTTGTCTCTTGTAAAATGGGCTAATGAATTTCAAATCTGAGACAAAAAAGCATACATACTTTTTTATTGCAAATTCAACATGAAAACTGAAGGCTCATGTTTTACCGAAACACAATCACAGTTCAGACACTTTTCCTTCCGTCGAGCTCTGGGCGTTGTCCTCTGTGGGTGTTCGCGTGTCTTTTGAGTTGACGTTTGCGGGCAAATGCTTTGTTACAGGTTAGACAGCTGTAAGGTGTCTCTCCTGTGTGTGTTCTAATATGTGTGATGAGGTTAGACCGTTGTGTAAATGTTTTGTTACAGGTTAGACAGCTGTAAGGTTTCTCTCCTGTGTGTGTTCTTCTATGTGCGCTTAAGTTAGATGGATTTGCAAATGTTTTCCCACAGGTTGAACAACTGTAGGGCCTCTCTCCTGTGTGTGTTCTTCTATGTGTGATAAGGTCAGACTGTTGTGTAAAGGCTTTGTTACAGGTTAGACAGCTGTAAGGTTTCTCTCCGGTGTGTGTTCTTCTATGTGTGATGAGGTGAGCTTGCTGAGTAAAGGCTTTGTTACAGGTTGAACAACTGTAGGGCCTCTCCCCGGTGTGAACTCTAATGTGTGTTTGTAAATTCTGTTTTCTTCCAAATCTCTTCTTACAAACTGAGCACTGGTGCTTCTTCTTCTCAGCTCCGTCAGGTCCGGACTTGTCTTCTTTGTGGACGGTGGTCTCTGGTGCAGACTTGAATTTGGGAAATAGACTTGTGCTTCTTGCAGTTGGAAAGCTGGGAGGTTCCCAGTCGTCATCGTTGTCTGTGTCAGACGAGTGCTCAGTGTGTCCCTCAGTCTCTGAGTGGAAATGTGTCTCTGAGCTGATGTCCTCTCCCTGTGTTTCCTCTTCAGTCTTCACTCTGACAGCACCATCTGAGACAGACCTGAAAATCATTTAAAGAAAGACTTAATAATAACATTTGTCAGTGACAGCAGTGTGACGTGTTGTAAAGTGCTGGAGCCTACACTGGCAGCTGCTCTTCCTCCTGAGAGACGCTCTGCTCTTCTGGCTCCTCTTTAATCCAAGCAGTCTCTGTAAAGTCCTGGTTCAGACCCTGGTTCATCAGGACTCTTCTGCTCAGAGCCTGGTCCAGGAGCCGCTGTGTCCTCTGGTTCTCATCTTCAGAGTGAAACAGATCCTCCTCATACTCCGCTGTGGCTCTTTCAAACAGCTCAGAAATATCTTCAGCCGCCGCCGCCAGACGCTCGATCACCAAAGCTCTCAGCGTTTGGACTTTAGACATTTTCACAAACAGGTGAAGCTTCAGCCCTGGACAGAGACGACACAGAAAACAGTGAGACTCCACTCTAGAGACGTCTAATTTACATGAAACATTTAGAGTCGGGACTGTTTACAAAAGGCTTCTGATTAGTGGTTGAGAACAAACAGGTATTGTTTTGACCTTATGTTTACTATCAGGCAGCAACACAGTATAGGAAGATGTCCACTGTGTTAACCACAGAAGTATGTGACATTCCTTTGAAAAAGACAAGAATGACTGAAATGTGTTCATATATGGATTGTTTTCATATTTATGTACATTATTAATTACACAAACTTAAATAATCAATTCATTAATCAGTCCATTGATTGTATACATATGTCCACTATGTTAAATAGGACTCCACTATGTCATTCAAATATGGTCAACATAGTGGACACTAACACGGTGGACATTTTACAATAAAAATTGCTATTACTCTAGCTTGTATTAGCATTATAGCAAACAGGATTTTGATAGTTGATGAGAAATGTACATTTTTACCCAAGAACTTTAAAAAAATATATAATTTGATTGTTTTCTGAACAAAACAGGGTCAGCACAGTGGACGCCACACTACATTTACTTCATAAAACGGCTAAAATTACATTTTTAAACACATAAAAAGTAAGAACCTTTATTCCCTCCACTGGTTTGACGTCACATCAGAAGCAAGAGTCAAGGAGAAGTGGGTGGAACTTACTTGAAGGGACATTCACTTAGGTTAACACAGTGGACAGTGAACCCAGGGACAAACATTAAACCAACATTTTAAACAATTAAAACAAAAATAAACAAAAATAACAATTCAGTATTTAAAATATTGTTTTGTTTTGATACAAGTATATATAAAAAAAAAATATTTTTGTAATCTTTTTTATTTTTGCAAATGAAATAGTGGAAACTACCCTGGGGACAAGGCAAAATCACAAAAATCATAAAAACAAAACATTAAAAAATATATATATACAGAAAAAAAGGGGTCATATCCTTGATTATATAATAGACCACAGTTTGTATTTCACAATAAATATATATAAAGAAAAAAATATTTATATTTACAGAAAATACAGCTTGTTTCAGACTGGGGACGCAAAAGGCACCGCATTTAAAGAATGACCCGGCTAACACTTAAAGTATAAACACATGAATAAAGGCGACAATAACGAAACACATTCTTTAAAATGTTTAAGACAATCCTGTTTAACATATGGGATCAATTAAAAACATGGCTTACCTGTAAAAATGTCAAAAGTTCCTGAAATCACAGCCAAAGTTCTTCACTCACAACAGTTTGATTGAGGCGTTGCCGCGGTAACGCATTTCGTACTAAAATATTCACAAATAAACCGGTTTCCCGGAGACGTCTTTTAAAAAATCATAGAAACAAATATGTGTAGAAATTGCATTTTATCCCCGTGTTAGGAGTTCGGCTTATGCGGGAAACTTGTCGCCCGTTCAATGTATTTAAATTCGTCGTTAGCTGCAAACATCGCCAATGAGTGATCAACAAGTCTGGGTTAACAACGTACAGACTTTTATTGATTTTACTGCAGATACCGAGATCAGAGCAGAGACCGCTCATACACTCCCCCTCCCCGCGTCCCCCCAAAGCCTCCCGCCACGCCTCTTTCTCTGAGTTTTTTTAATTTTGGGAGTGGGTGGAGTGAGCTCTGGAAGGGGTGTTTAGTAGCTCTTTAAGGATGTTTTATAATATGACATTTCTGACTTTGAACTATGACATGAACCATTCCACATCCTCTTTCTTCCATTTCAACTTGGTTCATTTGCGCTGACAGAGAACTTTCAAGTTTGTTTCTTGTAAAATGGGCTAATGAATTTCAAATCTGAGACAAAAAAGCATACATACTTTTTTATTGCAAATTCAACATGAAAACTGAAGGCTCATGTTTTACCGAAACACAATCACAGTTCAGACACTTTTCCTTCCGTCGAGCTCTGGGCGTTGTCCTCTGTGGGCGTTCGTGTGTCTTTTGAGTTGACGTTTGCGGGCAAAGGCTTTGTTACAGGTTAGACAGCTGTAAGGTGTCTCTCCTGTGTGTGTTCTAATATGTGTGATGAGGTTAGACCGTTGTGTAAAGGCTTTGTTACAGGTTAGACAGCTGTAAGGTTTCTCTCCTGTGTGTGTTCTAATATGTGTGATTAAGGTAAGCTGTCGTGCAAAGGCTTTGTTACAGGTTAGACAGCTGTAAGGTGTCTCTCCTGTGTGTGTTCTTCTATGTCTGATGAGGTTAGACCGCCGTGTAAAGGCTTTGTTACAGGTTGAACAGCTGTAGGGCCTCTCCCCTGTGTGAACTCTAATGTGTCTTTGTAAATGATGTTTTGTCCCAAATCTCTTCTTACAAACTGAGCACTGGTGCTTCTTCTTCTCAGCTCCGTCAGGTCCGGACTTGTCTTCTTTGTGGACAGTGGTCTCTGGTGCAGACTTGAATTTGGGAAATAGACTTGTGCTTCTTGCAGTTGGAAAGCTGGGAGGTTCCCAGTCGTCATCGTTGTCTGTGTCAGACGAGTGCTCAGTGTGTCCCTCAGTCTCTGAGTGGAAATGTGTCTCTGAGCTGATGTCCTCTCCCTGTGTTTCCTCTTCAGTCTTCACTTTGACAGCACCGGACTCTGGGACAGACCTGAAGATCATTTAAAGAAAGACTTAATAATAACATTTGTCAGTGACAGCAGTGTGACGTGTTGTAAGTGCTGGAGCCTACACTGGCAGCTGCTCTTCCTCCTGAGAGACGCTCTGCTCTTCTGGCTCCTCTTTAATCCAAGCAGTCTCTGTAAAGTCCTGGTTCAGACCCTGGTTCCACAGGACTCTTCTGCTCAGAGCCTGGTCCAGGAGCCGCTGTGTCCTCTGGTCCTCGTCTTCAGAGAGACACAGATCCTCCTCATTCTCCGCTGTGGCTCTTTCAAACAGCTCAGAAATCTCTTCAGCCGCCGCCGCCAGACGCTCGATCACCAAAGCTCTCAGCGTTTGGACTTTAGACATTTTCACAAACAGGTGGTGAAGCTTCAGCCCTGGACAGAGACGACACAGAAAACAATGAGACTCCACTCTAAACACGTCTAATTTACATGAAACATTTAGAGTCGGGACTGTTTACAAAAGGCTTCTGATTAGTGGTTGAGAACAAACAGGTATTGTTTTGACCTTATGTTTACTATCAGGCAACACAGTATAAAACAAATAGTGCATCAGTTTTGTGGGAACTTCAGTTTTTCAGTTTATAAAATCCTAATTTACAGTATTTACTGTATATCGTTCAGTGCGACGACACAAATCCCAATCTCGCGGCTAACACTTAAAGTATAAACACATGAATAAAGGCGACAATAATGAAACACATTCTTTAAAATGTTTAAGACAATCCTGTTTAACATATGGGATCAATTAAAAACATGGCTTACCTGTAAAAATGTCAAAAATCCGTAAAAAATCACAGCCAACGTTTTTCACTCGCAACAGTTTGATTGAGGCGTTGCCGCGGTAACGCATTTCGTACTAAAATATTCACAAATAAACCGGTTTCCCGGAGACGTCTTTTAAAAAATCATAGAAACAAATATGTGTAGAAATGGCATTTTATCCCCGTGGTAGAAGTTCGGCTTATGCGGGAAACTTGTCGCCCGTTCAATGTATTTTTAATTTCGTCGTTAGCTGCAAACATCGCCAATGAGTGATCGACACTGTCTGGGTTAACAACGTACAGACTTTTATTGATTTTACTGCAGATTTAGCTCAAGTTAAATCTCTTTCAGTGCGTTATTATTATGGCCGATCATGTGGGTGTCTGCAACCCTGACCTCGTGTTGAAGTGGATCTCGGGACGACCCACCAGGTGCTCCAACATGTGTGTAAAAAAAAAAACACCTAATTGGTCAAAATAACAAACATGACACACATACGGCGGCCATTCCATATTCGCTGCTTCACTGTCAATAAATTCCCTCATCTCCGGCCTCTGACCCAATCCAGAGAGGTTCTCCCCGTGTGCTGAAGGGGGCGTGTCGGAAAGCTTCTTAAAGAGACAGAGGCCTATTTCAAGACGTTCAGTACAGCCATTTTGAGAGAGCAGTTTTATTCAAGGCAGTTATTTTAATTTACTGCATATACAGACCAACAGAAGGTCATCATTGTAGTGCTATAGACTGGTGCTATGTGATTGAAAAAAGCATAATACCCCTTCTTTAACTTTATTGACAGACGTTGAACAATAAAGCCTTTACTATCCAGCCCCATTAAATCTTCCGTAGTTAATGAATGATAATCAACGTGATATCATCCCAGCAACGTATAACCAGGACTATCCCTCTGTGTGCCTTTAAGGATGTTTTATAATATGACATTTCTGACTTTGAACTATAAACTATGACATGAACCATTCCACATCCTCTTTCTTCCATTTCAACTTGGTTCATTTGCGCTGACAGAGAACTTTCAAGTTTGTCTCTTGTAAAATGGGCTAATGAATTTCAAATCTGAGACAAAAAAGCATACATACTTTTTTATTGCAAATTCAACATGAAAACTGAAGGCTCATGTTTTACCGAAACACAATCACAGTTCAGACACTTTTCCTTCCGTCGAGCTCTGGGCGTTGTCCTCTGTGGGTGTTCGTGTGTCTTTTGAGTTGACGTTTGCGGGCAAAGGCTTTGTTAGACAGCTGTAAGGTGTTTCTCCTGTGTGTGTTCTTCTATGTCTGATGAGGTCAGACCGTTGTGTAAAGGCTTTGTTACAGGTTATACAGCTGTAAGGTTTCTCTCCTGTGTGTGTTCTTCTATGTGTGATAAGGTGAGACCGTTGTGTAAAGGCTTTGTTACAGGTTAGACAGCTGTAAGGTTTCTCTCCTGTGTGTGTTCTTCTATGTGTGATAAGGTGAGACTGTTGTGTAAAGGCTTTGTTACAGGTTAGACAGCTGTAAGGTTTCTCTTCTGTGTGTGTTCTTCTATGTGTGATAAGGTGAGACCGTTGTGTAAAGGCTTTGTTACAGGTTGAACAGCTGTAGGGCCTCTCCCCTGTGTGAACTCTAATGTGTGTTTGTAAATGCTGTTTTGTCCCAGATCTCTTCTTACAAACTGAGCACTGGTGCTTCTTCTTCTCAGCTCCGTCAGGTCTGGACTTGTCTTCTTTGTGGACAGTGGTCTCTGGTGCAGACTTGAATTTGGGAAATAGACTTGTGCTTCTTGCAGTTGGAAAGCTGGGAGGTTCCCAGTCGTCATCGTTGTCTGTGTCAGACGAGTGCTCAGTGTGTCCCTCAGTCTCTGAGTGGAAATGTGTCTCTGAGCTGATGTCCTCTCCCTGTGTTTCCTCTTCAGTCTTCACTCTGACAGCACCGGACTCTGGGACAGACCTGAAAATCATTTAAAGAAAGACTTAATAATAACATGTGTCAGTGAAACAGCAGTGTGACGTGTTGTAAAGTGCTGGAGCCTACACTGGCAGCTGCTCTTCCTCCTGAGAGACGCTCTGCTCTTCTGGCTCCTCTTTAATCCAAGCAGTCTCTGTAAAGTCCTGGTTCAGACCCTGGTTCCACAGGACTCTTCTGCTCAGAGCCTGGTCCAGGAGCCGCTGTGTCCTCTGGTCCTCGTCTTCAGAGAGACACAGATCCTCCTCATTCTCCGCTGTGGCTCTTTCAAACAGCTCAGAAATCTCTTCAGCCGCCGCCGCCAGACGCTCGATCACCAAAGCTCTCAGCGTTTGGACTTTAGACATTTTCACAAACAGGTGAAGCTTCAGCCCTGGACAGAGACGACACAGAAAACAATGAGACTCCACTCTAGAGACGTCTAATTTACATGAAACATTTAGAGTCGGGACTGTTTACAAAAGGCTTCTGATTAGTGGTTGAGAACAAACAGGTATTGTTTTGACCTTATGTTTACTCAGGCAACACAGTATAAAACAAATAGTGCATCAGTTTTGTGGGAACTTCAGTTTTTCAGTTTATAAAATCCTAATTTACAGTATTTACTGTATATCATTCAGTGCGACGACACAATCCCAATCTCGCGGCTAACACTTAAAGTATAAACACATGAATAAAGGTGACAATAATGAAACACATTCTTTAAAATGTTTAAGACAATCCTGTTTAACATATGGGATCAATTAAAAACATGGCTTACCTGTAAAAATGTCAAAAATCCGTAAAAAATCACAGCGAAAGTTTTTCACTCGCAACAGTTTGATTGAGGCGTTGCCGCGGTAACGCATTTCATACTAAAATATTCACAAATAAACCGGTTTCCCGGAGACTTCTTTTAAAAAATCATAGAAACAAATATGTGTAGAAATGGCATTTTATCCCCGTGTTAGAAGTTCGGCTTATGCGGGAAACTTGTCGCCCGTTCAGTGTATTTTTAAATTCGTCGTTAGCTGCAAACATCGCCAATGAGTGATCAACACTGTCTGGGTTAACAACGTACAGACTTTTATTGATTTTACTGCAGATTTAGCTCAAGTTAAATCTCTTTCAGTGCGTTATTATTATCGCCGATCATGTGGGTGTCTGCAACCCTGACCTCGTGTTGAAGTGGATCTCGGGACGACCCACGAGGGGCTCCAACATGTGTGTAAAAAAAAAACACCTAATTGGTCAAAATAACAAACATGACACACGTACGGCGGCCATTCCATATTCGCTGCTTCACTGTCAATAAATTCCCTCGTCTCCGGCCTCTGACCCAATCCAGAGAGGTTCTTCCCCCCCCCACAAACAACGCTCTTCCTGGTTACCGATTGATTAGAAGCCGCAGGTCAGAAACGTTTTCATTTTGTGTTGCTGCAATGAAAAAAAAGATGCATATTTTCTGCCTCAGTTGTTTCTTTTTTATCACCATTTCCTGACAAAATGGTGCCAAGCCAAGCCAACCAACCACTGCTCCTCAGCTCAGCAGAGCCCCCTCCCCGCACAGTGTTGCTGTTTAAATGCCACAGTAGTGTGCTGAAGGGGGCGTGTCGGAAAGCTTCTTAAAGAGACAGAGGCCTATTTCAAGACGTTCAGTACGGCCATTTTGAGAGAGCAATTTTATTCAAGGCAGTTATTTTAATTGACTGCATATACAGACCAACAGAAGGTTACGTCATAATTGTAGTGCTATAGACTGGTGCTATGTGATTGAAAAAAGCATAATACCCCCTCTTTAACTTTATTGACAGACGTTGAACAATAAAGCCTTTTCTATCCAGCCCCATTAAATCTTCCGTAGTTAATGAATGATAATCAACGTGATATCATCCCAGCAACGTATAACCAGGATTATCCCTCTGTGTGCCGCGTCAAAGTCGGATGACTCAGGCCTGTCAATCACAGACCCAGAATCTCGTGCCTGTCCTCCCCATTCGCTCTGCCAGCTGTGTGACGTCACTTTGTGTGTGTGACGTCACTTTGTGTGTGTGACGTCACTTTGTGCTGTGTGACGTCACTTTGTGTGTGTGACGTCACTTTGTGTGTGTGACGTCACTTTGAGCTGTGTGACGTCCGTCGCTCGGCTGCTCGGGTATAAAAGCCAAGTCTCGCACACGCCGCCTTAGCGAGTTGGAGTCATAGCGAGCGAGCGTTTTACATCGATTTTCAGGTTAGCAATTTATTAGCATAGTATTTAGTTAGTTCTTTAGTGTTTCTAGTGTAGTTACTTTAGTGTTTCTAGTGTAGTTACTTTAGTGTTTCTAGTGTAGTTACTTTAGCGTTTCTAGTGTAGTTACTTTAGCGTTTCTAGCGTAGTTACTTTAGCGTTTCTAGTGTAGTTACTTTAGCGTTTCTAGTGTAGTTACTTTAGCGTTTCTAGTGTAGTTACTTTAGCGTTTCTAGTGTAGTTACTTTAGCGTTTCTAGTGTAGTTACTTTAGCGTTTCTAGCGTAGTTACTTTAGCGTTTCTAGTGTAGTTACTTTAGCGTTTCTAGTGTAGTTACTTTAGCGTTTCTAGTGTAGTTACTTTAGCGTTTCTAGTGTAGTTACTTTAGCGTTTCTAGCGTAGTTACTTTAGTGTTTCTAGCGTAGTTACTTTAGTGTTTCTAGTGTAGTTACTTTAGCGTTTCTAGTGTAGTTACTTTAGCGGTTCTAGTGTAGTTACTTTAGCGTTTCTAGTGTAGTTACTTTAGCGTTTCTAGTGTAGTTACTTTAGTGTTTCTAGTGTAGTTACTTTAGCGTTTCTAGTGTAGTTACTTTAGTGTTTCTAGTGTAGTTACTTTAGTGTTTCTAGTGTAGTTACTTTAGCGTTTCTAGTGTAGTTACTTTAGCGTTTCTAGTGTAGTTACTTTAGTGTTTCTAGTGTAGTTACTTTAGTCAGGTAGTTCAGTAGCCGGTCACAGAGACCAGGGAGCGGGAGGATGAGGAGAGAAGACCCGAGACTGGGATTTGATCCATGAGCTCCGCTCTGTGTGTGAACCACAGCACTCACATGCCCCCCTCTCCGAGTAAATAAAGACAAAACCCCAAAATATCCAGATTCACTTATTTAGTGGAATGGCTGGATGTTTTCACGTTCAAACTACAGACACGATAAAGCTGTATCGGGCAGACAGAGATAATCAGGGCTGTCAGTGCTGATGGGGCTGAGGGCTTTTTACTGTAGTCTCCCCCAGGGAGAGCTCACAGACACCGGGGGCAGTGGTTAGCCGTCCCCTGCCTTGGAGTCTCAGAGCGGGGCAGTGTGTGACTCAGTGTCCACTAAAGCCAGGAGGGGGAACGGGGAGATACGAGCGCCAAATGTCCGCCGCGTGTGCTCGGCCTGTAGCCGGGATGACGGGCTCGAGAGTCCGGGACAGTGGCGCCACATCGTCTAAATGCGGCATAACGGGAGTCAGTCAGTCCTGGTCACTCGGGCCCTTGGTCTGAGACTGTCAACAGAGCAGAGACCGCCCACACACTCCCCCTCCCCGCGTCCCCCCAAAGCCTCCCGCCATGCCTCTTTCTCTGAGTTTTTTGAATTTTGGGAGTGGGTGGAGTGAGCTCTGGAAGGTGTTTAGTAGCTCTTTAAGGATGTTTTATAATATGACATTTCTGACTTTGAACTATGAACTATGACATGAACCATTCCACATCCTCTTTCTTCCATTAAAACTTGGTTCATTTGCGCTGACAGAGAACTTTCAAGTTTGTGCTAGAGTTTGTGTCTTGTAAAATGGGCTAATGAATTTCAAATCTGAGACAAAAAAGCATACATACGTTTTTATTGCAAATTCAACATGAAAACAACATGAAAAAAGCTCATGTTTTACCGAAACACAATCACAGTTCAGACACTTTTCCTTCCGTCGAGCTCTGGGCGTTGTCCTCTGTGGGTGTTCGTGTGTCTTTTGAGTTGACGTTTGCGGGCAAAGGCTTTGTTACAGGTTAGACAGCTGTAAGGTTTCTCTCCTGTGTGTGTTCTTCTATGTGTGATGAGGTGAGACCGTTGTGTAAAGGCTTTGTTACAGGTTAGACAGCTGTAAGGTTTCTCTCCTGTGTGTGTTCTTCTATGTGTGATGAGGTCAGACCGTTGTGTAAAGGCTTTGTTACAGGTTAGACAGCTGTAAGGTTTCTCTCCTGTATGTGTTCTTCTATGTCTGATAAGGTCAGACCGTTGTGTAAAGGCTTTGTTACAGGTTAGACAGCTGTAAGGTTTCTCTCCTGTATGTGTTCTTCTATGTGTGATAAGGTGAGACCGTTGTGTAAAGGCTTTGTTACAGGTTAGACAGCTGTAAGGTTTCTCTCCTGTGTGTGTTCTTCTATGTGTGATAAGGTCAGACCGTTGTGTAAATGCTTTGTTACAGGTTGGACAGCTGTAAGGTTTCTCTCCTGTGTGTGTTCTTCTATGTGCGCTCTACTCTGAGCAGAAGAGTCCTGATGAACCAGGGTCTGAACCAGGACTTTACAGAGACTGCTTGGATTAAAGAGGAGCCAGAAGAGCAGAGCGTCTCTCAGGAGGAAGAGCAGCTGCCAGTGTAGGCTCCAGCACTTTACAACACGTCACACTGCTGTCACTGACAAATGTTATTATTAAGTCTTTCTTTAAATGATTTTCAGGTCTGTCTCAGATGGTGCTGTCAGAGTGAAGACTGAAGAGGAAACACAGGGAGAGGACATCAGCTCAGAGACACATTTCCACTCAGAGACTGAGGGACACACTGAGCACTCGTCTGACACAGACAACGATGACGACTGGGAACCTCCCAGCTTTCCAACTGCAAGAAGCACAAGTCTATTTCCCAAATTCAAGTCTGCACCAGAGACCACCGTCCACAAAGAAGACAAGTCCGGACCTGACGGAGCTGAGAAGAAGAAGCACCAGTGCTCAGTTTGTAAGAAGAGATTTGGAAGAAAACAGAATTTACAAACACACATTAGAGTTCACACCGGGGAGAGGCCCTACAGTTGTTCAACCTGTAACAAAGCCTTTACTCAGCAAGCTCACCTCATCACACATAGAAGAACACACACCGGAGAGAAACCTTACAGCTGTCTAACCTGTAACAAAATCAATAAAAGTCTGTACGTTGTTAACCCAGACTTGTTGATCACTCATTGGCGATGTTTGCAGCTAACGACGAATTAAAAATACATTGAATGGGCGACAAGTTTCCCGCATAAGCCGAACTTCTAACACGGGGATAAAATGCCATTTCTACACATATTTGTTTCTATGATTTTTTAAAAGACGTCTCCGGGAAACCGGTTTATTTGTGAATATTTTAGTACGAAATGCGTTACCGCGGCAACGCCTCAATCAAACTGTTGCGAGTGAAAAACTTTCGCTGTGATTTCAGGAACTTTTGACATTTTTACAGGTAAGCCATGTTTTTAATTGATCCCATATGTTAAACAGGATTGTCTTAAACATTTTAAAGAATGCGTTTCATTATTGTCGCCTTTATTCATGTGTTTATACTTTAAGTGTTAGCCGGGTCATTCTTTAAATGCGGTGCCTTTTGCGTCCCCAGTCTGAAACAAGCTGTATTTTCTGTAAATATAAATATTTTTTTCTTTATATATATTTATTGTGAAATACAAACTGTGGTCTTGGATAAATTTGCAGAGATTGCTAGGTGGAAGAGCTTGTGCAGAGTAGCAAAAACAATCAAAGCAGGAAAATAAAGTCCGAGGCACTCGAGTCAAGTAGAAAAATTAAAAGTCCTTTATTTGGAAATGGACCAGCCTACGCGTTTCGACCGCCAAAGGTCTTCATCAGGGCATCAAACTGTGGCCTATTATATAATCAAAGATATGACCCCTTTTTTTTCTGTATATTATTTTTTTTAATGTTTTGTTTTTATGATTTTTGTGATTTTGCCTTGTCCCCAGTGTAGTTTCCACTATTTCATTTGCAAAAAAAAAAAAATTACAAAAATAATAATATTTTTTTATATATACTTGTATCAAAACAAAACAATATTTTAAATACTGAATTGTTATTTTTGTTTATTTTTGTTTTAATTGTTTAAAATGTTGGTTTAATGTTTGTCCCTGGGTTCACTGTCCACTGTGTTAACCTAAGTGAATGTCCCTTCAAGTAAGTTCCACCCACTTCTCCTTGACTCTAGCTTCTGATGTGACGTCAAACCAGTGGAGGGAATAAAGGTTCTTACTGTGTTAACCACAGAAGTATGTGACATTCCTTTGAAAAAGACAAGAATGACTGAAATGTGTTCATATATGGATTGTTTTCATATCTATGTACATTATTAATTACACAAACTTAAATAATCAATTCATTAATCAGTCCATTGATTGTATACATATGTCCACTATGTTAAATAGGACTCCACCATGTCATTCAAATATGGTCAACATAGTGGACACTAACACCGTGGACATTTTACAATAAAAATTGCTATTACTCTAGCTTGTATTAGCATTATAGCAAACAAAATTTTGATAGTTGATGAGAAATGTACAGTTTTACCCAAGAACTTTTAAAAAATATATAATTTGATTGTTTTCTGAACTAAAAAAGGGTCAACACAGTGGACGCCACACTACATTTACTTCATAAAACGGCTAAAATTACATTTTTAAACACATAAAAAGTAAGAACCTTTTTTCCCTCCACTGGTTTGACGTCACATCAGAAGCTAGAGTCAAGGAGAAGTGGGTGGAACTTACTTGAAGGGACATTCACTTAGGTTAACACAGTGGACAGTGAACCCAGGGACAATCATTAAACCAACATTTTAAACAATTAAAACAAAACTAAACAAAAATAACAATTCAGTATTTAAAATATTGTTTTGTTTTGATACAAGTATATATAAAAAAAATATTATTATTTTTGTAATTTTTGTTTTTTTTTGCAAATGAAATAGTGGAAACTACACTGGGGACAAGGCAAAATCACAAAAAACATAAAAACAAAACATTAAAAAAAAAAATATACAGAAAAAAAAGGGGTCATATCCTTGATTATATAATAGACCACAGTTTGTATTTCACAATAAATATATATAAAGAAAAAAATATTCATATTTACAGAAAATACAGCTTGTTTTTAGACTCGGGACGCAAAAAGCATCGCATTTAAAGAATGACCCGGCTAACACTTAAAGTATAAACACATGAATAAAGGCGACAATAACGAAACACATTCTTTAAAATGTTTAAGACAATCCTGTTTAACATATGGGATCAATTAAAAACATGGCTTACCTGTAAAAATGTCAAAAGTTCCTGAAATCACAGCCAAAGTTTTTCACTCACAACAGTTTGATTGAGGCGTTGCCGCGGTAACGCGTTTCGTACTAAAATATTCACAAATAAACCGGTTTCCCGGAGACGTCTTTTAAAAAATCATAGAAACAAATATGTGTAGAAATGGCATTTTATCCCCGTGTTAGGAGTTCGGCTTATGCGGGAAACTTGTCGCCCGTTCAGTGTATTTTTAAATTCGTCGTTAGCTGCAAACATCGCCAATGAGTGATCAACAAGTCTGGGTTAACAACGTACAGACTTTTATTGATTTTACTTCAGATACCGAGATCAGAGCAGAGACCGCTCATACACTCCCCCTCCCCGCGTCCCCCCAAAGCCTCCCGCCACGCCTCTTTCTCTGAGTTTTTTTAATTTTGGGAGTGGGTGGAGTGAGCTCTGGAAGGGGTGTTTAGTAGCTCTTTAAGGATGTTTTATAATATGACATTTCTGACTTTGAACTATGACATGAACCATTCCACATCCTCTTTCTTCCATTTCAACTTGGTTCATTTGCGCTGACAGAGAACTTTCAAGTTTGTCTCTTGTAAAATGGGCTAATGAATTTCAAATCTGAGACAAAAAAGCATACATACTTTTTTATTGCAAATTCAACATGAAAACTGAAGGCTCATGTTTTACCGAAACACAATCACAGTTCAGACACTTTTCCTTCCGTCGAGCTCTGGGCGTTGTCCTCTGTGGGTGTTCGCGTGTCTTTTGAGTTGACGTTTGCGGGCAAATGCTTTGTTACAGGTTAGACAGCTGTAAGGTGTCTCTCCTGTGTGTGTTCTAATATGTGTGATGAGGTTAGACCGTTGTGTAAAGGCTTTGTTACAGGTTAGACAGCTGTAAGGTGTCTCTCCGGTGTGTGTTCTTCTATGTGTGATGAGGTGAGCTTGCTGAGTAAAGGCTTTGTTACAGGTTGAACAGCTGTAGGGCCTCTCCCCGGTGTGAACTCTAATGTGTGTTTGTAAATTCTGTTTTCTTCCAAATCTCTTCTTACAAACTGAGCACTGGTGCTTCTTCTTCTCAGCTCCGTCAGGTCCGGACTTGTCTTCTTTGTGGACAGTGGTCTCTGGTGCAGTCTTGAATTTGGGAAATAGACTTGTGCTTCTTGCAGTTGGAAAGCTGGGAGGTTCCCAGTCGTCATCGTTGTCTGTGTCAGACGAGTGCTCAGTGTGTCCCTCAGTCTCTGAGTGGAAATGTGTCTCTGAGCTGATGTCCTCTCCCTGTGTTTCCTCTCGATGCTCAGTTTGTCTTTGTTGAAGCTCTGAGGACTCTTCAGTCTTCACCCTGACAGCACCGGACTCTGAGACAGACCTGAAAATCATTTACAGAAAGACTTAATAATAACATGTGTCAGTGAAACAGCAGTGTGACGTGTTGTAAAGTGCTGGAGCCTACACTGGCAGCTGCTCTTCCTCCTGAGAGACGCTCTGCTCTTCTGGCTCCTCTTTAATCCAAGCAGTCTCTGTAAAGTCCTGGTTCAGACCCTGGTTCATCAGGACTGTTCTGCTCAGAGCCTGGTCCAGGAGCCGCTGTGTCCTCTGGTTCTCATCTTCAGAGTGAAACAGATCCTCCTCATACTCCGCTGTGGCTCTTTCAAACAGCTCAGAAATATCTTCAGCCGCCGCCGCCAGACGCTCGATCACCAAAGCTCTCAGCGTTTGGACTTTAGACATTTTCACAAACAGGTGAAGCTTCAGCCCTGGACAGAGACGACACAGAAAACAGTGAGACTCCACTCTAGAGACGTCTAATTTACATGAAACATTTAGAGTCGGGACTGTTTACAAAAGGCTTCTGATTAGTGGTTGAGAACAAACAGGTATTGTTTTGACCTTATGTTTACTATCAGGCAGCAACACAGTATAGGAAGATGTCCACTGTGTTAACCACAGAAGTATGTGACATTCCTTTGAAAAAGACAAGAATGACTGAAATGTGTTCATATATGGATTGTTTTCATATTTATGTACATTATTAATTACACAAACTTAAATAATCAATTCATTAATCAGTCCATTGATTGTATACATATGTCCACTATGTTAAATAGGACTCCACTATGTCATTCAAATATGGTCAACATAGTGGACACTAACACGGTGGACATTTTACAATAAAAATTGCTATTACTCTAGCTTGTATTAGCATTATAGCAAACAGGATTTTGATAGTTGATGAGAAATGTACATTTTTACCCAAGAACTTTAAAAAAATATATAATTTGATTGTTTTCTGAACAAAACAGGGTCAGCACAGTGGACGCCACACTACATTTACTTCATAAAACGGCTAAAATTACATTTTTAAACACATAAAAAGTAAGAACCTTTATTCCCTCCACTGGTTTGACGTCACATCAGAAGCAAGAGTCAAGGAGAAGTGGGTGGAACTTACTTGAAGGGACATTCACTTAGGTTAACACAGTGGACAGTGAACCCAGGGACAAACATTAAACCAACATTTTAAACAATTAAAACAAAAATAAACAAAAATAACAATTCAGTATTTAAAATATTGTTTTGTTTTGATACAAGTATATATAAAAAAAAAATATTTTTGTAATCTTTTTTATTTTTGCAAATGAAATAGTGGAAACTACCCTGGGGACAAGGCAAAATCACAAAAATCATAAAAACAAAACATTAAAAAAAATATATATACAGAAAAAAAGGGGTCATATCCTTGATTATATAATAGACCACAGTTTGTATTTCACAATAAATATATATAAAGAAAAAAATATTTATATTTACAGAAAATACAGCTTGTTTCAGACTGGGGACGCAAAAGGCACCGCATTTAAAGAATGACCCGGCTAACACTTAAAGTATAAACACATGAATAAAGGCGACAATAACGAAACACATTCTTTAAAATGTTTAAGACAATCCTGTTTAACATATGGGATCAATTAAAAACATGGCTTACCTGTAAAAATGTCAAAAGTTCCTGAAATCACAGCCAAAGTTCTTCACTCACAACAGTTTGATTGAGGCGTTGCCGCGGTAACGCATTTCGTACTAAAATATTCACAAATAAACCGGTTTCCCGGAGACGTCTTTTAAAAAATCATAGAAACAAATATGTGTAGAAATTGCATTTTATCCCCGTGTTAGGAGTTCGGCTTATGCGGGAAACTTGTCGCCCGTTCAATGTATTTAAATTCGTCGTTAGCTGCAAACATCGCCAATGAGTGATCAACAAGTCTGGGTTAACAACGTACAGACTTTTATTGATTTTACTTCAGATACCGAGATCAGAGCAGAGACCGCTCATACACTCCCCCTCCCCGCGTCCCCCCAAAGCCTCCCGCCACGCCTCTTTCTCTGAGTTTTTTTTAATTTTGGGAGTGGGTGGAGTGAGCTCTGGAAGGGGTGTTTAGTAGCTCTTTAAGGATGTTTTATAATATGACATTTCTGACTTTGAACTATGACATGAACCATTCCACATCCTCTTTCTTCCATTTCAACTTGGTTCATTTGCGCTGACAGAGAACTTTGTGCTAGAGTTTGTCTCTTGTAAAATGGGCTAATGAATTTCAAATCTGAGACAAAAAAGCATACATACTTTTTTATTGCAAATTCAACATGAAAACTGAAGGCTCATGTTTTACCGAAACACAATCACAGTTCAGACACTTTTCCTTCCGTCGAGCTCTGGGCGTTGTCCTCTGTGGGTGTTCGCGTGTCTTTTGAGTTGACGTTTGCGGGCAAATGCTTTGTTACAGGTTAGACAGCTGTAAGGTGTCTCTCCTGTGTGTGTTCTAATATGTGTGATGAGGTTAGACCGTTGTGTAAATGTTTTGTTACAGGTTAGACAGCTGTAAGGTGTCTCTCCTGTGTGTGTTCTTCTATGTGCGCTTAAGTTAGATGGATTTGCAAATGTTTTCCCACAGGTTGAACAACTGTAGGGCCTCTCTCCTGTGTGTGTTCTTCTATGTGTGATAAGGTCAGACTGTTGTGTAAAGGCTTTGTTACAGGTTAGACAGCTGTAAGGTTTCTCTCCGGTGTGTGTTCTTCTATGTGTGATGAGGTGAGCTTGCTGAGTAAAGGCTTTGTTACAGGTTGAACAACTGTAGGGCCTCTCCCCGGTGTGAACTCTAATGTGTGTTTGTAAATTCTGTTTTCTTCCAAATCTCTTCTTACAAACTGAGCACTGGTGCTTCTTCTTCTCAGCTCCGTCAGGTCCGGACTTGTCTTCTTTGTGGACGGTGGTCTCTGGTGCAGACTTGAATTTGGGAAATAGACTTGTGCTTCTTGCAGTTGGAAAGCTGGGAGGTTCCCAGTCGTCATCGTTGTCTGTGTCAGACGAGTGCTCAGTGTGTCCCTCAGTCTCTGAGTGGAAATGTGTCTCTGAGCTGATGTCCTCTCCCTGTGTTTCCTCTTCAGTCTTCACTCTGACAGCACCATCTGAGACAGACCTGAAAATCATTTAAAGAAAGACTTAATAATAACATTTGTCAGTGACAGCAGTGTGACGTGTTGTAAAGTGCTGGAGCCTACACTGGCAGCTGCTCTTCCTCCTGAGAGACGCTCTGCTCTTCTGGCTCCTCTTTAATCCAAGCAGTCTCTGTAAAGTCCTGGTTCAGACCCTGGTTCATCAGGACTCTTCTGCTCAGAGCCTGGTCCAGGAGCCGCTGTGTCCTCTGGTTCTCATCTTCAGAGTGAAACAGATCCTCCTCATACTCCGCTGTGGCTCTTTCAAACAGCTCAGAAATATCTTCAGCCGCCGCCGCCAGACGCTCGATCACCATAGCTCTCAGCGTTTGGACTTTAGACATTTTCACAAACAGATGGTGAAGCTTCAGCCCTGGACAGAGACGACACAGAAAACAATGAGACTCCACTAAAGACGTCTAATTTACATGAAACATTTAGAGTCGGGACTGTTTACAAAAGGCTTCTGATTAGTGGTTGAGAACAAACAGGTATTGTTTTGACCTTATGTTTACTATCAGGCAGCAACACAGTATAGGAAGATGTCCACTGTGTTAACCACAGAAGTATGTGACATTCCTTTGAAAAAGACAAGAATGACTGAAATGTGTTCATATATGGATTGTTTTCATATCTATGTACATTATTAATTACACAAACTTAAATAATCAATTCATTAATCAGTCCATTGATTGTATACATATGTCCACTATGTTAAATAGGACTCCACCATGTCATTCAAATATGGTCAACATAGTGGACACTAACACCGTGGACATTTTACAATAAAAATTGCTATTACTCTAGCTTGTATTAGCATTATAGCAAACAAAATTTTGATAGTTGATGAGAAATGTACAGTTTTACCCAAGAACTTTTAAAAAATATATAATTTGATTGTTTTCTGAACTAAAACCGGGTCAACACAGTGGACGCCACACTACATTTACTTCATAAAACGGCTAAAATTACATTTTTAAACACATAAAAAGTAAGAACCTTTTTTCCCTCCACTGGTTTGACGTCACATCAGAAGCTAGAGTCAAGGAGAAGTGGGTGGAACTTACTTGAAGGGACATTCACTTAGGTTAACACAGTGGACAGTGAACCCAGGGACAATCATTAAACCAACATTTTAAACAATTAAAACAAAACTAAACAAAAATAACAATTCAGTATTTAAAATATTGTTTTGTTTTGATACAAGTATATATAAAAAAAATATTATTATTTTTGTAATTTTTGTTTTTTTTTGCAAATGAAATAGTGGAAACTACACTGGGGACAAGGCAAAATCACAAAAAACATAAAAACAAAACATTAAAAAAAAAAATATACAGAAAAAAAAGGGGTCATATCCTTGATTATATAATAGACCACAGTTTGTATTTCACAATAAATATATATAAAGAAAAAAATATTCATATTTACAGAAAATACAGCTTGTTTTTAGACTCGGGACGCAAAAAGCATCGCATTTAAAGAATGACCCGGCTAACACTTAAAGTATAAACACATGAATAAAGGCGACAATAACGAAACACATTCTTTAAAATGTTTAAGACAATCCTGTTTAACATATGGGATCAATTAAAAACATGGCTTACCTGTAAAAATGTCAAAAGTTCCTGAAATCACAGCCAAAGTTTTTCACTCACAACAGTTTGATTGAGGCGTTGCCGCGGTAACGCGTTTCGTACTAAAATATTCACAAATAAACCGGTTTCCCGGAGACGTCTTTTAAAAAATCATAGAAACAAATATGTGTAGAAATGGCATTTTATCCCCGTGTTAGGAGTTCGGCTTATGCGGGAAACTTGTCGCCCGTTCAGTGTATTTTTAAATTCGTCGTTAGCTGCAAACATCGCCAATGAGTGATCAACAAGTCTGGGTTAACAACGTACAGACTTTTATTGATTTTACTTCAGATACCGAGATCAGAGCAGAGACCGCTCATACACTCCCCCTCCCCGCGTCCCCCCAAAGCCTCCCGCCACGCCTCTTTCTCTGAGTTTTTTTAATTTTGGGAGTGGGTGGAGTGAGCTCTGGAAGGGGTGTTTAGTAGCTCTTTAAGGATGTTTTATAATATGACATTTCTGACTTTGAACTATGACATGAACCATTCCACATCCTCTTTCTTCCATTTCAACTTGGTTCATTTGCGCTGACAGAGAACTTTCAAGTTTGTCTCTTGTAAAATGGGCTAATGAATTTCAAATCTGAGACAAAAAAGCATACATACTTTTTTATTGCAAATTCAACATGAAAACTGAAGGCTCATGTTTTACCGAAACACAATCACAGTTCAGACACTTTTCCTTCCGTCGAGCTCTGGGCGTTGTCCTCTGTGGGTGTTCGCGTGTCTTTTGAGTTGACGTTTGCGGGCAAATGCTTTGTTACAGGTTAGACAGCTGTAAGGTGTCTCTCCTGTGTGTGTTCTAATATGTGTGATGAGGTTAGACCGTTGTGTAAAGGCTTTGTTACAGGTTAGACAGCTGTAAGGTGTCTCTCCGGTGTGTGTTCTTCTATGTGTGATGAGGTGAGCTTGCTGAGTAAAGGCTTTGTTACAGGTTGAACAGCTGTAGGGCCTCTCCCCGGTGTGAACTCTAATGTGTGTTTGTAAATTCTGTTTTCTTCCAAATCTCTTCTTACAAACTGAGCACTGGTGCTTCTTCTTCTCAGCTCCGTCAGGTCCGGACTTGTCTTCTTTGTGGACAGTGGTCTCTGGTGCAGTCTTGAATTTGGGAAATAGACTTGTGCTTCTTGCAGTTGGAAAGCTGGGAGGTTCCCAGTCGTCATCGTTGTCTGTGTCAGACGAGTGCTCAGTGTGTCCCTCAGTCTCTGAGTGGAAATGTGTCTCTGAGCTGATGTCCTCTCCCTGTGTTTCCTCTCGATGCTCAGTTTGTCTTTGTTGAAGCTCTGAGGACTCTTCAGTCTTCACCCTGACAGCACCGGACTCTGAGACAGACCTGAAAATCATTTACAGAAAGACTTAATAATAACATGTGTCAGTGAAACAGCAGTGTGACGTGTTGTAAAGTGCTGGAGCCTACACTGGCAGCTGCTCTTCCTCCTGAGAGACGCTCTGCTCTTCTGGCTCCTCTTTAATCCAAGCAGTCTCTGTAAAGTCCTGGTTCAGACCCTGGTTCATCAGGACTGTTCTGCTCAGAGCCTGGTCCAGGAGCCGCTGTGTCCTCTGGTTCTCATCTTCAGAGTGAAACAGATCCTCCTCATACTCCGCTGTGGCTCTTTCAAACAGCTCAGAAATATCTTCAGCCGCCGCCGCCAGACGCTCGATCACCAAAGCTCTCAGCGTTTGGACTTTAGACATTTTCACAAACAGGTGAAGCTTCAGCCCTGGACAGAGACGACACAGAAAACAGTGAGACTCCACTCTAGAGACGTCTAATTTACATGAAACATTTAGAGTCGGGACTGTTTACAAAAGGCTTCTGATTAGTGGTTGAGAACAAACAGGTATTGTTTTGACCTTATGTTTACTATCAGGCAGCAACACAGTATAGGAAGATGTCCACTGTGTTAACCACAGAAGTATGTGACATTCCTTTGAAAAAGACAAGAATGACTGAAATGTGTTCATATATGGATTGTTTTCATATTTATGTACATTATTAATTACACAAACTTAAATAATCAATTCATTAATCAGTCCATTGATTGTATACATATGTCCACTATGTTAAATAGGACTCCACTATGTCATTCAAATATGGTCAACATAGTGGACACTAACACGGTGGACATTTTACAATAAAAATTGCTATTACTCTAGCTTGTATTAGCATTATAGCAAACAGGATTTTGATAGTTGATGAGAAATGTACATTTTTACCCAAGAACTTTAAAAAAATATATAATTTGATTGTTTTCTGAACAAAACAGGGTCAGCACAGTGGACGCCACACTACATTTACTTCATAAAACGGCTAAAATTACATTTTTAAACACATAAAAAGTAAGAACCTTTATTCCCTCCACTGGTTTGACGTCACATCAGAAGCAAGAGTCAAGGAGAAGTGGGTGGAACTTACTTGAAGGGACATTCACTTAGGTTAACACAGTGGACAGTGAACCCAGGGACAAACATTAAACCAACATTTTAAACAATTAAAACAAAAATAAACAAAAATAACAATTCAGTATTTAAAATATTGTTTTGTTTTGATACAAGTATATATAAAAAAAAATATTTTTGTAATCTTTTTTATTTTTGCAAATGAAATAGTGGAAACTACCCTGGGGACAAGGCAAAATCACAAAAATCATAAAAACAAAACATTAAAAAAAATATATATACAGAAAAAAAGGGGTCATATCCTTGATTATATAATAGACCACAGTTTGTATTTCACAATAAATATATATAAAGAAAAAAATATTTATATTTACAGAAAATACAGCTTGTTTCAGACTGGGGACGCAAAAGGCACCGCATTTAAAGAATGACCCGGCTAACACTTAAAGTATAAACACATGAATAAAGGCGACAATAACGAAACACATTCTTTAAAATGTTTAAGACAATCCTGTTTAACATATGGGATCAATTAAAAACATGGCTTACCTGTAAAAATGTCAAAAGTTCCTGAAATCACAGCCAAAGTTTTTCACTCACAACAGTTTGATTGAGGCGTTGCCGCGGTAACGCATTTCGTACTAAAATATTCACAAATAAACCGGTTTCCAGGAGACGTCTTTTAAAAAATCATAGAAACAAATATGTGTAGAAATGGCATTTTATCCCCGTGTTAGGAGTTCGGCTTATGCGGGAAACTTGTCGCCCGTTCAATGTATTTTTAATTCGTCGTTAGCTGCAAACATCGCCAATGAGTGATCAACAAGTCTGGGTTAACAACGTACAGACTTTTATTGATTTTACTGCAGATACCGAGATCAGAGCAGAGACCGCTCATACACTCCCCCTCCCCGCGTCCCCCCAAAGCCTCCCGCCACGCCTCTTTCTCTGAGTTTTTTTAATTTTGGGAGTGGGTGGAGTGAGCTCTGGAAGGGGTGTTTAGTAGCTCTTTAAGGATGTTTTATAATATGACATTTCTGACTTTGAACTATGACATGAACCATTCCACATCCTCTTTCTTCCATTTCAACTTGGTTCATTTGCGCTGACAGAGAACTTTCAAGTTTGTTTCTTGTAAAATGGGCTAATGAATTTCAAATCTGAGACAAAAAAGCATACATACTTTTTTATTGCAAATTCAACATGAAAACTGAAGGCTCATGTTTTACCGAAACACAATCACAGTTCAGACACTTTTCCTTCCGTCGAGCTCTGGGCGTTGTCCTCTGTGGGTGTTCGCGTGTCTTTTGAGTTGACGTTTGCGGGCAAATGCTTTGTTACAGGTTAGACAGCTGTAAGGTGTCTCTCCTGTGTGTGTTCTAATATGTGTGATGAGGTTAGACCGTTGTGTAAAGGCTTTGTTACAGGTTAGACAGCTGTAAGGTGTCTCTCCGGTGTGTGTTCTTCTATGTGTGATGAGGTGAGCTTGCTGAGTAAAGGCTTTGTTACAGGTTGAACAGCTGTAGGGCCTCTCCCCGGTGTGAACTCTAATGTGTGTTTGTAAATTCTGTTTTCTTCCAAATCTCTTCTTACAAACTGAGCACTGGTGCTTCTTCTTCTCAGCTCCGTCAGGTCCGGACTTGTCTTCTTTGTGGACAGTGGTCTCTGGTGCAGTCTTGAATTTGGGAAATAGACTTGTGCTTCTTGCAGTTGGAAAGCTGGGAGGTTCCCAGTCGTCATCGTTGTCTGTGTCAGACGAGTGCTCAGTGTGTCCCTCAGTCTCTGAGTGGAAATGTGTCTCTGAGCTGATGTCCTCTCCCTGTGTTTCCTCTCGATGCTCAGTTTGTCTTTGTTGAAGCTCTGAGGACTCTTCAGTCTTCACCCTGACAGCACCGGACTCTGAGACAGACCTGAAAATCATTTACAGAAAGACTTAATAATAACATGTGTCAGTGAAACAGCAGTGTGACGTGTTGTAAAGTGCTGGAGCCTACACTGGCAGCTGCTCTTCCTCCTGAGAGACGCTCTGCTCTTCTGGCTCCTCTTTAATCCAAGCAGTCTCTGTAAAGTCCTGGTTCAGACCCTGGTTCATCAGGACTGTTCTGCTCAGAGCCTGGTCCAGGAGCCGCTGTGTCCTCTGGTTCTCATCTTCAGAGTGAAACAGATCCTCCTCATACTCCGCTGTGGCTCTTTCAAACAGCTCAGAAATATCTTCAGCCGCCGCCGCCAGACGCTCGATCACCAAAGCTCTCAGCGTTTGGACTTTAGACATTTTCACAAACAGGTGAAGCTTCAGCCCTGGACAGAGACGACACAGAAAACAGTGAGACTCCACTCTAGAGACGTCTAATTTACATGAAACATTTAGAGTCGGGACTGTTTACAAAAGGCTTCTGATTAGTGGTTGAGAACAAACAGGTATTGTTTTGACCTTATGTTTACTATCAGGCAGCAACACAGTATAGGAAGATGTCCACTGTGTTAACCACAGAAGTATGTGACATTCCTTTGAAAAAGACAAGAATGACTGAAATGTGTTCATATATGGATTGTTTTCATATTTATGTACATTATTAATTACACAAACTTAAATAATCAATTCATTAATCAGTCCATTGATTGTATACATATGTCCACTATGTTAAATAGGACTCCACTATGTCATTCAAATATGGTCAACATAGTGGACACTAACACGGTGGACATTTTACAATAAAAATTGCTATTACTCTAGCTTGTATTAGCATTATAGCAAACAGGATTTTGATAGTTGATGAGAAATGTACATTTTTACCCAAGAACTTTAAAAAAATATATAATTTGATTGTTTTCTGAACAAAACAGGGTCAGCACAGTGGACGCCACACTACATTTACTTCATAAAACGGCTAAAATTACATTTTTAAACACATAAAAAGTAAGAACCTTTATTCCCTCCACTGGTTTGACGTCACATCAGAAGCAAGAGTCAAGGAGAAGTGGGTGGAACTTACTTGAAGGGACATTCACTTAGGTTAACACAGTGGACAGTGAACCCAGGGACAAACATTAAACCAACATTTTAAACAATTAAAACAAAAATAAACAAAAATAACAATTCAGTATTTAAAATATTGTTTTGTTTTGATACAAGTATATATAAAAAAAAATATTTTTGTAATCTTTTTTATTTTTGCAAATGAAATAGTGGAAACTACCCTGGGGACAAGGCAAAATCACAAAAATCATAAAAACAAAACATTAAAAAAAATATATATACAGAAAAAAAGGGGTCATATCCTTGATTATATAATAGACCACAGTTTGTATTTCACAATAAATATATATAAAGAAAAAAATATTTATATTTACAGAAAATACAGCTTGTTTCAGACTGGGGACGCAAAAGGCACCGCATTTAAAGAATGACCCGGCTAACACTTAAAGTATAAACACATGAATAAAGGCGACAATAACGAAACACATTCTTTAAAATGTTTAAGACAATCCTGTTTAACATATGGGATCAATTAAAAACATGGCTTACCTGTAAAAATGTCAAAAGTTCCTGAAATCACAGCCAAAGTTTTTCACTCACAACAGTTTGATTGAGGCGTTGCCGCGGTAACGCATTTCGTACTAAAATATTCACAAATAAACCGGTTTCCAGGAGACGTCTTTTAAAAAATCATAGAAACAAATATGTGTAGAAATGGCATTTTATCCCCGTGTTAGGAGTTCGGCTTATGCGGGAAACTTGTCGCCCGTTCAATGTATTTAAATTCGTCGTTAGCTGCAAACATCGCCAATGAGTGATCAACAAGTCTGGGTTAACAACGTACAGACTTTTATTGATTTTACTGCAGATACCGAGATCAGAGCAGAGACCGCTCATACACTCCCCCTCCCCGCGTCCCCCCAAAGCCTCCCGCCACGCCTCTTTCTCTGAGTTTTTTTTAATTTTGGGAGTGGGTGGAGTGAGCTCTGGAAGGGGTGTTTAGTAGCTCTTTAAGGATGTTTTATAATATGACATTTCTGACTTTGAACTATGACATGAACCATTCCACATCCTCTTTCTTCCATTTCAACTTGGTTCATTTGCGCTGACAGAGAACTTTCAAGTTTGTTTCTTGTAAAATGGGCTAATGAATTTCAAATCTGAGACAAAAAAGCATACATACTTTTTTATTGCAAATTCAACATGAAAACTGAAGGCTCATGTTTTACCGAAACACAATCACAGTTCAGACACTTTTCCTTCCGTCGAGCTCTGGGCGTTGTCCTCTGTGGGTGTTCGCGTGTCTTTTGAGTTGACGTTTGCGGGCAAAGGCTTTGTTACAGGTTAGACAGCTGTAAGGTGTCTCTCCTGTGTGTGTTCTAATATGTGTGATGAGGTTAGACCGTTGTGTAAAGGCTTTGTTACAGGTTAGACAGCTGTAAGGTTTCTCTCCTGTGTGTGTTCTAATATGTGTGATTAAGGTAAGCTGTCGTGCAAAGGCTTTGTTACAGGTTAGACAGCTGTAAGGTGTCTCTCCTGTGTGTGTTCTTCTATGTCTGATGAGGTTAGACCGCCGTGTAAAGGCTTTGTTACAGGTTGAACAGCTGTAGGGCCTCTCCCCTGTGTGAACTCTAATGTGTCTTTGTAAATGATGTTTTGTCCCAAATCTCTTCTTACAAACTGAGCACTGGTGCTTCTTCTTCTCAGCTCCGTCAGGTCCGGACTTGTCTTCTTTGTGGACAGTGGTCTCTGGTGCAGACTTGAATTTGGGAAATAGACTTGTGCTTCTTGCAGTTGGAAAGCTGGGAGGTTCCCAGTCGTCATCGTTGTCTGTGTCAGACGAGTGCTCAGTGTGTCCCTCAGTCTCTGAGTGGAAATGTGTCTCTGAGCTGATGTCCTCTCCCTGTGTTTCCTCTTCAGTCTTCACTCTGACAGCACCGGACTCTGGGACAGACCTGAAAATCATTTAAAGAAAGACTTAATAATAACATTTGTCAGTGACAGCAGTGTGACGTGTTGTAAAGTGCTGGAGCCTACACTGGCAGCTGCTCTTCCTCCTGAGAGACGCTCTGCTCTTCTGGCTCCTCTTTAATCCAAGCAGTCTCTGTAAAGTCCTGGTTCAGACCCTGGTTTATCAGGACTCTTCTGCTCAGAGCCTGGTCCAGGAGCCGCTGTGTCCTCTGGTTTTCGTCTTCAGAGCGACACAGATCCTCCTCATTCTCCGCTGTGGCTCTTTCAAACAGCGCAGAAATCTCTTCAGCCGCCGCCGCCAGACGCTCGATCACCAAAGCTCTCAGCGTTTGGACTTTAGACATTTTCACAAACAGGTGGTGAAGCTTCAGCCCTGGACAGAGACGACACAGAAAACAATGAGACTCCACTCTAGAGACGTCTAATTTACATGAAACATTTAGAGTCGGGACTGTTTACAAAAGGCTTCTGATTAGTGATTGAGAACAAACAGGTATTGTTTTGACCTTATGTTTACTATCAGGCAACACAGTATAAAACAAATAGTGCATCAGTTTTGTGGGAACTTCAGTTTTTCAGTTTATAAAATCCTAATTTACAGTATTTACTGTATATCATTCAGTGCGACGACACAACCCCAATCTCGCGGCTAACACTTAAAGTATAAACACATGAATAAAGGCGACAATAATGAAACACATTCTTTAAAATGTTTAAGACAATCCTGTTTAACAAATGGGATCAATTAAAAACATGGCTTACCTGTAAAAATGTCAAAAATCCGTAAAAAATCACAGCGAAAGTTTTTCACTCGCAACAGTTTGATTGAGGCGTTGCCGCGGTAACGCATTTCGTACTAAAATATTCACACATAAACCGGTTTCCCGGAGACGTCTTTTAAAAAATCATAGAAACAAATATGTGTAGAAATGGCATTTTATCCCCGTGGTAGAAGTTCGGCTTATGCGGGAAACTTGTCGCCCGTTCAGTGTATTTTTAAATTCGTCGTTAGCTGCAAACATCGCCAATGAGTGATCAACACTGTCTGGGTTAACAACGTACAGACTTTTATTGATTTTACTTCAGATTTAGCTCAAGTTAAATCTCTTTCAGTGCGTTATTATTATGGCCGATCATGTGGGTGTCTGCAACCCTGACCTCGTGTTGAAGTGGATCTCGGGACGACCCACGAGGTGCTCCAACATGTGTGTAAAAAAAAAAACACCTAATTGGTCAAAATAACAAACATAACACACGCCAGAAACGTTTTCATTTTGTGTTGCTGCAATTTAAAAAAAAAGATGCATATTTTCTGCCTCAGTTGTTTCTTTTTTATCACCATTTCCCGACAAAATGGACTTAGACATTTGTGATGTGTGTGCTAGAGCTAATTTACAGAAAGAGTGGAGTTATTATAGGAGGGACTCGCACGGCGGCGTGTGCAGGATGCTACTAAACTAAGGCTACGTCCACACGAAGACAAAACGCTTATATTTTCAGAAACTTTCTTTGTGAGCACGAGCTCAGTAAATGTGTGCGTCCACACGGGTCGACTCAGGTCTGTGAAAACGGTGTAATTCATCTGCCAGGCCTGAGTGTGGCGCTGTGACGCTAACACAGATAATAGAACAAGATGTAGAACATGCGCAGTAAACGTTTGTGGAACGTAAACAGTGAAAATTAAATGGATTCAAGGATTTACGATTTACAGAAGAGACGAGGAGGCGAGTTTATTCTTCAGACGTAACGGGACTAAAGCAGAAAAACCTGTGAGTCCAAAAACACAGACTGACTCGGCCGTGTAAACCCGAGTTAGTAATCATTACTAACGCCGCGCATGGTAACTGATTACACTGGGATGTCTAGTTTTTACAAAATCCAAAACCTAACAAATCAAGCTCTGTTTACGTAAAGTCTTGTGTCCAAGATAATCCATGACTAAAGAACTCAAGGTTTTAAAACGAATGTTCATGAGTAATCAACTTAACCATTACTATATCAGTAATCATTATTCATGTTTAGCATTATTTATATCTCATGTTTATGAGAATGTATTACCCTTGTTTATTAGTTAGAATAAATAAATGTAAATCATATAATCATGTTTTTTTTAACATTACACAATAATAGACTGTCATTTTGGGGCGACGGTGGCGCAGATGGTAGAGCGGGTCGTCTCATGATCGGAAGGTCGGGGGTTCGAATCCCGCCTCCTGAAGGCGCATGCTGTCGTTGTGTCCTTGGGCAAGACACTTCACCCACCTTGCCTCCAGTGTCTGCGTACACTGGTGTATGAATGAGAGTGTGAATGGGCCCCCTATGAGAGACCAACAGGCCCATTTGGAACCATGAGGCCGTCCTTCCGTGGACCCACCACCTGCAGAAGGAGCCATAGGGGACTGGTGCAATGTGATTTGGGCAGCTCCAACAGCTGCCCCCACGACCCGGAAACGGACAAGTGGGAGAAAATGGATGGATGGATGGAGACTGTCATTTTATGTAAGAAACAACGGATATACAATTACATTTTATTTTCACAAATGTATACTTACACTTACAATACTTACATTTGAAACATTTAAATGTAAGTATTCCAGCCTTCTCTTACCAATAAGCACAGCGTTAAACATTTTTAACATTAATATAAAACAAAATCTGAGTACATCATTGACATCATTAATGTGGTCAAAGGACTATGGAACCCCGGAATGGCTTAGAGGTAAATATACATTGTAACTCTTGTTCACATTTTAATGAATTATGTTTGTAGCCACCTTTTAAAATACAAACCATGAACTTCTAGCTGCTAAATATATTTTCAAAACACCAAACCTTTTCCGTCTAGCCCAAAATAGAGGACCTGCACCATTTTACATAAGTAGTTGGTTTTTCGGTGTTTGAAGAAAAAAAAAAACCTGTTAAATGAACTGTAGAGTATTTCAGATTTTCTCGGGGTAGTTCGGTGGAGTCCATATGTGAGTTCAAAAAGGAGGCGGAGCTTCTGGCAGGGTCGTCAGCTTTTCCACAACTTCGCCCTCAATGATGATTTTCAGGCTCGCTGGGTGAAGATCTGATGTTGAGGGAGAGGCACCTTCAGGATTCACCAACAAGATCCCAACGTCCATTTGGCCAAAGGACTCATCACCATCCTAAAGATAAACAAAAAAATATTGCCAGAAATATAACCATTAGTGAAAAAATATGACTGAACTACAACAGACCAGCTCCACCCAATTGTGTAGTTTTATATCTCCACGACTTCTGATGAGGGTGAGCGGATTGACCAAAGAAACACAAGGTCCGAGGAGACATGGTTACGAAGAAGACCAAATGTCCAAATGTTTTAATGTGAACAATAACTCCCATGTTCTATGTTGTTAAAATCGTTTAAGGACACATATGCTGCACATACAGGAGAAGAAAGTGCATCACTGCCATCTAGTGGAGATCATGAGTACATACAGACAACTGAGTCGAGTTTATTTATTAAACCAATAGTTTTTGAAAATATGTGTTGACACTATTCTACTTAAAGTACAGTTGAATAGAAAATACTTTAATACGTTTAGTGTATTTCTCCAGCTTCTCGAGCATCTACTGATCTGACTGTGGGAAAAACAGAATTATATTTGCATTAACAGAGAGTAAAATACTGAGTTTCCTCACAGATTAAAGGCCCTATACCTGATTTTTTTTAATTGCAAACAATGAAAGGGGAAGCCACTAAATTAAAATGTTAGTTGTGGTCCAAACTCATTTGTAACTTTCCTAATATATTTGTAGCATCCAAATTCTTTACAGGGACACGTTTATTGGCACATTTCACATCTTGCAGGGTCACTTTCACAAAAATGCTAGAGAAATAGCCTGGGAGTTCATAAGTTTGATACAAATGTTTAATAATTTGATGCATGCTCTTTTCCCCACAAACATTTGAGTTTACAATAAAGGAGGACAAATTTAAAAATTCAATTTCTAGAAGTAAAATCAGGTCCTTTAATATTGAATAAGCGTTCAAGCATTTCCAGTATTAAAAAGCTATTAAAATAAATATTTGAAAATGGGTTCACGACCAACTTTCAGGTCCCCTCCCACCACTTCAGAACCACTGTTCTGGTCATTAGATCAGAGCTTCCAAAACTTTATTCCTTGTAGCCCCCCCTGTGCATGGTGCAGTCGGGCCCCCACAGTCCAAAGCTGTGGTCCCCACAAATGTATCAAAACACGACATTAATTGCTCATAAGTACTTATTTCAAGCACATAAACTGTTTTATGAACTTGTAGTCCTTTCTCAGTTATATTTGATGATTTTTAATCATATAATTTGCTCAAATAACATTTGTAACATTTATAACTTGACCCTCAGACCAGGCAATGGCATTTTTTGGCCTGGTCTGACTGCTGAGACCTGAATACACTGTCACTCATTTAGATAATGTCCCACCTTTACAGCTGCACTGTATAAAGTTACATAATGTATTAACGATATGGGTTAAAATATTTAGTGACCTATTGCGAAGTGACTTTTGGGCAAAAATAACAATTGAAATGCTTTAATGCTGGTCTTCTTCATCTGAGTTTTAATTGCGGATGTTTTTTGACTTACCAAGAGACAAACACTTTGCACTTACAATGAGAAAGAACATTGAGACTTTGTTTGAGTCCAGTGAAATACTTTCCATGGACGAAGTTTTGTCTTTTTACTCACCAACTCTCATCAAACGCAGTCATATTTCCAGACTCTGGTGTAAAGATCTGTCTTATGTACAGTGAGTGACACTCAGAATGAAGAGCCTACAGTATAAGAGTGGAGACAAATGGAAGCGTGGAGCCTCCTCTGTGAAGTCCACGGACGCAGACGCCCCGGTTCCCTCACAGGTCGCTCATTCACACCGAGCTGCCAAATGCCGGGGGGTCGGGCCACGGCGGGTCACTGTCTTGTCCAAGGACAGTTCCACAGCAGGAGGGAGGAACGAGGGAGAGGGCGGGGGTCGCACTACCAACCCCCCTCTACCCCCAAAACACACGCCGCAGCGCTCTCACCGGGACTGTCCCACAGGAAACTTACACAGGCCAACAGCAGGAGATTTAGGGCTTCAAATATGTTTGAAAGGTAGGAGTGTTACCTTCAAATCTTTAAGTTTGAATATCAGTCGTCCCAACTTGCTAAATTAATTTACTTTCCTCTTAATACTTTGTTTAAATGTTTACAAATTGAGCTCAATCCGTTGGTGCACATTTGAATACAGTACAATGTGCTCTGGGCACTGTGTTGTGCTGTGTCTTCAACATAACAAATCGATTGGGCTTTGTTCTGATTAAAACACAGTACAACAAGAACATGTTTCATTATTTGGATTCCCATTATTGTAATCATTTATATACGGGCTCAGAACTTCCCAGGTGGACATGTCCGAGACAACAACTAAGCAAAAACCACTGTTCAGACGCATAGGACATAGGATTGGTGTATGAAGTATTTCATCGGGGGTCGGATGCTGCATCTCTGCCTTCACCACTGAGGCTTTACCAAGACAGTAATCGACTCATCCAGCTTCTGTAGAGTGAGTGGCCTTTCAGATACACTGTAGGGCATATTTTCAAGGCTATTTACTTTGTTGATTCTTCTCTCATGAAAATAAAACAAAAAAAGTTGAAATTCTTCAAAGTACATTGGCTCAACAGGCTTCACGATGTCGTCACCAGAAATAGTTTTCTCTGCAGACTGTTAAACCATTTCAGGGACAAGAATAAAGGGTGGCAATTTAGAAGAATTTAGATAGATAGATAGATGTTAGAGAAATAACAATGATGTTCGAGGGGATTGATGAAGAATAGGCAGCAGTCTGGATGTCCTATACTGGAGAAGTTTATTTACTATCGTTACCCAGAGACATGAACTCGAGACGTTGCGCTAGTCCTACCATTCAAGTCTGTCTATGCTTCCACAGAAGAGGGATAAATACCGTCTAAGAGCGTCATACTGATACACAAGCAAAACATCCAGTGGCTGAGAGTGGGCGCCTGAGCACCACAGTCAAGGCTATGACAGAGATAATACGACTGTACAGCTTGACCCGGTGTGATAAATAGCGATTTAATGTTTAACAATAGATAGATAGATGGATGGAGGATAGATGGATGGATGGAGGATGGATGGATGGATGGAGGATGGATGGAGGATGGATGGATGGAGGATGGATGGATGGAGGATGAATGGGTGGATGGATGGAGGATGGATGGATGGAGGATGAATGGATGGATGGATGGATGGATGGAGGATGGATGGATGGATGGATGGATGGAGGATGGATGGATGGATGGATGGATGGATGGATGGATGGAGGATGGATGGATGGATGGATGGAGGATGGATGGATGGATGGAGGACGGATGGAGGATAGGTGGATATGGATGGAGGATGGATGGATGGACGATGAATGGATGGATGGATGGATGGAGGATAGATGGATATGGATCGAGGATGGATGGAGGATGGATGGATGGAGGATAGATGAATGGATGGAGGATGGATGGAGGATAGGTGGATATGGATGGATGGATGGAGGATGGATAGATGGATGGAGGATGGATGGAGGATAAATGGATGGATGGATGGAGGATGGATGGATGGATTGATGGATGGAGGATGGATGGATGGAGGATGGATGGAGGATGGAGGATGGATGGATGGATGGGGTTGGGTATACGTATTTAGCATACGCATTTTGAGTAAGTGTATTCTGGTAAAGTTACTCTTTCATTTGAGGGTAATTAGAATACAGTTACTTTCCAAATAAAATAAATACAATCATTAAATATCAGTTTCATAATCATAACAATAAGACAGAGAAGATCCACCTCGTTCTGGGCTGTGGGGGCGTTTGCAAAGTGCTTTTTCACATTCCTAATTAATAGCAAATGAGTTCATAACAGCTCGTGCATGTTTTTAATCATACGCTGCTTTTATGCAGGATTATAATACAAGTCAACGTGAAAGTATTTTATGTAATCAGAATACAGTACTATGACTGGACAAAGTTGCGGAATACATTACAAAATGAACTTCAAGGCAGGTATCCAGTATTCTGGAAGTAAATACAGTTCCAAAGTATTCTCTACAGCGATGGTTGCATTCTGTGTCACTTATTACAAGACACATTATACAGCCGAACTGGCAGTGGGACAAATGATCCGGTCCGTGGAGCAGGACAGAGACAACTCTCCTGAACCCATGAGGTCATTAATGTCTTCAGGGAGAATTCCCCCATTGTAAACCGTGTTGAAAATCGAAAAATGCTGTATGTGCTGTATGTATTGTGAGTTTTCTAATATTTTATGCCGCTATATGGCAGAGTCCAGGGTTAAATTAGGTTGCTCGGATGGGGGGCCGAACATTGGTGTGGCTCAGAAACACTCACATGAGAATAGTAGTGCTTATCAGTCAAGCCCTTATCATAAAATGGTCTGTTTTTCCATGAGCAAAATCGGATTTACGGGAAGAGATGGGTTTAAAATGTATGGTTTTATGTTGTTGCCATTTACGATACAGGATTTCCAGTTGAAAATACTAATTCCAAGACTCTGTCGGTGCTCTCCATGTTACAGTGTCCAGGTCAATGGAACACGTCAGGACAAAAGCTGCGGTTTCGGGCGCTCGCTTTTTCCGGTTTTGCCCGGCCACTGTCGCCCCGCCCTCCCCCTCTGGAGACCCATTCTCCTTATCTCCAACACGTCTACTCCTCACGCATACAGAGCCCCCTGCCCCACCTCACACCAGCCCCAACCATTAACATAAGCACAATGACCCACAGAGAGGAAAAACACGGGGCCACTTCAACCACTACAGCTTCAATCCCACAAAAAAAACAAAAGGTTTCCTAAACGAGCTGTTAGAGCTGCAGAACATCCAGAACGCTGCTGCTCGAGTCCTGACAAGAACCAGGAAATACGACCATATTAGTCCAGCGCTCCGGTCCCTGCACTGACTTCCTGTCGCTCAGAGAATAGAATTTAAAACAGCTCTGCTTGTGTACAAGTGTTTTCATGGTTTAGCACCAAAGTCCATCTCTGACATGTTAGAGCCGTATGAACCATCTCGGGCCCTGAGAACTTCAGGGAGGGGTCTCCTGGTGGTTCCCAGAGTCAGGACTAAACACGGTGAGGCTGCGTTTCAGTTTCATGCAGCTAAAATCTGGAACAGTCTTCGTGAGGATGTGAGACAGGCCTCAACTCTGACAATGTTCAAATCCAGGCTGAAAACAGCTCTTAAACGCCTTCAAGCAGAGTTTGTCTGATCATGACTGGAATAATGTCCTTAGAGAACAGGATGTTATGATCAATATTGTCCAGTACTAACGCACAAATATACACAAACAAATACTTGTGACCCATGGATGACGAGGGGGTTATTGAATGCATGTAAAAAGAAAAACTCCTGATATAAAATATTTATTAGGAAACGAACATTAGAAACTGAAACTAAATGTAAGAACAAACTGACAAATATAATAAAACATTGTAAAAGAAATTAATATAGAAATATGATTGAGGTCAATAAAAATAATATGAAAGGGTTATGGAAAGTCTTAAATCATACAATGTCTAAAGACTTGAAGGTTTAATAAAGTTTTCAAAAGTGTATAGTTTTGATACTCTCCACAAAAATCCGGCGGAATGACATAGTGAACCGGACTATATCTTCCAGTCATTTGGATATCATCTTGTATACGATATATTGCCCACCTCTACTTCATTCATGACTTAATCCCATTTTAATGCCCTGCAAAAACCTCGCTATGGATAAAAGAGCTTTGACTTGAATCATCAGATTAAATCTAAAGTTTGAGTAGATTTGGTTGTGTCTTAGATAAGATAAAACCTCTTATGACCAATGGAACAAGCAAGTTTTTTCTTAAGTCAGATGGTTTTGTATCATTTCAGGAGAAAAATAAATATTTTTAAAAGTAAATGATAATTTGTCTGATTTCAATTGGGATTTAAACTTGTTCTATTGGTGTTAGCATTTTTATCTTAGATTAGTGCAAACCGAACGTAAAGAACTTTAATTCAAGCAATTTTAAGTCATTTATCTAATTTAAGATCGCCATTTCTCCAGTGTTAACAACAGTCGTATTCATGTTTGGACGATGACAGCATTTACGGGGGAAAAAAAGGTTTTCATCGCAGTGATATTTCCCCATCTGATACATCAGTCCCCCAGGATATAATCATAGACTTTAAAATTAAGAATGGAAATAATTTGGCCGACTTTTTCCTGGCACAAGAACATGGCCGACTCCTCTTGAGTGTCTGGCTTCTTTGAACCTTCCTTAAAGACGGGCAAAACAGTTTTAAAGTCAGTATTGAACACAGACAGTCATTATTCCTTGTGTTTGTCTCAACATACACAAGGTCGTCCTTTTAACACTTTTATTATTTTCATTTCCATCCTATTCTAGATAATGGAGCTAGCTACAAAAATGCAGCGCCATTACTAGCATCAACGTGCTTCAGATGGACTGCACTGGACGCTATGGGGGAAGCCACACGCCTTCACTCAATTCTTAATTTTTCAGTCAATGGTAGGGTGACCAGACGTCCCAGTTTACCCGGGCCAGTCCCAGTTTTGAGTCCTCTGTCCCATGTCCCCACACATTCCTCCAAAACCATTAATTTGTCCCAGTTTTACACAGGATCTGTCCCAAGTGTCCCAGTTTTTGACCAATATTATCCACAAAGAGAAAAACTTTGCTTGAAAATTCATGTCTTTGGGCCATGCAAATGTCCATTACCAGGTAGAAACCAATACCAAATATCAAGTCTATCCCTTTAATGCTAATTGGTGCATGGAGTAAGATAGTAACAAGCAGATTTACCATTTAGGTTAGGAAAAACAGTCAATAAATGGCTCCCTGGTTGACCGTGCAACCCAATCCCAAATAGTGTCCCAGTTTTTTAGTCAGAATATCTGGTCACCCTAGTCTATGGCTATAATGAATGTAATGGACATAATGGATGTTCTGTGATCTGGGCCCGTCTGCTGAGGGACTCCGTCAGCCCTGGGTCTCTATAGCTTGTCCGTCCATGGGAATGGATCTCCCCTTCTGTGGTTCTCCCCGAGGTTTCCCTTTTCTCCCCTTGGATTTTTGAGTTTGTCCCACACCGTGCTGGAGGACAGGGGACACCGACGCCGCTCCTCATCCCCTGCTGCTGACATTTAATTGGACATATGTTTATGTTTGCCTGGAGACTTCACTTGCCTGGACTTTACATTGTGGTATTTACTGTTTTGTTTTATTGCCTTAATGTTTAGTGCAGCCCTGTGAGGCAACTTCTGTTGTGATATTGGGCTATACAGAACCATTGATTGAATTAACCCAGTCAAAATACCTGCATTTTAGCACTCAAATTGCAGCCATGACAGTTCATAGCCTAAAGAGTTCAAGAGTTGTGTGTTCATAAACTACAGGACCAATCCCATTATATATGAAATATACCTTTGTAAAAGTACAATACAACACAAGGCGAGACAAACTTTCCGACGGCCAATAGTTTAATAAAACAGCCCAAGAGTAAGTCTTACACTACTGACCACATATCGTTTAAAAGAATACAAAATATATATGCAGCGGTCGGTAAATCTCCTTAAAATAGACGCGTATATAGGTAGTTCAGGACAAAAAGAAAACATCTTTTGTATTACATTCGCTTTCACGTAACAAATTCATGTAAAACGACGGAGATCCAAAGAGTGCAAAAACTCACTTTTACAATCAACATTTTTTTTTTTAGTGCAAACGACGTGAAGACAACAAGAAATGTAAACTTTTTTTTTTGGTGCTCGAGTGAGTCGCAAACAACGTGTACATTCAAAAGTAGCATTGTGAACAGGTAACCCATCGTTTTTAAGAGTTAAAACACATGGAAACACAAACACTTTTACAATCATAGGTCAAAAAGAGGAAGTTTGTCTTTTAGCACAGCTTTCTCTTAATTTGAGTTTCGTTACATTGGGAGTAATAACATCTAAGACGGGTTGGTTAGTGAGAGAAAGACCTTTGTGCGCTGGGCAGCCGTTTACAAAGCCTTGTTATCAAACGTGAACAGCATAGATGCCCGTTTTTACATTACTGAGACGCCCTGAAAGTGGCGAAATTTCCTTGTAAACTCATCCCTGATGTTGGAAATGTGTAAAGGAGAGTTAGCCGTGGTTCCAACTCATTCCTAACCATTTAAAATGACGCTGTCCAAAAAAAAAAAAAAAAAAAAAAAAAAAAAACCCCTCATTGCTCAAATAATACAAGATCAGTAATAACATTTCAAGCCATTTTGTTTATTTGGATGCCGTTTTTAGCTCTGTACTGTTAAAAGGAACAACTTCCAGATAAAAATACAAAAGACCAACTAAACTGCCGATTGCCTGGAGGCTCCAAATGACAAACCGATGCTTTTGGGAAATCCAGCCTTCGACAGTCTCTTGGGGCTGAGGTAGGTAGCGTCGTGGTAGAGGTAGTTCCTTGGGCCAATATTAAAAAAGGAGAAGGCTATTTACAAAAAGGTCAGTCGCGGCGGGATCCTCCTCAGCCGTGCACCAGAGAGACGCCGTGGTACAGGGCCCGCTTCCACATGTAGTAGGTGGAGCGCGGCGTGTGCGGGAAGTACGAGCGGAACTCCTTGAACGACGGGAACAGCTTCTCCTCGAAACGCTGCTGCAGGAAGAGTTTCGCCTTGGCCTTGAAGTTGGCCAGCGCCACCACGTCCACGGCGAACATCTGCTCGCCCGGGGGCGGCATCCGGCGGGGCGCGGCGTGCTGCGGGAACGCCGCGTCGAACGCGGGGGCGAATGTGGCTGCGACGGCGGCGGCTTTCTGGAGGTAGGCTTGGCTTTCCAAAAACGGGGCGATTGCTTGGACGCTCGGAACGTGGACGGCGATGTCCTCCGCCGGCGGATCGACCAGACTTTCCGGAATGCCAGCCACCTCTGTGCTCATCGGCGCGGCCATTCCGTCTGCCATCTTGGTAGCGTTGCTGTTGCCGCTTTTCCAGAGCCAGTAGAAGCAAAGGGACAGGTTAGGGAATTTAAGCTTGAATCTAGCAGGTGAACACTTGAACCTCAAAACGTGGTGCTTGGCCGCGTTTCGGATCCGCTCCTTGGCGATGTACGCCAGTCGTAAACTCTTGTGTCTTCTCCGACAGATTCTGCGTCTCGGCTGGGCGGCGTTGGCCAGGAAGGCGGGGATGATCGGCAGGAAGCGCTGCGGACTCTGGCTTTTGTCGCCGTCGGAGCCGTCGTCGCTGCTCGCCACGCTGCCCTTGTAGCCTCCCGTGTACATCATCGCTTCTCTCCTCCAGTTGTAGTAGGTGGACCTCGAGATCCCCGGGAAATTCCTTTTGAATATGCGGAACGGGTAGGACTTATTCGTGGCGATGCAGTTCTGCAGGCAGCGCTTCGCCTCTTGCATGTTGGCAGCGATCTGCGCCCTCTCCGAGTCGGGTTTGCCCATGCTCAGGCCGAACATGCTGGCGATGCTGTCGTGGTGGTCCAGGTCATCGTCTTTCGGATCGGGAGAGGACCAGGACTCCTGCTCCGTCGTCTCCCCGGGACTGACCTCTCCGGAGGACGAAGACACCGAGAAGTTCCCCCCGCATTTCAGCAGCTCTTGCTTCCAGTTGTAGTAGGAGGAGCGAGAGATTTCCGGGAAAAACTGCTTGAACTGATGCAGCGGGATGAGCTTGCCTTCGTTGAAGCACGCCTGCAGGAAGTACTTGGCCTCGTACCTCGCCGTCGACTTCTTGCAGTGCTCCTGCGACTGCCTCTTCCAGCGGTAGAAGGTTCTCTTGGTGATGTTGTACTTGTCCTTCAAGCTCGGATAGGACATTTGCGCCTCGCCCGTCAACTCGTCGCTTTTGGCCGGAGACGCGCTGGGGTCACTGTCCGGACTCCCGCACGTGATGATGCTGGTTTGGACCAACGCCACGAAATGATCGGGCCTGAACACGGACTCCGACTGCAGTTGGCCCGACCACATGACGTGCAGAGTCTGCGTTTCCGAATCCGTCGGGCAGATCCTGGGGCGGATCAGGCGGTGGAAGTAGGGCCGTATCTTGTGGTTGAACATGGGGTAGATGGAGAAAATGTTGAACTGCAGGACGGAGGCCAGGGCGTAGACGTGCCACATGTTGGCGTAGGAGCCGAGGAAGCACGACGCCTTCACGTCGGCGTCGAAGATGGCCTCCAGGACGTTGACGGGGAGGTTGACCATCTCCGCGGACTCGTCGGCGCACAGGCTGAAGCGCACGGCCTGGAGCATCAGTTTGGAGTCGATCATCCCGGACAGGTAGTACCGCTTCCACATGGCCATTTCCACCACTGTGCGAACCTGGGACGGCAACGGACAGAAGCAGAGAGTTACTTTTACACATTGGCAGACAGTTTATGGTTATCGGCGGATTGGAGTTTATTGATTAATGTCAAAAGTAAAACTGTCACAAATGGCAAATGTAAAATGAAGTCCATCCATCCATTATTCTGTACCAATTCTACAAACTTTGAGGTTTAGACCAAATACCTCATGCAACACTTGACCAGCCAGGCACCAATACCTGTAATTAGTACCAATTAGTCGTTTGCTGTTGTTTCTGAAATGAACCTAACAAACCTACTCCAACACCGTTTGGTATAAATGTGATTTTATTGTAGGCTGTGCACATGTATTGCTGTGTGTATGAGAATGAGCCAGCCAAAGACAAGTTTCTGTCACCCTTGCGCAGGGTAGACCGACAATAACGTTCTCTATTGCATTCAATCTTTCAATAATCAGACATCCCTTCTTCCTTTACTTTTTTTCAGGAGTTAATAACATATGCGCTATGGATAGAAATAGTAATTCAGTAAGAAGTAAGGTTTTGCAAGAAGCAAAGTGTTTCCCAGCGAGGGTCACGAGGAAGAGCGGGTAATTTAGGAATAGTTTCGGATGTTAGAAGACATGGTCAGCGACATTGTTGTTGCCACTATTTTTATGGCTGACAAAAACTATTTTCATGATCAGAGCCATGGTCTATTTCTCAACTGAATTGGCTACTTTCGTACGTCTGGAGGCATCAGCTGTTGGCGGAGCATCCACCAAACAATCGCAGAAGTAAACAACAGCTACTACTCATCTTGTGAGGACACTGTGTGGAAACCACTGTAGTTATTCATTAGAATATCGAAATACTGTGTGCAATTCAGAATGGAACAAACTTCCAACTGCACTAAAACTATGCAAAAACTTAAAACAATTTATCTTGGGTGTGAAACAACATTTTCTGGGGACTCAAACATGTCAGCATTAAAGAACTACTACAGTTTACATCTGAGAAGGGTAGTGAATGGGTGTAGGAACAAGTTTTCCCTTTGATAAAATGTACTTTTATTTTTTATAAAATGTAAATACTTCTGTAAATATTATCAACTGTATTGTTTAATGCTTTTTGTAGTGTTTTGTAATTGCATGTCTTGGGGACTGCAGATGGAAATTAGCTCCAAGATCTAAAGTCTGGTATAAAGCATCTTTTCATATGCTGATTAATGCTCCTGTACATGTCCCTGTCAAATAAATAAATAAATAAAATAAAAAAATATGTGCAGAATGCTCTCGATTTTTAATAGTATGTTTTTTCTGGTTATGTGTTTAATCTAATACAAGAATCACAGGCCTTTCAGAACATGCGTATACAGGTCTAAACCACGGGATTTGTTTATGCATTATTAATTCTCATGGACACAAGACTTTTTGTTGTTTTCAGTGGACATTATATTACAAAAATAACTACAGTCAATTATGTCTTCGATTGTGACGGATTGTAAAGCCCTACAGCGACAATATGGCCACTTTTACACACGATTAATTGGATTAGGCAGAGTCGCTACAATCTTTACTCAAGTAGAATGAGTTCACAGTAAATTTACTCTTTCTTAAGAAAAGTTGGGCAGAAAAGTTATTTTTATTAGAATTTTCAAGCTGCTGACAGGAAGTGACACAGATAGAGGTAAAGTTCCAGAGCAGTTTCCATTGACACAACATGGTCAACACGGCAACAGTTTAAAAATGGTGTCTAATGTGTCAATTATTTTCACTCAAGTAAGAGTACAGATACTTCAAAGCAATAGTACTCAAGTATAAGTAAAAGAACATGGCAAAACTACTCCAACAAGTACAATTACTTCAATTAAGGCTGCGCAATACGAGGAACATACCAGTGTGGACTACTACATTAGCCTCTTAAGCACATTTTCTCCAGTTCAGCTTTACCCAAATCTAAAACACTTCTTGAGAAAAGAGGTGTCAAATAACTAAATTGAGACGAACACGAAGACAATAATGCAAGAAAAGAGCGACCACAGAATAACAGAAAAGTGACAAAAGCTACAAAGGCGCAACAAAAAAAGCAATGAAAAGAAAAAGGTTGTGACAGCAAGGCAACAACTCAGGGAACAAGATCCATTTAGATTAGTTTTGTAGGTCTTAGCATCCAAATGCCCTATAGGCTGTAACCTTTTAGATTTGGGTAAAGCCAAACTGGAGGAAATGCTCTCGGTTAGGGTGGTTAAGAGGTGATTGAAAGCAGGTTGTTTAAAACCCAAACGTTCACCTGTAGCTCGAGGCTGAGCGCCGTGTTGCCCACCAGCAGCAGGCTGACGGCGTCGAACAGCAGGTTGCCCTCTCCTCGGCAGCTCAGCGGCAGCAGGTCGCGGGGCGCGTCCGCCGGGTACAGCCCGTGGGCCAGGGGGTCCACGCCGGTCCACTCGGGGTAGTCCAGGCAGGGGGTCCGCGGCAGGGGGAAGGAGCCCAGCACCGGGGCCACGTCCTGGGCCACCTTGGTGAGCTCCGTCAGCCCCGACAGCTCCGTGGCCTCCTGCAGGTCCCCCAGCACCGACAGGACCACCTCGCTCCGCTCAAGCATGATGGGCATGGGACAGACTGGAACGGGCACAGAGACGTTTAACAGACACAAAATGAACACGATCTCTGGAGCAGCACGATACAGAGAAGGGGAAAACTGGCAATAAACGATACGATATTGTTGCGATATTTAAAGCCACTATATCTATTTATTTTCTAGTCATGGGACTGAACTTTTTCTGACCTCCTTTAGTAAATCGTAAACTCAGGCATTTGTGGGAAAAACACTGTGCATCAAAATTATAAAAGCATTTGTATCAACTGTATGAACTTTTCCAGCATTTCTGTGACGGTGACCGGGACATAGAGACCACTCGACCGGGACATTCAGACCAATGGGTGCGGGACATTGAGACCGGGGCGTTGAGGCAACAGTACATTCTAGCACCCCAAGGAGCCACAAAACATCACAAGTCTTCTCTGACTGAGATCGATAGGTTTTTTCTTGTATGTGTGCAAAAGCTCAGTCTTAGGAATCATTTTACTCATTTACTTTTATTTTAGCCTCGTTATGGTTGTGATATAGAGTCTTTTTGGACAAAATTTGCTAAACAATAAATCATGTACGATCGCAATGATACTGTATATTCCACACCCGTATTGCACATTACAAGCTTTTTGTTGTTTATACATGTTTAGTATATTGGTGTTTTTGAACCATGGGGTCCCAAAACTTTGCGGGACTTTCTAGAAAGATCCAGACTTCATGGACAGAAAAAAAGCGAGTGGCATTTAAATACCTTGTATTGAGTATCGGTCTATCACACTCTCATAAGCCAATAAAATGAAGATACAGGACTCTCAGGTTGGAAAGGGTCGTCCGATGGAAAATGTTAGTCACTGAGAGGAGAGGGCAGGACCTCGGGCTGAAACTATAGCAATGTTTTAAAAGTACCTTGAACATTGTGATAATGATATTATTGTGATATTTAACTAAACTGTGTCAACACTGTACACTATTATATCCAAACAAAAACCAGGACCAAAACGAGGCTAAAATGTAACAAAAACTGAACTCATTTTTAAATTCAAGCCATTTTTAGGCAATGTGAACAACAAAAGGTATTTTTTTGCTGTTACCTTGCCATATGTTCCCTTTGGCTTCGGCCCACTCCTTTTGAGCAGATAAATTGCTCAAATAAATAAATAAACTAGAACTAAAAAGGTGTGGACTTTGCATCATCAAACTCTGCAATAACAATCATTTGGAGGTACATTGTGCATAAAAAGATTCAACGACCCAGGTGTTTTACGCACGACTTCAAATCGCCAAACGGCGTCTGAAACTTCCCCAAAAGTGGCCGAAACTTCACCACGGACCACAGTTTCATTCATCCCCGTGGCTCGTGTCTTCCAGTGAAACGACGCAGCGCACGTTTTCATTCAGAAGTTCAATCAAATGAAGCTGCTGCTGTGAGGGAATTAAAATCAGCGACTCACCTGAGCGTCCGTGCCTGGGCCAAACCGCGTATTTTCCCCCCCAGAGAGTTTCAAACCGACTCAAGTTGTAGTATCCACAGAGCGAGAGAGTTTGTAAATCAGTCCATTCTGCGTGCGTACCTACCGCTGCACAAGTGTCGGGCTGAATGCGTGGGTAAAAGTCGCTCCCGGTGCCGCCGCCGCCTGTGCGTAATAAGCCGCGCCTCCTCCGCTGAGGAAATCGCCCATAGCCTGATTCTTTCACTCACCAAAACCCCCCACCTCCCCACCTCCGCTCCTCCTCCTCCTCCTGCCGATCCCCCGTCAAGTCGACAGGCAGGGTCAATTTCAAAGACAGCTGCAGCAGGAGGAAGATGGGCAGGTATCGCTCAGTTTGGTGTTTTGGTCCATCAGGGTTCGAGGTTGTTTTCGGTCCCGACGGGTCACATGGTTTTATAATTATAGGGCTCGGTTTGAGTGGATGAGGCGAAGGGGGAGACTTTACGGGCAAGTTGGGAGTTTTCAGATTTGATTTAGGCCACTCTGTTTGCATGACAAATAAACTTTGATCTGGCAACAAATGCATTTCCTGAAAGTCGTTACCTGCCACTTTAGGGTTAGGGCAATGACTTATATCCAATCTCAAACCGTATTGACTGGAGAGCTTATGTCAGTGTGATACCTCATTTGAAAGCCAAGACCTTCTAGTATCTAAAACTACACTCAACAAAAATATAAACGCAACACCTTTGTTTCTGCTCCATTTTTCATGAGATGGACTTAAAGATCTAAAATTCATTCCAGATCCACAATATTACCATTTCTCTCAAACATTGTTCACAAATCAGTCCAAATGTGTGATAGTGAGCACTTCTGCTTTGCTGAGATAATCCATCCCACCTCACAGGTGTGCCACATCAAGAAGCTGATCTGACATCATGATTAGTGCACAGGTGTACCTTATACTGCCCACAATAAAAGGCCACCCTGAAATGTGCAGTTTTTTGCTTTATTGGGGGTCTGGGGACTCAGAACCAGTCAGTGTCTGGTGTGACCACCATTTGCCTCATGCAGTGCAACACATCTTCTTCACATTGAGTTGATCAGATTGTCAATTGTGGCCTGTGGAATGTCGGTCCACTCCTCTTCAATGGCTGTGCGAAGTTGCTGGATATTAGTGGGAACTGGTACACGCTGTCGTATTCGTCGGTCGAGCACATCCCAAACATGCTCAATGGGTGACATGTCCGGTGAGTATGCTGGCCATGCAAGAACTGGGACATTTTCAGCCTCCAAGAATTGTGTACAGATCCTTGCAACATGGGGCCGTGCATTATCTTGCTGAAACATGAGGTGATGTTCATGGATGTGTGGCACAACAATGGGCCTCAGGATCTCATCACGGTATCTCTGTGCGTTCAAAATGCCATCAATAAAATGCACCTGTGTTCTTCGTCCATAACAGATGCCTGCCCGTGCCATAACCCCACCACCACAACATTGACATCAGCAAAGCGCTCACCCACACGACGCCACACACGCTGTCTGCCATCTGCCCTGAACAATGTAAACCGAGATTCATCCGTGAAGAGAACACCTCTCCAACGTGCCAGACGCCATCGAATGTGAGCATTTGCCCACTCAAGTCTGTTACGGCGACGAGCTGGAGTCAGGTCAAGACCCCGATGAGGACGACGAGCAGTTGAGCTTCCCTGAGACGGTTTCTGACAGTTTGTGCAGAAATTGTTTGGTGATGCAAACCAATTGTTTCAGCAGCTGTCTGAGTGGCTGGTCTCAGACGATCTTGGAGGTGAACCTGCTGGATGTGGAGGTCCTGGGCTGGTGTGGTTACACGTGGTCTGCGGTTGTTGGGCCGGTTGGATGTACTGCCATATTCTCTGAAACGCCTTTGGAGACGGCTTATGGTGGAGAAATGAACATTCAATGCACGAGCAACAGATCTGGTTGACATTCCTGCTGTCAGCATGCCAAGTGCACGCTCCCTCAATGCTTGTGGCATCTGTGGCATTTTGCTGTGAGACAAAACTGCACATTTCAGGGTGGCCTTTTATTGTGGGCAGTATAAGGTACACCTGTGCACTAATCATGATGTTGGATCGGCATCTTGATGTGGCACACCTGTGAGGTGGGATGGATTATCTCAGCAAAGCAGAAGTGCTCACTATCACACATTTAGACTGATTTGTGAACAGTGTTTGAGAGAAATGGTAATATTGTGTATCTGGAATGAATTTTAGATCTTTAAGTCCATCTCATGAAAAATGGGAGCGGAAACAAAGGTGTTGCGTTTATATTTTTGTTGAGCGTATGTGTGAGTGAAACACATTTGCCGTTCCTAATAATCACAAATGGTAAATGGCGCTTTTCTACCTTCACCAGGCCCAAAGCGCTTTACAGTGAGGAACCAGTCACCCCTTCACGCTCTCATTCATACACCAGTGTGCGCAGACACTGGAGGCAAGGGGGGTGACGTGTCTTGCCCGAGGACACAATGACAGGGTGCATCTTCAGGAGCTGGGAACAGAACGGGTTAAGCAGGATTTTGTATCTGTACTTTGAAACGAAAAGTTGGAAATTATGGAATGGGATCATGACATCAGTGATTTCATGATGAGAAATTGAAAGTTGGATTTTGAATGTTGTTTCTGGCCTTCATGTACAGGATGGGCGAGGATTACACGACACTTATAATAAAAAATAAAGTCGCCTTGCCTCTTTAGGTCACACTGTGTGTCCATTGCCAAGAAGGAAAGAGAAAACAAAACATCACAACAACAGGGATTGACCATCTCCATAGAATCATAAGCCTCAATTAAGAAATGAAAAATAGCCCAGAAGTATTGTTGAATAAGAAATCCTGACGCAAACAACTCATTTGAACAGACTTATAGTTGTTTTCCGTAGGTAAATGTTAAAAGATATGTTCTTGCAGGTACTTTAGAAGTATTTTCCTACTTTTTTTTTAAGTAGGACTAAATCTGTTCTAAACCAGTGTGAAACTAGGAATAAACTGGGTCTAAACCAGGACTGAACCGTCTGGACCAAAAAGAGCTCTCTGTGAAAATATGTGTTTAAATCACTGATCCAAATACTTTTACTTTTACTCCAAATCTGACATGTAGTGGAGCAGAAAATACAGATACCTGCTCCCTCTGAAGTGTGAAAGTATTCTTCATAAAAGTACTTTCCACCTCTGGAAAACCATCTCTCTCGTCTTATCGTGGCCCTGACTTTGAATTTGTGGATTCCTCTCCTGCGGCAGACGGAGTGTGATTGCGATCGTTTGGGGGCCCCCCCCCCCCCCCCCACCTCAGAGGAACCGGCCCCTCGCATTCTCCCTCCCCGCTGTATCACTTCCGACACCTCCGGGGCTGTTGATCTTCTGCAGGATTTTGGTCATCAAGGCCCTTTTGTTTGAACCGCGGCCCCTAGCTCCCCCCCCTCCCCTCCTCCCTCCTTCCCCCATTGTCGCTTACTGTATGTAGAGGCCGTGCTTACACTCACCCACTCACCAGGGGACGGCAGCATTTGTCCCCCCACCACCCTCCCTCCGCCACCTCGCTCCACGCAAGCAGACGCAATGGTGCCTTCAGGGACCGCTGGGGTTCAAGTATTCAGCCAACAGCGCTCGTCCCGTTCCTAAAGCTTCGAAAGAGCCCTCGGATTCAGATTCAGATCACGTCCCATCTGTCAGAAATGAATAGGGGTTGAAAAATGGGGGCATTATTCAATCACAAAAGTACAGTGCCGGTCAAAAGTTTGGAAACGCTTTGTTATGTATTGTTTTTTTTTTCTTTTACTTCATGACTATTTGCATTACACATTCTCACTGAAAGCTTTTAGCCAGGTAGAAACAGCCGTCTTTTGCTTTGAACAGTTTCTTCCCCTCCGACATCAGACACATGAATAAAAAAAAAAAGACCCAATAACTCTGTATCAGACTCATGAACATAATATCTATTGCACTATGTGGTATGGCCACACAAAGCAGTACTAAGTAACTCTTGCCCCTAGAGGCCATAAGCGCAACTGCAGGTGTCGTAGCAAGTTACGATTTTCTAACTTATTAAATGTCTTGGAGAGTAAATACTACGCTAACAGAAAAGACAACGGGACAGAGGGATATTGTACATCCAGTTATACAATGGAAATAATTGTTTTCACTCAAACTTGGCTGTAAATACTGTTTAAAGTGGCGCTAGCCCGCAGTTAGCTTTGCCCGTTAGCCTGTTAGCTTCTTCTTTGTGATTCTATTAGTGTGTATTGGTGGCTCCGACCCGGTGGCAGTCAAGTTGTAAAAATGGTTTTCTGGCCAGAGACACCAGGGGGAGAAGAAAGACCCTCCAATCATCCCGTTCACACTTGTATTACCCCCAGAGGGACCACGGAAAGGATTTATTAAGGTAAACACGTTACTTAGTTCTGCTTTAAAGCCGAGGTACCTGATTTTTTTGGTGTTGAAGAAAACATGTATTTTTGCCTCAGAGTCTGTTGCAAACGCAGCAAAACACGGACCTTGTTGTATTGTCTTCACCTAAAGTTTTATTGAGCAATGGATAATAGCAGTCTAATCTAAATTTGTGGAATTTATCTTGGGGGTGGCCGCCCCTGCTTCACTTTGTCATATAATTACATTCTTTGAACAATCTGAATACACAGGAGGGACTGTGAGAGCTAGAAACAAGTTTGGGCCAAAACAAAAAATGTCAGTGTTTGAACAGGAAAAAACAGGTACCGCAGCTTTAATGCATCTGTAAATACTGTGTCAAACTGTCGCCGTTTATTATCATATATTATTTTAATCTTTATAGTTTTTATTTATCTAAGTTATATGTTTCACGTTTCATGTTGTTTGTGAACCTCCTCACTAACCGTGGCGTTAAGAAAAGTTTTGTTTCCTTCATAATCCCGTTTCTTTTCTTTCATAGTTTAACCTCTTAACCCCCGCCTTAACCGAGTGCATTTTCTCCAGTTTGACCCAAATCTAAAAGCTTCACGACAGGAGCTCGCAGCCTACAGGCCAGAGTAACGCCTCATTTGAAAGCTAAGACCTACAAAACGAATCTAAGCTTCTCCCTTGTTATGATTGTCACGTTTTCATCACGTTTTTGTTGCTTTTTTGACGTGTTTTGGTCACGTTTTTGTGACTTGATCACAGTTACATTACACACACACACACACACACACACACACACACACACACACACACACACACACACACACACACACACACACACACACACACACAACGTGCCAAAAAAGAAAATGCGATAAAAATGTGACACAAAAGCAATGAAAACGTGGTGTCGAAAATAAAGAAAAGTCGATACATAAAAAAGTGTTTCAAACTTTTGACCAGTACTGTACAAAAAAGTAAAGCTTTCTTTATGTCAGGGAAACAGTCAGTGTTATTCACCCCCTTTTAAACCCATGTATTTGGATGGAAGTGCTGGAGGGGCATTTGGCCCCAGGCCTCAGTTTGACCTCCCCGACCTCTGACTGTAAAACAGAATTATAAGGATATATTTCTACTAGGGCCGGGACTCGATTAAAAAAATTAATCTAATTCATTAATCGAAATTAATCGCATATAAATATTTGCCCTGAGAACAGTGAGAAGTAAGTTTTTTCATAAGGATGTTTAGTATACCATTGAATAATGACTGAACACATGAGCTTAAGCAACAAAATAGTGTTTATTTTTGTTCAACCAAGTCCAACAGACCAGCGCAATATTGCCATTAATTGTGCGTCTGCAGGAAAAAAGGAAACTGAAGTGTGGAAAGCAAAGTGTGATTAATTTCGATTAATATTTTTAATCGCACTAAACCTCATGTAATTAATTAATCGCAATTAATCGAAAAAAGTCCCGGCCCTAATTTCTACATACTAAACACTGTTGCCTTTGCCCCTTTACACTAATGTGTATATACTACATACTCACTCATAACTAGCAAAACACAAGGAAATCGTGTAGCTCCTTCCACAGACATGGTCGATGCTTATTTGACATACCCTCCTCTCCACAGATGCCATGCTGCTTTTAGCAAGAAATGATCGGTAGTGGAGGCAATCTGAGGGCTTAAAAAGTCCAGCAAAGCGCTTCTGACATGAACAGGTGGAACGCTCTGAGATCTCGACAGAAATGCCTAAAACACGAACATGTAGGGGAAAAGACCTATTGTAACAGTTGTCAATATCTCCACAGGCTCGCGTGGGCGGCGACTCCCACAAAGGAAGACGACCATATTTGGACAGCAGATCCCAAACATGTCGGCGTTTGCGAGTGGACACGAGTTTGGACCAAACCCCGGGAGCGAAATGCCACAAAATAAACATCATCAAGAGCGAGTTTGTTCCTTTTTGTTTGCCTCGACTTTAAAACTTAATTCAATTCTTTATCTTTGTTTGAGCAACAGATGCACACAGGTATAATATGCATGTTATTTACAGAAATGATTAGCAACATAAGTATTTGTGCTGCTCAAAGGGGGTAGGAATAAGTTAGTAATCCCTTATGAGGCCCTACCCCTCCTTTATAAAACCTAAAACTATCCTGCTCACGGCAAAATCATTATCGAATGTGTATTTAAGCTTTAACCATGAGATTTTGGTAGCAGATGAAATCAACCAAACCAAGCAGTTAAAGGAGAAAACTGATGGACCGCCGCGTGAGGAATCACCCGCCGCGGTTCATCTCAAACGCCACAAACGTCCCTTTAACATCTGAACCACAATCACAATGTTTATTTACACTTGGGACCTCTCTCCAAGCGGTCGCCCGAGTTAAGTGAGGAGGCTTTGTCCACCACGCTCTTTGATATAGCGGCCCCGTCAGCGCACCTACTCGTTTTCCATTCCCCCGGCCCCCCCTCTACCCCCCCCTCTGCCCCCCCCCCTCCCTCACACTCTCCAGGCTTTAGGTGTGTAGATGAGCTGAGCCGCGCTGCACTCCCTGTGTTTTACATGCTAATGCAGTGCTCGGGGCCCGGAGCCGCCTGTCTGTCGCATATACGGACACGGGGACGGGGTGGTGGAGGGGGTGGGGGGTGGGGGGGTTGGGGTCACACGTGGACCGGCCCGGGCAGATACTTGGTCTGAGACGGAGACAGATTCACGGATTCGTCACAATAGGCGGCGTTCACGTTTTAGAAGGTGATGATGTCATAATGTCCGGTGGAGGGCAGGGGCCAATACGTCTCTATGGGAGAAAAAAAAAACTTTTTTGTGAGAAATCTCCTAAACTGAAATATTATTTGTATGTCTGAAAGTCCTTTCTACTGGACAACTCACGTTTTTGAACATCGTCACCACTTTCGGACGCCGTCATGAGGAAGTAATTGGACATTCGTTTATACAGAGGAGACGACGAACTTTGAGAGAGTTTTTGTTTCCGTGTGGATTTTCCCAGTAATGACTTGAGATATTAACCCAAAAGAAAACCAAAAAAAAAAGACAAAGAAATCTGCAGTCTGCCGGTTACCATAGTTACCATCACGGAATTTTTCAGTTTCAGTCGATTGAAGTGTCTTTTTTTTTTTTCTATTTCTATTTTATTTTATAGACAGTACAGAAAGAAATACAATACATGACACACATACAAAACAAATTATGCAAAAAACACAAAAACAAACAAAACAAAAATAATAACAAACAGAAAGACAAAAAAAGGGGGAGGGAGTGGTACAGTTCATAAAAAATAATATTAAAATGTTTAAAGAAAAAGTATGGCAACTACAGAATCCAGGTTATTTGGCCTGAAATGACCCTGAAAGTATTATTACCAGCAACAATACTAAACAAAACCTCAAGGAACATTTTCAAGATGTTAATGTTCATAGCTTCTTGGCCTATTTTTTTTTAATATATATATATATATACACATATATATATATATACACACATATATACATATACATACATACATGCAAACATACATACATTTTTTTTGTTGAAGTGATTGAAGTGTCTTTAAAGAACTACAGAAGTAGTGGCCCAAACATTTACTCAATTAAGAGTAAAAAGATAATATATCACTCAGGTGTTGGGAGTTTAAGTGTAAAAGTTCGATTCGTGCAAACGTAAGAGAGGAGAAATAAAACGTGGAATAAAGTAAGAAATCAGAAAATCCGATAAAAACATATAGAAAGAAATCATTATGAAGAGTTAAAGCAGAACTAAGTAACGTGTTTACCTTAATAAATCCTTTCCGTGGTCCCTCCGGGGGTAATACATGTGGTAATGGTATGAGTGGGGGGGTCTTTCATCTCCCCCTGGTGTCTCTGGACACAATAACAATAACAAGTCTTTTTTTTAGTTTCGTCACATAACATTTGCATTATGCACCTTTAAGGAAGAAATGACATAAATCTTAACTAAGAGATTAAATCCAAAGTTTGAGTAGATTTGGTCTTGGATGAGATGACAAAATAAATCTTTTTTCAAGTATAAAAGTTTAATTTATCTGCTTTCAAGTGGGATTTATGCCCGTTCCATTGGCTTTAGTGTTTTTTTATTTTATATCAGATGAGTTCAAACCAACTGAAATGCAACATAAAGAACCCTTTAGCTCATTTATTTCATGTTTGCAGTTTGTGACGGGACTTACGACACAGTTGGCTGTGGACGTGGGCGACTCGCCGGACGTTTAGAACGACACACAAAAATAAAAAGAGACTTGAAAACGTGTGGTTGCATTTTTTTTAGACTAATATTATAAAAATCATGGACTGGTTTTAACGTTACACGGTCTGTTCGTAATATTTCAGAACCATAAGCATCAGCTGCTGCGACAAAAGGCCACTGAAGAGGACCGGACCACCTTTAACCTCTTAACCCCCACCTGAACTGAGCACATTTCCCCCAGTTTGGCTTTATCCAAATCTAAAAGCTTCTTGGAGAAGGCACAGGAAGACACTGAGATGAAAATACAACAAAAAAAGTGACAAAAACACGATTAGAAAGTGATGAAAAAGCACGCGAAAAAAGCCACAAAAGAGCAAAAAAAAAACGTGCCGGAAAAGGAACAACAACACAATTAAAAAGTGACAAAAACTTAAAAACGAGATAAAAAAAAAACTATTATAAAAATGTGACAAGCGTGGCAATAACGCAACCAAAAAGTCACAATAGGTTTTGTAGGTCTTAGCTTTCAACTGAGGCGTTACTCTGGCCTGATACAGCGCACTCAAACCCTCGACATCAGACCCCAAAACCTCTCACACAGCTGACCAGTTGTACAGGGAAAGACTGAATTCAAAAGAAAAAGAACTTTATATGAACAAAGACAACAACAATTTTCCAGAGATCATCGGCGTGAGTGTTTTTACAGACGTACAGGTGCATTTTATAGTCTCACAGTTTAAAGTCTTTATAGTTTATTATTTATCTTTTTTTATTTTTTATTTATTTCATTCAAAAAGTAACATAATGTAATCAGTACAAGACCGCCAAGCCAACACAGCATGAATGAAACGGAGCAGAGGAGAAGAACAAGTCTTATAATATTTGCCCCTTTTGTTACTTATACTTTCTGATGTTTTTTGCATTCTGTATTTAATTATTTACAATATATAATATAAAATACCGAGCTGTCATATTCCTAAATGTTTAAAAAAGTGGTCAAAAAAAGAAACAACCATATTCCTGTTTGGTCAAATCAAATATCCCACAATATTCACGTCCAAGTCTAATTTAAGAAGATTTAAATTGTATATTTAGTTGCATTTACTCAAATACTTACTTACTTAAAGAGACTAGATTTAAGTTGGTCATTTTATGCTCACTACCGCCACCTCAGGTCTTATGCGTAACTGCAGTCTCTATATTAAAGGGGTATCTCGAGATGTTTGACCTGGGGCCTCATTTCCTAGTTATCCAGAGTGTTGTTGATGTCTGGAGATATTTTTTTTCTTAAATTCATGCAGTTCTTATATTTGAAGAGTCTAGTGGCGCTAGGCTAGGGCAAGGCTAGTGCATGTCTATGGTATCAGCTAGCCTGCATTAAAAACAGTCTGACCCGCTCCACAGTGCACCTGAGGCAAATCACTTATAACATCAGACTAACAATATACATTTCTGTGTCAATAGAATAATTTTAACCATTTTGCATTTAAAATAACTTATATTTGAGCAGCCTCAGCTTCGTGGCTGTAAGCTAAGGCAGCGGCGGAGTGATCTGCTAGAAAATAGTCCCTCAAAATGCGGTAATTCATGAGGTCAGTTATATTTCAAAAATTATTCTATCGACACAGACATTTAAATCGTTAGTCTGGCGGTATAAGTGATTTGCCTCAGGTGCACTGTGGAGCGGGTCAGACTGTTTTTAATCCAGGCTAACTGATACCATAGACATGCACTAGCCTTGCCCTAGCCTAGCGCCACTAGACTCTTCAAATATAAGAACTGCATGAATTTAAGAAAAACATATCTCCAGACATCAACAACACTCTGGATAACTAGGAAATGAGGCCCTATGTCAAAAATCCTGAAATATCCCTTTAAGCTCGTGCATGACGGCACTTCAGACCTGAGTGACAGTGCAGGATGTTAGAGGCAGTTGTGGTGAACAGGTTTGGGCTCATTCTACACATGTAGGAGGAGGAAAATACTTAATTTTAACATTTTTAAACTCTGTATGGCCATTCCCTCAACAACGTCACATTTATAATTTTTTTTTCATTCATATGTCCACCAATAATAGGCACAGACATCCATGTGCTGTTGCTTTGCCACTGCAGCTCTGCCCTCTAGTGTTTGCATTTGCACGCGACAGCTTTCCCAGTCACCCTAGGACAGTGTTTCCCAAAGTGGGGGTCGCGGGACACTGAAGTGGGAGTCGTGAGGTGACTTTCAGACACTATTTCTTACATTTCCGACACTGACTTTGATCTATTTTAAGTGAAATTAAGCCAAATATCAAAATACGGTATCCCAACTAACACAAGTAAACCGGGTTTGGGCGATTTCCGGTGGTCGCGGCCTGGAACCCCAGCACAAAGTGATATCTCGATGAATTAAAATAAAATTTGACCTTGATTTGAGTCATTCCTACTTGCCAATAAAACACTCTGCCAATGGAACGTGCATATTTGTAATAAAAATACAAAAAACTTTCAAAATACAATCGGATTATACTTTCAAATTGTAAGTACATGTTATTTTGATAATGTGCTTGCTCTATTGGCAGATACTTGATCAAATCGAGGGCAATTGATCTTATTCCTAGAAAATGGAACCCATTTCTTGTTTACTTTTCGCAGGGTCATAGTCAAAGTAGTTTGTGCTCGTATACCTTCTGGTTGGGGAATCTCTATTCGTCTTCCTCCAGTCTTTGGAGCTAAAGAAGATAAACACCATTCTTAATTTATTTCATTACAACGAGGATCAGTCACAATCGCAATGTTGTTGTTTTGAGCCGTGGTTTGTTTCCCATTTGCTGCTGTAGGTTTTTGAAGGAAACATAAAAAAACGCTGTTGAACCTGATCAATTTAGGGATTGAGTCCATAGATCTGCCGTTCTGTGCTCAAAGGGGGTCATTTACCGGGCATTTGCTCATGTGCACAACGAGTACCGGTAGTATGTGCGTCGAGTTACCTATTGTGTGAGATTTACAGTATAAATAAATATGCCTTGCGGATCAGCAGCGGAGTCATTTGTACATTATTTTCTCACTTATCATTCTCTCATTTACATCAGATTTGGGGCCAAGGTGCAATATGCCCACCAGTGTTAATTTTAACAACATATTTTAATTTAGTTTTAGTCTTAGTCTTTTGACGAAAATGTAATTCAATTTTAGTCGAGTTTTAGTCAAAAAAATATCTTAAATTTTAGTCGAGATTTAGTCGACTAAAATTACAAGTCAATTTAGTCGACTAAATTTAAGACACATTTGGTCGACTTTGTATTAATAATATTCATTATAATCATATTTAATCGAGGTCCTCTGAGTCATGGAGCTGCTCCCTCATGAACAAAGCTCAGAGCAGTTCCTTTGGCAGTGAAGTTACATGATATGAGGCTCTTTCAGACGGTCAATAGAAGTTTGGACGATTTTAGTCTCTCCTTTTCATTTTTATTGAGTCTTATTTTAGTCGACTAAAATATCTGGACATTTTAGTCACAGTTTTAGTCGCATGAAGAACTTTTAATTTAGTTTTAGTCGTCAAAAAAATCACTTTGACTAAAATTAAGACGAAATTAACACTGATGCCCACAAAATAGAATATTTTATGTTCCAGCTCTTTAGCGCCTGTCTGGATGAATGTGTACATCACAATACACACTGTGAAGCCTGGTTTCCAATAATGTTCACCTTTCTACAGCTATATCTTGCACCTGTGATAACACTGGGTTAGGTATGATTAAAGAAACCAGGCGCGTTTTTCGTAAGGAATATATTGGAATTGTGTATTAATGAGGGCCTGACTTTGATTGACAGGCCGTTAGCATCAGAGCTAAAGGCGCGATTGCGACCAAATTACACGCCCCGTGAGAAAGTTACAAGAGCAAACCTGAAAAAAAGTTGTTTTGCCTTCAGTGTCTCCACAACACCTATGGACGAAGGGGAATGTCGATCTTCAAAAGCAAATTGTGAACACTTTCAGCCAGAACTGCAGTGAAGTGTGAGTGTTTAATTTTAGTATTTTCGATAAACTTGTGCAGACATACCGTTGAGTTACGTCATAAATTCCCGAGGATTTTTAGTTTTACCGCACGCCTGAATCCGATTTATTTAAACATCTCGACTCGAAGGTCACTCTGGCTCTGGCCGTTCAGTGTGTTACAAAATCGACAGACTCACAAAGAAAGAGTGGAGTAAGTTACGGCATTTTATTACAACCCGTTTGACAAATCTAAAAACAGGCCTTTGCTTCCAGATATACACATTACGAATATAACTCTGGTAAAATCTCTCTAGAGTCACACGGCAGAGCACACGGCTACTATAGCACAGACTCAAAAATATATATATATATATACACACGCTATAAGCATTTACATGAGGAAACTGTTCACATTCGCCAGTGGGAATTGCAGCTTTGACCATCATTACCTTTGATTAGAAACGTCCCTCATCGATCCCTGCAACACATGGTTAAAAATAAAATTAAAATAAATCCCACATGAGTAAAAACCTGCCCTGGGTTCATTAATACACAGGTTCTCCCCTTAAAACACATACATTCACGTTAAAATGCTTTCAATCTATGATGCATTTTCTGTCCTTATAGTAGTTCAAATTTGGTTTCTTGGTTGTTTCACCTCAAAGAAAATGATACAAATGCAAAAGAAATAAAACAGATAAGGAATAAATTGATAGTACTGCGCCGTTTCCTGGTTCTTGATTGCAAATATTTTGGTACACAGGTATTGAACACCAGGTATCGGTATCGAGAAAGCTTTGACGGTGCCCAGCCCTAGAATAGACACGAGAGTTTGGATATCTTTTATAATAAACTTTTTTTTTCTTTTCTTTTTCACTCAATAAAATCAGGCGAAAAATATAAATCCATGTGGAAAAAAGTGCAAGACTGAAAGATGATTATTATTATGGCGTCTGAATGTGCTACTTGTTTAGTTTTTGGCTCAGAAGTTATAATTCTGTGGGGAAACATTGAATCAGTGCAATCAATAACAGCTTGTTGCAAGATTAGGCTATTTATCGGTTTCCAGGCGAAAGACGAAAAGCAAAATGGTCCTAAAAATGACCAGAGGTTTTACAACAGTGTCTCCATTTAATTGAAATCCAAATGGCCATAATCAATGTCAGGTCTACAGTCAACTTACAACTACATTAACGGCTCCTGGTTTGTAGTTTGGAAGAGCACGATGGACGTTTAAAGAGAAAAATCCCCATCATTCCAGGCACTTTTAGCTCACGTACTACTTTCATGCAAGATGTTTTTCAAGTTCAACAGTGTTCTCACCCTTACATTCAACGATTCAGTGCTCCCTCGACTCGACGTCCGTGACAACGATCTCTCTTAAAGCAGAACCAAGTAACGTGTTTACCTAAATAAATCCTTTCCGTCGTCCCTCTGGGGGTAATACAAGTGTTAATGGGACGATTGGAGGGTCTTTCATCTCCCCCTGGTGTCTCTGGCCAGAAAAGCACATTTGCAACTTGACTGCCACCGGGTCGGAGCCACCAATACACACTAATAGAATCACGAAGAAGAAGCTAACAGGCTAACGGGCAAAGCTAACTGCGGGCTAGCGCCACTTTAAACAGTATTTACAGCCAAGTTTGAGTGAAAAAAATTATTTCCATTGTGTAACTGGAGGTACAATATCCCTCTGTCCCTTCGCCTTTTCTGTCAGTGTAGTATTTACTCTCCAAGACATTTAATAAGTAAAAAAATCGTAACTTGCTACGACACCTGTAGTGGCGCTCATGGCCTCTAGGGGCAAGAGTTAATCATTACTGCTTATTCTCGCGTTTAAAACGGGGACAAACCGTTCACTCACATGCAATAGAACACATCTCTTTTTCAGCATTCAAATAAACGAGTAAAAACGAGTCAGACGATTGTACTGGTGAACAGGGCCGTTCCTATACGCCGACCAGAAGGGGGCCCCAAGGTTTTTAACTTACGGCACAGTTAAATAATAATACTTTGAGTGATCGGTAGCTACAAGTCAATTTTAACACCATTTTAAATTGTCCCACAAAGTAAATTAAAGTACTTTATCCATTTTAGATTGTCGAACTAGGGCCCCCCGCACCCAAGTTTCCAGGCTAGAAACGGCCCTGTAAAAATAAAAAATAAATAAATTGTTTTAAAGTTTAAAAAAAAAAACGATGGAGCTCCAGAGCTTTGGGATTCCGGTTTGTGAAGGACGCTACATTCCACTCGGTCGTGTGCTCTTCGCTCTGCACCTTCAAACCAACAGTATCACGTCGTCGTAAGGCAGGAGAAGGTTTCCAGGACTGTACAGAAGAACCGCTCTCTTTACACACGCAGGTACATACTGCAAAGGTTACATATCAGAAAAGATGCTTTAAAACGGCGAGGTTCAAACTAAAACAGAGGTTCGAAACTGGCATCATGTGGTCGTGGACCTTTGTGAAGAAAGACTTGATGAATTGATTCAGTAGTTTTTTTTTATGGTCAACCTTCAGATCAACAGAACTGTGAGTAAATACTGTACGTTTATAACTTTGCATGATGAGTTTAAATAACAGTTCTTTTCAGTAAAACGATGCAGTGGTGCTGGGACAGTGCTGGGAATGCTCAGGTAAAGTGCAGAGTGGCCGAGGCGTGGCCCGTCACAGGCTGCTGGGCTGCACCGGGGCGGGCGTGGGCTGCGCGAGGGGGGCCGACTCACAGTCCTTGGGGCAGTCGTCCCCTCCGCGCGCGTACATCAGCACCAGCGTCACCGTGGCGAAGGTGGCGGCGTTGACGGGGAACGCTCGGAGCAGCGTGGAGGTGAGGCCCCGCGTGAACACCATGTAGCCCTCCTTCTGGACGCTCTGGCGCACGCAGTCCGCGATGCCGCTGTACCGGTTGACGCCGCCCACGCCGTCCGCCTGCAGCCGCGACTTGATGACGTCCACGGGGTACGTGGAGAGCCAGGACGCGATGCCCGCCATGCCGCCGGCAAACAGCAGCTTGGGGATCATGTAAGAGTCCTCGGGCTCGCAGCCCAGGGTCCGCGTCATGACGTCGTACGCCAAAAAGTACACGCCGAACGCCGGCGTCTCGCGGACGAGCGTGGTCACCATGCCGCGGTTCACTCCCCGCAGCCCCTCGCGCTTGTAGATCCGCGTCAAGCAGTCCAGCGAGTTCTTGTACAGCTTAACGGTGGAGGACTTCCTCATCCCCGTGCCCTGCATCTGCATCCGCGTCTTGGCCAGCTCCATGGGGCAGCAGATCACGCACTGGATGGCCCCCGCCGTCGCCCCGGCCAGGAACTGGTTGGTGGGAGTGTCCTGTCCCAGCTTGCGAATGGCGTTGCCCTGGACGCCAAACACGATGGCGTTGATGAAGGTGAGGCCCATCATCGGCGAGCCAATACCTTTGTACAGACCCAACACCTGCAGAGGAGCAGAACTCACGTGTCATTCAAGAGGAGTATTTCACACGAGAACATTTTGACAGGATTAAGATTTTTCTGTGAAAACTGCTGGTTCCGTTAATTTAATCTTTTTTATTTTGGCTAATCCTTCACATTAGGCTTTAAATGTGTAAATAAACAAACAAAGAATATAAACTACACACCGAGACTCTGGCACAGTCACGGCTGCCCTGGTCAGATTAAGAGCCCATTGAGGGCACGAGATGTAAACAGTGGAGTGAACGCGACAAAACCCTGACCTTAATCCAGCAGGATATTTTTACACGGCCAGTGAGAGGGAACTCACTCTGCCTCTTTAACTCGGGAACTCCTCAGAACTAGCAGGTGTGGGAGGTTTTCAGGTTGGAGAATGTGATGATGTTACAATGTAATGTACTGTAATTTTATCCATTTCTGCTTGAATTTAAGATTAATTTTGATACTTTAAGCGCCATACTCTTCTTTACCACTTGTGTCTTGTGCCACGTCAACCCAGAATCAGAACAGGTTTTATTGCCTTCGTCAGTAACGGTACAATTACATGGATGAAGGAGTGATAAAATAAGTTAAATTAATAATCATAATTCATGAGTGTAACAACATATAGATTTTCTGATATATCGCGGGATATATTTTGTGGGACGATACAATACTGATATTGATACTTTTGTTTTGATGGCCCAACATTGACAGAGATAAGAATTCACTTTATCCACATGAATCAAAACCTGCCACGGTTCTTCTGCGTCAGACAGACGAGCGTGAGGCGGTACGTACAGACTCCTGGCGGATGATGGACTGGAAGCAGTGGAAGGTCCCGCGGTACAAAGGTCTGTCCACACTCTGGACCTGCAGCCGCACCTGGAAAAATACCATCACTCTTCAGCCCCCGGTCAACAATACTAACTAAATTGAACACTGATTTGGAAAGAAAAAATAAATGGTTACCTTGACCGTGTCAAATGGATGCCCAACCAAGACTCCAGCGGCACCTGGCACAGAGCAGAGGAGATTCTTAGAGAACTTTTGCCAACACAAGGATAAGGTCAATGTCTGGACATGGACAAAACAGCGGCAAAAACTCTTATGTCAGATAAAAATGGTGTTTAGTTCTGTTTGAAGTATATTGTAAATAGAGGTCGACTGATATGTGTTTTTCTAAAGGCCGATACCGATATGCTTGGCCAATATTTTTGGACAATTTTTCTAAATGTCAGATCTATAATCCTGTAAAAACAAACACTTGGCCACTCCAGCACTGGTCGGTTTCATTTTTTTTTTTACCTTCAGTGATTCCATCATAGTTTCTGTCCAAGCTTAGCATTAGCATGCTGCCGTTAGCATTAGCATACTGCTGTTAGCCATGACATTTTGCCCAGCAAACAAAAATACTTCAAACTGACATGCAGCATGTCCATATTGACTGAGATTTAGTGAATGTAGAAAGACCACGCGGAGGGAATACTTTATAAACCGAGTTCTGTTTATTAGCTTCCCTCGTACAGCTCTAAGTATCTGGCATCATAGCATAGAATGAATAGCCTGCCACTTGCGCAGGCGCAGTATACAATAACAAGTACGGTGGCTACAGAGGCACATTAAACTTCAAGCGAGCATTGGGTGAATGCTCTACAGTGAACCTTGTAGCTAACCAATTTTCATTGCAATGTTTCCCTGTCTCCATGAGGCCTAGGTTTCCTCCCCCAAGTAGTGGGAGGACTCGTTTTAAAGCCTTGACTTCCTTTTTTCCAATGCGAAAAACGGGAAGTCTCAATCGCTTTCGCTCCCGGAGATATCGGCTTTTATCGGCCCTAGCTCGGCCAATATGGTAAAATACCAAAATATCCGCCTGATATATCAGTTGTCCGATACATTGGTCAACCTCTAAATTGTAAAGATTTTGAATGTTGAACATTTTGACCAAAACGAAGCCATTCATGTGCGGATTTTACTTTTGATACAGTGGTTTCGCAAAAAGTCTTGATTGGATTTTGAACATTGAACAAACAATATCATATTTCTAGCTTTACACACAATAGAAAATCCTAGGGAAACTAATATGGAAATAACCAACAAATATTCATCGATGAACATTACTGAAACAAAAAGCACACATATTGTTGTTGAATATAAATAAAGTATGACAAACCTGTGCTTCTGTCAGTAACCGGTTTTAAAGAATATATGACACAATACATTGAACATTTTTTGCAAATCAATGACAATGGCAAGACTTCTGATTCTACTCTCTGGGAAGCACTTAAAGCTACAATGAGAGGAGTCATTATTTCCTTTGGAAGTGAAAGGAGTTAAAAGAACAACAACTGAAGTTTAAAGCAATTCAGGAACAAATTACTTACTTAGAAAATAAACATAAAATAGGACTACTGCGATCAGATTACAATAAAATGTTGAAACTGAAATGTGATTATAACTTACTCCTTGAAGGGGAAATTCAGAAGCTGTTAAGACACTTTGAATTGAGTGACAAACCTGAGAAACGTCTTTCCAGACCACTAAAGGGCGAACAATCTAAAAAGGCTATTCATAAGAGCTATGATAAAACTGGAGCGTTGGTAACCGACTTGCAAGAAATCAACTATGTTTTCCGAGAATTTTATTCAGAATTATACACCTCTACCTGCCAAGCAAGTACAAAGGATTATTCAGATTTTTTCAGTACACTTTCTCTACCTCAGATAAAGGAAGAGGACTTTGGACGAGCAGTTTAATGTCGAGGAACTAGTTAAAATCCTTAAATTATTTCCAGCAGGTAAAACAGTCCAGGCCCAGATGGTTTCAGGGTTGAATTTTATCGAGCATTTCATGAACTGTTGACACCGGTTTTGCTGAGGATGATTAATGAATCAGCTGCAAGACATGAAAAAGTTAAAATGCTAATTACTGGAGGACTCTACCGCTCTCAATGATTGGAAGAGCAAACGCTATTAAGATGATAGCCCTACCCAAACTGTTGTACTTATTCCAAAACCTACCAATAGTTATTGCACCGGGTTTCTTCAATGAACTACAGGGTATAATTTTAGATTTCATAATGGGGTTATAAAAAACATAGAATTTCCAAGCAACATCTGTGTAGATCAACTCGTGGAGGTGCCTTGGGTCTTCCAGTATTCCAACATTACTAATGGGCTGCCAATAGAACGGGGATCTTTACTGAAACCCCCATACATCGCTGGCCTCTTTATTATTTACAGGTACAACTCCAAAAACACATTTAATAGGTCATAGTTTAGTGGTTCAAAATTCATTCAAAAATGTAATCAAAATTAAACAATATTTACACCTCAATATGTCATAATTCCAACGTTCTTCCAGCTCTACAGGACAAAACGTACATAATCTGGCATAATAAAGGAATTAAAAATATGTAGATCTCGACATTGACGGCAAATTTCCCAACTTAAACTCATTTTCTCACTTGTTTTTTGCTACCTCCAAATAAGAAATGTTGCCAGGAGTAAAATGAATAACTTTGACAGTATGGGTGACAGCGTCCCTCTGTTTGATGTGTTGAGCTTATCAGTAACTTGTAAAAAGCTAAAGAGTAAATGTCTTCACACTTGAAGGTAAAGCATTAAATAATTGTAAAGCGGCATGGGGAAAAGAGGTAGGAAGTGCCTTGCCCAATAACATTTGGAGCACTGCTCTATCAATAGTTCACACAGATTGACTCAGTTTAAGGTGATTCATCGATTCCAGTATTCTAAAGATAAGCTCCATAAGTTCCATCAATCGGCGTCTCCTATATGTGACAAGTGTAACGAAAATGAAGGCACTCGATACAGACGTTTTGCTTAAGTGTGTTTTCTTTTTTTTCCAAAGTATATGAAAGGACAATCAACTCAGACAGAGACTTTGCGCTTTTTGAAGCTTCACTGAATCTTCTGGACATTCCTATAGACATTCGAACTGTTATCTTATTGGGGACTGTCATTGCAAAAAAACTGATTCTCAAAAACTGGAAGGGATGTGTGACACCTTCTTTCCGGAATTGGTTTAATTAATTTATCTGCATAATACATCTGGGAAATATTTGCCTTGGAAATAAGGCTTTGGGCCATTGGGAACACGTTTGTGGACCCGTACTAACCAAGTCATAATCATGAATGACGATCATTTATAGACACATTTTAAATTATTAATAACGATAATGTCCGTTTTCTATGTTATGGTCAGTGGTGTTACTAATTAGCATAGTTCTGTGATGGCAGCATTACGCCAAGAACACTGTTTATGTATGAGTGAATATAGGTATGCTGGTAGGTACAAATATAATATACATCTAATATTTGTATTGATATAACTTATCGCTGTAAATTCAATTGAATACAAAAATAAAATAAAAATAATGGCTTTCTTCTTGCCACTCGTCAACAAAGGCCAGATTTGTGTAGAGCACGACTTATAGTTGTCCCATGTACAGATTCCCCCAGCTCAGCGGCAGGACGTCCCAGCTCCTCCAGAGTTATCTTGGGGCACTTGGTTGCATTTCTGACCAGTGCTCTCCTTGTTCGGTCTGTTAGTTTAAGTGGACGGCCGTGTCTTGGTAAGTTTGCAGCGGTGCTATACTCTTTCCATTTCTGAATGATGGATTGAACAGTGCTCCGTGAGATGTTCGAATCTTGGGGAATCTTTGTATAACTTAACGCTGCTTTAAACTTCTCCACAGCTTTATCCCTGACCTCTCTGGTGAGCTCCTTGGCCTTCATGATGTTGCTTAGTGACTAATACACTCTGACCATAGCTCTGAGGCCCTCACAGAACAGCTGGAATTATACTGAGAGTAGATTACACACAGGTGGCCTCTATTTAATGGTTAGGGCAAGGTGTGAACATTCTGCAGTCATTAGGAACGTTATAAAGGCAATTTAATGCACTCAGAAAATGCTGTATGAATACTTATGCACGCCCCACTTTCACTTTTCTATTTTTCGAAAAATACCAGACTCATGTATGATTTTGCTTTCACTTTACAGTTGTCTGTTACTTGTGTGTGAACTTTCAGTAAAAAATTAAAAATAAAATCTTTATATTTAGGGTTGTAAACATGAGAAAATGTGCAAAGGTTCAAGGTGTATTAGTACTTTCGAGAGGCCGTGTATAAAGTGCACATTCAACCCCCCTTTGTTTGTCCTGAACTGCACACACTTGACACACGGGGGCAGAACGATATGGACAACATTTCATATCTCGATATTCATGCCGGATATCTCGATACGATACAACTATGGGTTAGGTGAAAACTAACCATTTTTCAGAAAAATAAAATCCTAACACAAAAGAGTGCAGTTTTATTGATGAAAATCTATATCGTTTAGATCTTTCTTTTTCGATTTTAATATTTTGAACGTTCACATCTCGACATAAATACAGTAACGATATTGATCTTTTGAATGTTCATATCGTAGTCGTTGAGGTGTGAATGGCCTCACGGCAAACAAAGCAGTAACCCCGCCATAAATATCAATCAGACACATGACCGGTTTGTAAAGGACGAGCAAATCAGGACGGAGGAACCAGGAAGAGAAAAGAGTCAACATCGCATCGACCTCACTGAACTCAAAACACCCCGGAGTTCGGGGGTGGGCCATATCGTATCGCATATCGTTATCGCGATAGATATTTTATATCGTTGTAATTTTTTATATCGTCGTGGATATAATTCATGTTACACTCCATCAGAGCAGCATAAACACTGACGGTAGAACACGGGGACAGGTGCTTAAAAAGTCAAATGAAATGAAGGATGTAAACTGCTTGAGGAGATCATATTTGCGAGGACATTAGTTTGCCCTCCTGGAACCTTCACCATAACGTGGTGGAGGGGTTTGAGCACCTGAATGATCCTGGGAGCTCTGTTGTCGGGGGCTTCGTGCCCCTGGTAGGGTCTCCCAGGGCAAACAGGTCCTAGGTGACGGGTCAGACAAAGAGCGGTTCAGAAGCCCCTTATGAAAGACCAACAGGCCCGGTTAGAACCATGAGGCCGTCCTTCTGTGGACCCACCACCTGCAGGGGGCGCTATAGGGGCTGGCGCAGCTCCAACAGCTGCCCCCACGACCCGGCGACGGACAAGTGGAAGAAAATGGATGGATAATCTTCCCAATAGGCGCAAGGCTGGGATTTTGAAGTAATTCGTCCATTGTCAATTATATCGTGAAATATATCGTTATCGTGATATTGCTTTTTTTTCTATCGTGATATAGATTTTAGGCCCTACCGGAGTCGACTGAAAAGGGTCGGGACGGTATCCAGACGTTATTGTGGAGTAAGAACAAAGTGACTCTGCAAAAAAAACCGTACTGCTGCAGGGGACGCAATGCAGTCATGGTAAAAGTACTTGGTTAGAATACTACTCCTGGAAGTCAGATTTATGTTTGAGCGTTGACGATTAGGTCACTTTCATAGCCTCAGTTTAGGCCTGGTACTTTCACCTGCTTCAGTACTTTTACAAACCTGTCAAATAACTTCTGCAAAAACGAGCATGTCCTTTCCTGCCTTTTGTCGAAGCCTGTTCCTGTTGCCAATGCCAGCCCTCCAAGTTCGACGTGTCTGGGAGAGGAAGCGGCTCTTGCATTGGTTCAGTGGTTTCGTGTTTCTGTCTGATGACTTTAGTGCGTGAACTTTCTGTTTCTTTTTGACAGCAATACCGTAGGCCACGTTTGGCCCTGGTGGCGTATGTCCCTTCACAGCCCCGTCGGACTAAAATAAGAGATTGGTCCGGCGAAGGGCGTGTGCCGTGACTGCATAAACATCCACATCTCGACTTACAACTATGTGTTTATGAGCCAACTATTCACAATAAGCAGCGCGTTCCTCGAAACTAAGCAGGAGTAAAATTAGACAGAGACGGACAGAGAACCCTCCCCAGCTGATTTCAACACGAAATACAAATACTACCGTTTTAGCATATGTTTGAGTGAAATCCAATCAGACACTTTCAGTTGCAACAGAATCCTGTGTACTCGTGGGACCCGAACCACACGTTGAGAAACACAGAATTGTTCATCTCCTGCCAGGATTGCATCACTTCTTTTATAGGCGCCTTTATCGCTGTTATTTTTTTGCCCAAACAGAAGAGCCTTTTATTATTTGGCATGAATGTCTTGTCACGTGTGTTTTGTTTTTATCACGATTATCATTTATTGAACTATAAATGCACATTAGGCAAGGCAAGTTTATTTGTAGAGCACAATTCATACACACAAGTGCTTCACAGTTGCACACGATTACAAGAAAACAGATCAAATCAATCAATAAAACATCTACATGAACATTAATCAGTTACAGTAAAAGGCAAGAGTGCAGATAAAATACTTTCAGTTTTCATATGAATTGCTCACCTCCGATGCAGCCAGCCAGGAAATCCATGGTTTCCTCTTCTTATCAGCGCTGTCTCGATAAAGCGACCAAGCTATGAACTTATCTAAACTTCTGGTTGTGTCAAGATAGTCGTAAATAAGCAAACGTCCCTCCGGAGAACCTTTTTGCACGCGAAACGTGTGAATGACACTGTAATCTAGTCACCACAGTAGTGTAGCTAGCACCTGCTAATAAAAAAAAAAAAACAAAGCTACGCGATTGTAGCGCTATCAACTAAAACAAAACCGCCCTCTGATTGTCCCGTGTGCTTTTAAAATGTATTTAAAGTTCAAAATATGGCCCAACCGACTTGAAAAAGCCGCTGCTTCGTAAATGTGGATACCCTTCCCGCTGTCACTCCCAAGGAGGTTTATTTCTGTAGCCGACAAGCTATCATGCGCTCGGAAATATAGCATCAGGATCTAGAACCGGCACAGCGGTCAGGGGCTAATGAGCCGCCATGTTGGGATGGTTAGTATGGCGCTGCGTGATGAGATAGAACTTTTATATCAAGCGCGTGGGGAAAACAAAAAAAATAGGGCCGGGACTCGATTAAAAAAAAATTAATCAAATTAATTAGAGGCTTTGTAATTAATTAATCGAAATTAATCGCATATAAATATTTGCCCTGAGAACAGTGAGAAGTACGTTTTTTCATAATGATTTGTAGTATATTGAATAATGAGTGAATACATGAGCTTAAGCAACAACATATTGTTTATTTTTGTTCAACCAAGTCCAACAGACCAGCGCAATATTGCCATTAATTGTGCGTCTGCAGGAAAAAAGGAAACTGAAGTGTGGAAAGCAAAGTGTGATTAATTTCGATTAATCTTTTTAATCGCACTAAACCTCATGTAATTAATTAATCGCAATTAATCGAAAAAAGACCCGGCCCTAAAAAAAAAATTAAAAACAAAAAACAAAACAAAAAGATAAAAAAAGAAAAGAAAAAGAGGGCTGCATGAGACAGCTTAAAAGTTAAATGAACTGGAACTGTAAATGATTTTGTGTTGATAGGGGGCAGACATTATAAGTTTTTACTTCTTTCTGCTCCTTTTCATTCATGTTAAATGCTGTTGTTGCATTTGTTTTTAAATGAATGAAATAAAAAAAAATGAAACAAAAATAAACATGAAAAGTTCATGGGTAGACATCAGTGCATGCTGCGAGAAAGTGTGAAGCAATCAACAATAAATACAAAAATGAGGCTATTACGTGATTGTAATAAAAAGTGATTACATAGGTATTATTTTGCAAATAAGATATCTGTTAAAGTACTCTAAAAATGCAAGAAATAGTGTCAGTATTTTACAAAAGTCCTGGCAGAACGTCCCACTTGGCCATATAAAAAATAATGATTCTCCACTGGTGGGTCGGGACTCAAAAGTTGGTCGCGAGCCTATGGGAAACTTTTTATGAATACGTTCTATCCGAAACGGCATGTAAACACAGCAGAGTCTGTTAACATTAACGTCATTGGGTTGTTTTGTTCATGATTTTAGTCTTAAAGGGAAATCTACTGCTTGTTCAATAAAAGCACATGTGGAAAATTCAATATTTTAAACGATATATGACAAATTGCAGTTTTATTTGGGTCCCGGCTTGTCATCCTAGAGCAGTGATTCCCAAAGTGGGGTCCGGGGCCCCCTGGTGGGCCTCAGAGACACTACAGGGGGGCCCCCAAAGCTTGTCTACAAAACAACTACATTGAAAAAAAATAATTTTAAAAGGTATATACATTTATTTGGAGAAATGTAATAGTTTGAACCAGTATTTAGCTTTACCATCATTGCTAGATGTTGCTATTTATGTAATTTTAGCTGTAAAATAATAAAAAAATCCTTAGAATAGAGTACATTTTTATGATTAGAGGGGCCAAAAGAGATTTTCGGATCGATAAGGGGGCCGCGATGTCCCGGACTTTGGGAATGGCTGTCCTAGAGTAATGTTGGGAACCGAAGCCATAGCACTTGAAAACCACTGATGTAAAACATTGGCATTTGCAGAAAATTGACCTTTTCCCTATAGGCCAGTGGGGTTGCAACGGGGAAATCCGGAGGGTCAGGTCATAAATTATAAATCATTATATTATTTGTGCAAAACACATCAAATAAGGACTACAGGTGCGTAAACCCTCCAATTTCAGTTTTTTTTTGTTTGAAATAAATGCTTATTAGTAATTATTTTCATATTTTGAAACATTTGTGGAGGCCACAGTTTTGGACTGGAGGGGCACGGCCTAACTACGGCACGCGCAGGGGGGACTTCAAGGAAAAAAGGTTGGGAACCACTGCTTTAGGCAACAATGGTGAGGTTTGGCCCTTGATGTTTTGGCCCTAACCCTTTAGGATAATACGGTATAAATGTAACTAAATCAAACATATTGTGCATGCCTGCATATGATCAGCTTCAACATTTGCATTTGTAGTTCTTTCATTTACTCTTTTTAATTATCAACACTAAATCTCTAAATAAAATATGTACCTACATACCTAAATGCATTTTATTTATTTATAAATATTGCGCATATAATTGGATTAGTGATTTACTTTTATAATAATAGGTCTTATACTTGAATTGCGTTATACAAGCTTGACAAGTTATAAGGTATAGTAGTTATTCATTCACTCTTCTTGGTGGTGAAATTCGTTTATTTTATTTGGTCGGGACAGTGAGACGCCACACCGCACTGTATCCATGGGCTCTCAAACACACTCACGTTCATCCAGGCCTATTGTACATGTTTTTAGTGGTAGAGAAACCGGAGTACCCGGAGGAAACTATTCAAACTGCAAAACACGTCGCGTGATCGTTTGAGGAACACGAGACCAAACTAGTCGGGACACGTCCGTTCTAGTGTGCTATGTCCTCCCACACGGGCCGGGGGCTTACCCTGTGTTACCCGGAAACCAATCCGGACCCAGGATTGATGCCGACACCCCACACTGCACCCCGGCGCGGGCCGTGATTGGCGGATAGGGGTCCCCTCGGTGAAGTGCGTCTCCGCCGGTGCCTCGTGATGTTTTGCCTCGGCCATCACTGTGGTTAAATAACACGTCTCAGATTTCATTCACTGTCAGTGCATTCTCAACAAGCGGGGAATGTTATACCCGCTGATAACATGATTGTTCGCTGACATATAAAGACACCCTGCATGGAAAAGAGAAAGACTTTTTTTTTTTATATCAAATAAGTAATTAATTGCTGGGCTGCAGGTTCTGGAATGTGATGATGTCACCGGACCCAGCGGGGGGGAGGAGCCAGTTTTTCCTATTAACAATATTACACTTTCACAAGTCGTAGTAGCTCAAAAGAAAAAGTATGAATTACAAAAATGATCATTAGTATTAGTTTAGTTTATTTGTTTATTTGAGCAGTACACATAGTGCTCAAAAGGAGTGGACTGAAGCAAAAGCTCATGAGCGCCCAAGTGCAATAAAATAAATTAAAACAAAATAATAAAAATTAAAAAAGGACATTTCAGAACATTTCAAGCAGCTACATTCGTACAGACCAACTTACAAAAAAAAATATATGAACTGTTTATATAATTAATCGAAACAACGCACAGCTACAACAACAATCTTGTTTCATGCACGATGTCTAGAACAAAGCAAGTAAAAAAAAAAATGTGATCCTTAATATATTTCTTTCAGATTTTTACCCGTGATAACCGAGAGTTACTTTTATGTCATGAAGGTACATTAATAGATATTATACTCCGAGATCTTGATACTTCCCTGTTGTCATTACCATCCTCAGTATAATTTTAATTTGGGTGTAATATTCATAATCATTATTATTTTATATTTATTTAATTGAGTTATATGTGAAGTATGATGTAGCCCTGCATAGTGTGGGTGCATTAAAAAGCCAGAGTGTAGAGCGGGCCAGTTGAAGAGGGCAGTAACTCCCCATCAACAAACCCCCACACAGCTGCCCTAACAGCTGATTTTGTAGATTATGTTCCTATGCTGAGTGGTGCATTAAAGGACAAGGTTTAGAGCCCGTTGGGAGGATTCCTCTCAACAGATCCATAACCTGCCAACCCTAATTCTCCATTTGGGAATTTGAGCGATAGAATGACAACCGTTCCAAGCAGCAACACTCTTCCTTTATTATAGAGGAAAAAATACACATAATCGATCCCACTGCTCCCCCTAGTGGCAACGCATTTCTTCTTGTCTGTATATTTCAAAAGTCTTTTGTTTGTATTTAAATTTGAACAGGTTGATGTATCAGTCACTTGGTCCAAGATCTCTCTGTACAAGACCATAAATGTCCTCCAAAACAAAATAATTTTTCCTCCATATAATAGTATTGGCCTTTGGAATGCTGTGATGTCGCCTGCAACCCAGCAATAGCCTACGATTCTGGAATAACTGTGAAGTAGTGCTGTGTGTTCTCAAAAAGGCATTTTATTTAGGACTGCCTGTTTACATCAGGGGTCTCCAACTCATTTGGACTGGGGGCCAAAAATGCAACTGTGTTAATTTTCAATTACCCTGAAATATTAATAAATACACCAATGAATGTTAAGACTTGGCAACTCTCCAAAATGCCATTTTACAGACTCTGAGATCAGCTCAGTGAGAGTCACCTCATGTAAATAATGTGGAGTCATTGGCCTTTTTGTGACCTACAGTTAGAGAATTTATATTTTTTTACTGTCAATGTTGCTGTAATTATTTGCAGTATTTTTTATACATTTCCATATTCTCTATTTTTAATGTAACTATGGCTCACGCGTCCTTAATAAATATGTAATTAATTGACCTGATGCGCTTCTTGTGTGCGCGAGAGAGAGATGGAGAGAAAAGGCCCCTCACTTTACTGTTGTTACAGCCTGGTTTTTACCCTTGTACTCATTTCGTTTCGTACATGTAGGGACATTATAATTGACCGGAGTTTACGGATGGCTAAGGCTACTGTGACGCTTTTAAACACTAATTATGATGTGTTCCCTTTGCAAAGTCATAAAGGTAAAGATGGTGAAGGTGCTGCAGTGGAACTTATTCAGCACATGTTTAGCTAAAGTTTCTCCCTCGCGTTGTGAAGGTCTCCCACCTGTTTCAGACGCTCCTCTCACAGTCCGCTGCTGTTAGTCTGTTTCTTTGTTGAAAAAAAGTTGCTAAGTCGTATGGTCTGCAAACGCGCCGCATCTCCCCTCCGCCTGTCTCATGTTGTCTTTTTTTATTTATTTTTTATTTTTTTGTCTCATGTTGTCATTCTCTCGTCCGCAAGAAACATTGGCCCTACCGCGCGGTGCATCGTGGGAAATGTAGTTCTAACGTGTTTAATGCAATTTTACATGGACAAAAATTATACAACACACAGGAGCATCTGGGAATCATGTAGCCCAGACTATGTTATGTACTTGACCAAGGGAAGAAAGATGTTTGTCAATTGTGGAATAAGATCGCGTGCAGCTGGCATTGTATATAGGCTACATTTACAGTAGGCTATGTGTCATTATTCAGACTAAACTGTATTATAAGCCTTGGTCTGCCCGAGGAAAATCTTAGTCAGGGCTACTTCAGGAATTTCGGGGCATTGGCGTGACGTCCCTGCATGCGTGTTAATGTACGGAGTAACATTTTACACTTTTATTACCATAATTATTATTTTTTTATTTTTTTTTTATACCATGTTTTGGGACTCTGTGTCCTCAATAAAGCTTGAATGGAATGAATGAAAAACTTTCCAAAATATATTAAAAAAAAAATTCGGGGGTTGTGGTGATGATGATGCTGATTATTATTATTATTATTATTATTATTATTATTATTATTATTATTATTATTATTATCATTATTATTTTCATTTTCATCCATTGCTTTATTTATTTACATTGTTCCGATCAGCTGACGCCATAAGCCTCACGCCCAGCGCCGCTGTAGCTCCGCCGCTGCAGCGAAAAAGAGGCTGGACCTAAAAAATATCACTCACTACTGGAAGATCCACCCGGGACGGAGGCACGTCTAACGAGATGCATTTAGTCGACTTCGTGTCCGGCTCCCTCGCAGGTAATCGCATATATCATATATTTTGAGTCGTAAGTGCAAGGCCAGCGTGAGGTGTTCGGTGCTAACACAGGACTAGCTAGCTAACGTGATGACACTGTAGTTACAATGACACGACCGCGCGCGCGTGGTTGTGTAACTGCCCGCTGCCACTAATGCATCGCGCCGCTAACGCATGATGACCGTATAATCCCCTTTTTAATATTGTGTGTTGTGAAGCGTTTGGGCCATTCTTTAAATGCGGTGCCTTTTGGGTGTCATAACATTAAAAAAAAAAAAAAATAGAAAAAAAAAATATTTACCCCTAAAAACAAGGCTGTATACTTTATGAAAAACGTAATGGTCACGCTCAATATGCAACATTTTATATTTTGTCAAACTTGTCACAGTGTCGCTAGGAAGCTGTCCACTGTGTTAACCACAGAAGTATGTGACATTCCTTTGAAAAAGACAAGAATGACTGAAATGTGTTCATATATGGGTTGTTTTCATATTTGTGTACATTATTAATTACACAAACTTAAATAATCAATTCATTAATCAGTCCATTGATTGTATACATATGTCCACTATGTTAAATAGGACTCCACTATGTCATTCAAATAAGGTCAACATAGTGGACACTAAGACGGTGGACATTTTACAATAAAAATAGCTATTACTCTAGCTTGTAGCATTATAGAAAAGAAGATTTTGATAGTTGATGAGAAATGTACATTTTTACCCAAGAACATTCAAAATATATATAATTTGATTGTTTTCTGAACAAAACAGGGTCAACACCATGGACGCCACACTACATTTACTTCATAAAACGGCTAAAATTAAATTTTTAAACACATAAAAAGTAAGAACCTTTACCACAATCGAATTTCCCTCCACTGGTTTGACGTCACATCAGAAGCTAGAGTCAAGGGACATTAACATTAAACCAACATTTTAAACAATAAAAAAAAACAAAAATAACAATTCAGTATTTAAAGTATATATATAAAAAATATTATTATTTTTTTATTTTTGCAAATGAAATAGTGGAAACTACACTGGGGACAAGGCAAAATCACAAAAAACAAAAACAAAACATACAAAAAAAAATATACAGAAAAAAAGGGGTCATACCCTTGATTATATAATAGACCATAGTTTGTATTTCACAATAAATATATATATATAAAGAAAAAAAATCTTTATATTTACAGAAAATACAGCTTGTTTCAGACTGGAGACGCAAAAGGCACCGCATTTAAAGAATGACCCGTTTACTATTTAACAGATCGCTGTGTTTGTTGTTGTAGCTTTTCTTCCATTTCGTCGTGAAGCGCACGATACAGGAGCGTTGACTGTCAGAGATGCCATAACATAATAACCTATAGTAGGTTCATAAAAACCCAAATATTGGCAACGCACCATTCCACACATAAATGAGGCACTGTGCCAGAAAGATAGATTTATAATAATTAGTAACTCCTGCACGTCAGGTTTTAGAAACAAAGTGCCTTGGACTATGACCCTGTAATGATAGAGGATAGTCTGGTATTTTGACTTGTTGCAGTGGTCGACTAGGGCTGCACATTATATGGTAGGGCGGGTCACGATCCGATACGTATCACGATACTCAGGGGCCGGCACGTATTGCGATACAGTATAGGATTCGTAGTACGTTTACCAATGTGTAAAAAGACAATAGTTCATACGCCAAATGCCATGTAAGTGTTAAGATTGAAAAGTGCATTAAAGCAGTGCTAAGTAACTCGTGCCCCTAGAGGCCATAAGCGCTACTGCAGGTGTCGTGCCGCGTTACGTTTTTTTACTCATTAATTGTCCGTGAGAGTAAATACTGAGTTGACAGAAAAAACAAAGGGAGAGAGGGATATTGTACGTCCAATTACACAACGGAGATAAAAAAAATGTCACTCAAACGTGGCTGTAAATACTGTTTAAGTGGCGCTAGCCCGCAGTTAGCCTGTTAGCTTCTTCCTTGTGAAATCTATTGGCCTCCGATTCCCCCGGTTCAGGGACAGTTGCAGTTGTGGTTTTCTGGCCAGAGACACCAGGGGGAGATGAAAGGCCCCCCAATCATCCCATTAACACTTGTATTACCCCCAGAGGGACAAAGCAAAGGACGTATTAAGGTAAACAAGTTACTTAGTACTGCTGTAACACACAATGTAACAAAGAGCTGTTTAATTGTTACTGGAAAACAGGGGTGCGTGATAAAAAAATGCCTCCAAACACAAGTATTGAAAGTATTGCGATACATACTCCTTATTGCAGAAAAAAGTATCCGATCCGATATTTTGTCCCAGCCCTAATATATGGTCAAAGTAACAGCTAATGAAAGAGCCATATAGGTAAAAGTAGCTCTAATCAAAGACACCATGCATCATACTCAATTAATGACTTTCGTGCTGGTATTTTATTTTCTAACAGATAAAATAATAGAAAATAATCCACTCCCTTGTATTCTTTGACTTTTTACACAGTTTAATGAGTAAATAAAGGAATTTAAAATGTGAAAAGTTCAAGTTTCCCAACAAACAATATCAGTTTTGTTTTAAAGTGCATTTGTGAATCGGTCTCACTGGTTTAAAAGCAACGACAACTGAAGCACATCAACTCTATATGGATCATTTGAAAGCTAAAAATCGGGGGACGGATGCTGGGTTTATAGGAGAGAATCCCATAAATGTTCATACCCGATGCTAGTTTTAGCCATAGGACCTGGCAACCCAAACCATGAGCCGTGAGACGCCATTCAGATCCCGTTTTTGTCATGATTTTCTCATATTGTGCAGCCCTAGTGGGAGGGTGCGGCAGACTGTGGTAGTGCTAGGGGGAGAAAGAGGCAGTATATTCTGGAATAATGGTGATTTATCCCCAGAGTTCCCAGAATCCATGCCAAGCCGCATGGAGGTGGACAAAAAATGTTACCTTACATTTGTCCACTCTCCGCGCTTAACCAAGTGGTAAGTGAGTGCATAGTTTTATACATAGCTGTACATGAAACTAACACAGATTCAAATTGCTGCTACGGCGACTTGACACTTTTCCCCATTCTGTCTTCTCAGGAGCCTGTGGCATGGCAGTAGGATATCCACTTGACACTGTGAAGGTACTTGTCTGAAATGTGAAACTCACCCCGAGCCGACCTGCATTGTTACGTGGGCTCGGCCTGGCTGTTTTACATTTACCCACAACAATCCCTGTTACTAACTAGAACTGAAAAATGTTACCTGCTCTGGCAAAAGTTCGTCCTCCTTAAAAAATGTTTGGGCCGGGGCGATATTGACAAAAATGAATATCTCAATATTTTCGGGGACTTTCTCGATGACGACAAAGAAAGCGTTAAAGAAATTCTGTATTTGATTTTAACATGAAGTATTACATTAAGTTTGACTGTTAAATCTGTGTTTTATAGACAGTCAATTTATATATTGCGATTAAATATGCGATTATTGTTGCAAGTCCTCTACTCATGTATTTTTCACCCAACACAAGCAATAAGTCTGTTTCATAATAAACGATATTAGATTAATTTGAAGTCAAAATTGCAACAATAATGCAAACAAAATTGTTGCTTGACCTATTCAAAACTTGAGAACATGTGGACTGCACTTCTTAGAAACAGTACAGTCTATAAATAAATGAAAAAGAAAAAAAAATATATATATATTATTTCGGCCAATCAAATCATCTGAATCAAATCGGCCAATACACATGTTTCCCTAATGTTTTTTTTTTATTGCATAATTTTTCCTCCACATTTTCTTACCCATTTTTTGCCCACTTTTTTCCCAGTTCTTTTTCTCAATTTCCCCAGAAAAACCTTTCCCCCCATTTCTTTCCTCAATATTTGTTTGAATGTTCCCTCCATTATGACCATATTTCCCCCCAATTTAAAAAAAATATTTTCCCTATTATTTCCCCCCAATTTTTTCCCACTTAATTTCTTTTTTTTGTTGTAAACCAATTTCCCCCCATTTTTCCCACCCCTTTTCCACCACCTTTTCCCCAACGTTGTCCCACATTTTCTCCACATTTCTCGAAACTCGATATTGTAAATTTGCATATCGACGATATATATTGCCCACCTCTATTACAGCGCTAATCTCATTTGCACTGAGATATCCATCAGTCTCGTTTGGATATGGTCAGGAGGAAATGCGTTGCCAAAGCAGCAAGTAGTTAAATAAAAAGAAAGCGCTAAAATGTGTAATTATTCCAATTTCCCAAGTGAAATGAATCAAGTGTATATACAGTACCTTGTTCTTAAATCAGAGTCAGTCTTTATTCCTTTTGTCCCTAGGTCCGAATTCAAACCCAGAAGCAGTTCACTGGGATATGGCAATGTGCGACTACAACCTTTTCGAAGGAGGGGGTGAGTAAGAGCCACAGAGGTGATAAAGAATCAACATTACGTGTCAAGATGTGGACTTGTAGTGACTTGAATTGCCACCACTCTGAAGCTGTATGTGTATTTGAGCTCTGTGACTTGAGAAGACTTGATGTTTCTCCTCAAAAACTAATCTTTAGGCTTATATTTCTTTAAAACTATAGCATTACGAAGGCTGGTTTAAACGAAAGAGCCAGACTTTTCAAAAATGTTGTATTTAAAGGTGCATTATGCAACTTTTTATGCGAACAAAAATAGTTGATATTTGTGCGTATTTTACCTTGTAGTGATCCAGCAGCTGTGTGGTCTCTACAACGCTCCAGGATCAATTGTTTTGTAGGTTTTCTGGGGAGTCAGCAGTGAAAACCTTCAAAACAATTGATCCTGGAGCGCCGTAGAGACCACTGTGATGGAAAGTAAAAGCACCATGATGACCCCTCACACAGCCGTCAAACTGATTCATATTGAATTCTAACTTTAGAAGTGCATCTTGTGCTTTCTTTAGTTTCAAATTCATTCCAGGTATTGCAGTTTGTTATCATGACAAATGTAATTGTAATACTTTCGAGTATTTTGTGTCTTGATGAGTTTTGTGCAAAAGCATTTTCTAACAAAAATCAGATTGCATCTGCTTAGCTTTACAAAGTCTTGAAAGGATTTGACAATCGAAGGATAGGATTTGGGTTTACCTTTGACTTGCAAAACAGGGATTTGTCCCCACCTCTGGAATGAGACACCAGAGTTCACTCACCCAACAGAACTAGAGGAGCATTTAAGCATTATTTTCTTGCACTGGTTATTGTACAAAACTCGTCTATTTTATAAAAAAAAAAGAATTAATAATCTATATATTTTTATTGTCCTAGTCTTGTGTTTTTATGTGTCGGAGGCCAAAGATGAATTTCTACCTCGGTAGACATTAAAAATCTATTCTATTTTTATTTTTGTAATCTTTATTTGAGCAACAGATGCATACAGGTATAATACACATGTTAAATACAGACATTTTTAACAACATAAGTATTTGTGCTGCTCAAAGGGGGTAGGAAGAAGTTAGTAATAACTTATGAGGCCCTACCCCTCCTTTCAGTCGACTTACACAACTTAAAACTACTGCTCACGGCAAAATCATTATCAAATGTGTATTTAAGCTTTAACTTCTATTCTATTCATCTCTACCCATTTATTGAAAAGCAGGTTAGATGAAGTAGCAGCTCTCAAACTTTGCACATCGACTTTTCCACTGGCTTCCCCCAGACGTTTAAGCTTGGCTGCTGTCAAACTAAACCATAGTGACTAACAAAAAAAAAAGGGACAACAATTTGAATAAAATGCTTAATGTTTTAATTGCAGCCGCCCGGCTTCTACAAGGGCATGGCTCTCCCGGTCACCACGATCGCGATGACCTCTTCGGTGACGTTCGGCGTGTACAGAAACATCCTCCACTGCCTCAGCCAGCTGCGAGGGGGGGGCCCCAACACCAAAGTGGACGTGGCACTGGCGGGTATGGCCGGAGGCATCGCGCAGGTGAATAAAAAAAAACCCGAATGAAACAAAACGAGGAAGAAGAACTGAGGCTTTCCAAAAAAAAGTACAACACGAGTCCTTTATTGAGTGACTGATGCGTAAAAAACACATACAGGTGATCCATCAATCATGTGACCCAAAGACAAGCATTACCTTTAGAAACAAACAAACAAACAGGAGGGTATGGGTTGATCGTGGAGCAGCAACAACAACATATAGATTAAGACAGACGTAGATAAATCTGCCACACCCAAAGAGCATTCTACAATCTAAAAGCACTAAAATAACAACGTGAGTCAATGCCAAACAACAGGTCACGATGGGATCACATGTAATGCATCGGCATTTCCAGATTTCACAATGGTCCATGCTGCTTTGTATTGAAGTAAAAAAAAAAAAAAAAAGATCGTCTGAGAAGGAGGCCCAATATAGGGACAGTTACAGGAAATCGGAGAAGTCAAGGTCCTCATTGAGGCCGGGGACTTTTGTGGATTGCAAGGTCTCTATTCAGAAAGTTTCAGTTCCAGTAAATTAGTCTGTCTCCACTGTTTTGTTTTATTTTCATTTTTAGAATGACTTCAGCTGCCATGACAGTCATGCGGTTAGGACTAGGGTTGCACAATTCTGAGAACTTTCAAATTGGGTCATTTTCCATGGGAATTAGCGGGAATTTGTGGTAAATAATGGGAATTAACACAGCTGAAGGCGGCTTTTGCTGACCGATATGAAGGGAATCATAAACATTTGATTGGATAGTTATACACCGAAATATCTGTCACAGCAAAGATGAAAAGTTTTAAAGAAATAACTTTTGCGGTGTCAGAGCCCCAGGGTTTGAAGAGGTTTTTAGGTTGTGGCCGATACAGAGAAGAGCTTTTAGAAATGGAATTAAAGACTCATTTCATGTTGGTACCATCTTCCATTTATTATCATTGTAATACAGCTGTGCAGAATGTAGGTGTTATGTTTTGACATGACGACATCATCCTCACACTGATTCAGGGTGTGACAAACTTACAGCGCCTCTCGAAAGTACTAATACACCTTGAACTTTTGCACATTTTCTCATGTTTACAACCCTAAACATAAAGATTTATTTTGAATATTTTACTGAAAGTTCACACACAAGTAACAGACAACTGTGAAGTGAAAGCAAAATGATACATGATTCTGTTATTTGACAAAAAATAGAAAAGTGAAAAGATAACTCTGGACGTCCTGCTGCTGAGCTGGGGGAATCTGTACATGGGACAACTATAAGTCGTACTCTACACAAATCTGGCCTTCATGGACGAGTGGCAAGAAGAAAGCCATTATTGAAAGGAGGCCATAAGAAATCCCGTTTGAAGTTTGCTGGAAGTCATATGGAGGACACAGCTACCATGTGGAAGAAGGGGCTTTGGTCAGATGAGACAAAAATTTAACTTTTTGGCCCAAATGCAAAACGTTATGTATGGAGCAAACCTAACACTGCTCATCATCCTGAGTGCACCATCCCCAGTGTCAGATATGGTGGGGGGAGCATCATGCTATGGGGCTGCTTTTCCTCAGCGGAGACTGGGAAGATTGTAAGAATAGTTGGGAAGATGGATGGAGCCAAATACAGAGACATTTTGGAGGAAAACCTTCTGGAGTCAGCAAGAGAATTGAGGCTGGGGCGGAGATTCACCTTCCAGCAGGACAATGACCCTAAACACAAAGCTACATCTACAATGGAATGGTTTAAAAGAAACATAATAATGTGTTAGAATGGCCCAGTCAAAGTCCTGACCTAAATCCTATTGAAAATCTGTGGAAAGACCTGAAAACCGCTGTTCACAAACGCTCTGCTTCTAATGTGACAGAGCTTGAGTTGTTTTGTAAAGAGGAATGGGCTAAACTGTCAGTCTCTACATGTGCAAACCTTGTAGAGTCAAACCCCAGAAGACTTGCTGCTGTTATTGCACAAGTATGAATACTTGTGCACGCCCGACTTTTCTCTTTTCTACTTTTTTGAAAAATAACAGAATCGTGTATCATTTTGCTTTCACTTCCCAGTTGTGAAGTTTGTGAAGTTTGTGAAGCGCTAACATCATCATCTCCCTCTGTTTGCCCTCAGACTTCCGTGATGTCCCCGGGGGATCTGGTGAAGGTGCGGCTGCAGTGCCAGACGGAATCTAAGCGCGGCGGTCCCGTCAAGCCCAAGTACCGGGGTCCCGTCCACTGCCTGCTCAGTATCGTCAAGGAGGACGGGTTCCGGGGCCTGTACAGGGGGGCGCTGCCTCTGATGCTACGGGACGGGCCCTCCTACGCAATGTACTTCACCGTCTACGCGTCCATCCGCGGGGCGCTGTCCGACGGGGACACGGCCCGGCCAGGTATGTGGTTTGGGAAGCCTCGGGTTAGACTACCCAACAAGAACATAAGAAGAAGTCACCATTTCATAACTGTCGCCGTGGAACCATACTGTACATAAGGGCCATGAGCAGTTGCTAGTTTTATCCCTAGAACAGCCCCTCCTCCTACGCCACTTATGTTGAAAAAAAAAGAAGGAATAATTAGCGATGGGCCAAGATTTAATGCCATAAAATCTCGCAAGATCAAAAGCCACAGGATTTTTCGGCCCTGAGTAGATTAATATTGTGGCTTTCTTTCTTTCCACGTCATTGTAGACCGGCTTAACGGAATATTTAGTGAATAGTTACCCACCATTGTTCCCATAATATATTGATCTGCATTTAAAGGTGCACTATGCAACTTATATTACGGTGTATTTGACCTTTCAGTGACCCAGCGGGTGTATGGGTGGTTAGTTTTAGTTATAGTTTTAGTTTTAGTTTATTAGAGTAGTAAACATTCTGCTCAAAAGGAGTGAGCTGAAGCAAGAGCTTATAAGTGCCGCCCCCAAAATCCATACAACAAAAATGTCTCATTTCACGAGGAATATAGTGGAACAAACAAAGGAAAAAAAACAATGAAACAGCAAAAAAAATAAACATAAAAAAAGATTATATACACCTGCAGTCTCTGATCATGGCTGAAAAGATCATTTAAAAGATGGCATTTACATAAAGACAACAAACGAAACAACAACGATGAAGCTGGAACCGTGTCAGCCGCACGACCCCTGCAGCAGCAAACCGGGTTATAAAACAACTTTATCCTATTGCAATTACATTATCAATCACACAATTAGCAGCATCATATTCTTGATTTTCCTCATTGTCAAAGACAAACTTCAAAGCGGCTTTTTTAACACAGACCAATTTACAAAGCCTTGTTTGAAATGTTCATATAGAAACAGAAACGAAGCCACGGTCTCGTTTCATGTACGATGTTTAGTACAAAGCAAGTAACAAAAGAAATGTAATATATTTCAGCAACCATGTTACTATGCAGTACATATTATACTTCGTGATCTTGCTACTTCCCAGTCGTCATCACCATCCTCAGTATAATATCAATATGTGTACACTTTCCTCTTTTTTTTTCATGTATAATGTATTATGAAAGCCCTACATAGTGTAATGCATTAAAAGGCATTAATACTTATTATACTCCGAGATCTTACTACTCCCCAGTCGTCATTACCATCCTCAGTATAATATTAATACATTTTTTTAGATTAGATTAGGGTCTTTACTTTCCATCCTGGCGGCTCCTCCGATGCTTCAGAATAAGTTTATTTCAGGTTTTTCAGGGTTTCTGGTTGGTGATTTTGGAATGGAATGTATATGTAACCATGGATACGGTTCAATCAGCAGTGTAAACCTTAAAAAACAATTGACCCTGGAGCGTTGACACCAAAATTAGTCCGCTTTTTACATACAAAGTCGCATAGTGCAGCTTTAAACGATAATTGATTTACATTGTGTTAAACTGTTCAGTAAAATGCACCAACAAAGTGACTAAAACATGAAGAGCGGCCATTTGCTTTTCCGAGGTCCTTTTCTTTATGACTAAGAGTTGACGTCGGGCCGGTTAGACCAGATCTGTCAACAGCGCTGACTGGAACGTGCTGTTTACGCACTGGGCGGGACTAGATCTAAAAGTCCAGAGCCCGTCCCATGCCTGACTCTGCCTGTTCTTGTCGTCTTCAGCCTGGGGCGTGGTGATGCTGGCGGGGGGAGTGGCCGGAGCGTCGGCGTGGGCCGTCGGGACCCCCATGGACGTGATAAAGGCCCGCGTGCAGATGGACGGGGCCCGGGACGTGAAGCGCTACCGCGGCCTCCTCCACTGCATCCGGGAGACGGTCCGCACGGAGGGCGCCCAGGTTTTCTACCGCAGCCTCAGCATCAACTGCCTCCGCGCCTTCCCCTCCAACATGGTGGTGTTCATGATGTACGAGCTCCTCACCGACTTCCTGAGAGTGAGGCCGCCGTCGGACGACCTGCCCTACGTGGTAATGGAATAACGAACGGGACGCCTGCTGGAGTGTTTTCAATTATTTATTACTATATCGCACAGTACAGAGGGTGATATTAATCATTCACACCAAGTGAAGTCTTCTCAAAGGACCATAGTGGCGGGACAGAGCGGTTTGAGGTGTTCCCACAACCGATACGCGCCTAAAGATCGGCCCGAGTCACTCCAACCCGGGGCCACCCTTATAATTTAAAGAAGAAATATCCGCGGCTATGCATTCATAATCCGTGAGAACAAAACCGAGTTAGCTCAATATTAATGGCCTTGAAAATAGAAACAATGTATTTCTCTTTTTTGCAGCATTTAGGAACAAATCTAACAGTAGTTAAATCCATTACATCACATACTAGTGTCAACACACACCTGGAGTGGTGTTTTGTTGCCAAACTGGTTCCGATCGCGCCGAGTGGCATGTTTTAAACGCTTTGCCCCGCGGCGCTGGTCACTGTTGAACTAAAGGAGGAAGTGCGCCCTCTGCTGGCCTAAAGTGTAACTACGCTTTATCATGACGTCAAAAACAAGCCTAATGTTGTACTTGTTGTTTTGATGTGTACTTAAAAGTAGGGCTGCGCAATATATCGGAAAAAAATATCACGATATTAGGTGATGCATTATCCGTATAGCAAGAAGCCACAATATATCGCAGCGTCACTGAAGTCGACATCGGACTGAAATCAACACCATTTTTTTTTTTTTTGCAAACTCTGTCTTGTTTTGGTCCTGATTTTGACACAGTTTGCTGAAAAACTAGGTACTAATTACTCATTTGTGTTTAATTAGAATGGAACATATCGTGTGATAATATCGCATATCATGAGTTTTTTTTTTATATATATATATTAATTTTTTATTTTTTTATTTATTTATTTATTTATTTTTATTTACATAATAAAATAAGACAAACTTTAATCCCCCCACCCAACCCCAGCCACTCCTCCTTGCATTCATACCACAATCACAACCACAATCATCCACACATTCATAGTATTTTGACAGGAACACAGACTATAAACAGAAAGGAAGCACAAAGCAGACACAAATAAAATCATGTAAAAAAAATAAAATAAATAAAAATAAAAAGATGAAATCACTAATATCATATCATGAGTTACTTCAATATCGCGCAGCCCGACTTAAAAGGATGTCAAGGCCAAGGGGAGCTTTAAAAACGCATGACACAGGACCTTTACGTGAGATTCCTTTATAATGTTGGCGTTTCCTCGTCAGCTGTAGCTCGAGCTCGACCAGTTTGTTCTGAACACTCTGAAGCACAAACCCGCGTGGGCGGCCCCGACCATTTCAAACCGCTCTCGTGAGACCGTCACACTCCCACTGAACGATGCCCAACACAGTACATGCTTTTAGTGGAAGAGGGAAAGGTACAAAGAGAAGGGCTGGAAATCCAACCCCAGGACTAGGGCTGGGAGAGCAGATAACGGGTAATGTTTTATATCTTTAGAAAAGTTTTGATTCCCGTTGGTCCAGGGACGGCATTAAAGGAAGTGACTTTTAAAAGAAATAGTCTTTTAGGGCAGGGGTTCCCAAACTTTATGGGCGGCGACCCCCAAAATCACCAGACCAACAACTCGGGACCCCCCACTGCACATTATAATTAGTGTTGGAAAACATTTTAAATCTGGTGTATTAATGTTTTGATATTTGGCCAATAATGACGATGAAAAAGTTACAAAAACTCAACGATGAAGTGACATAAAGAAGAAGAAAAAGTGACGAAAAATTGAATAAAAAGTGAAGAAAAATGTATGAAAACGTGACGAAAAATTGATGATAAAATGGTTAAAGCTGAACTGGAGAAAATGGACTTGGTTGAGGCGGGGAATCGAAGGCTTGACATTGTCTAGAAAACATATCGCGACGCCCCCACTTTGGGAACCCCTGTTTTATTTTAGTTAAAGTATCAATAAAAGTGTAACGGTACCAGCCCTTGCCCAGGGTCCTTCACTATTCTCATCGTGAGCCCTCTTCCACCAGATGATATTGTAGATGTATTAGATGTTTGGCCATATCTTAACAATCCAGAATATCATCTGCAATTCCAAAAGTCCAGATTTCTTTATTATTTACATGTTAAACCCATAAAGTTTGTGCACTGTCATGATCCTGCCACTAGATGTCCTCGGTCGACTGCTCATATCATCGTTACCTTTGTGTGAAAAACAACAGCTCCGAGATGCTGCCGGAGTCAGAAAATACGGCGTTCCTGAATCAGAATGACTTGAATCCTGAATTTTGCACACACTTTTGACTTTTTTTCCGGATATTTCCACCATCAATACGTCTTTTGCCTTCGGGCTGGGCTGAACTATTTTCGGGGGTCACGTGACCATAGTAAAAAGTGACTGGAGAGATATCTTATGTGAATGAATGTAGCTGTGTGTTCTCTCAGGGGAGGGCACGGAGCGGGACATGACCAGGAGTAGAGGTAAAGTGAAATAATGTGGTAAAAAGGCAAATACATTTCGCCGGCCAGAGATATTTAGTAAAACGTGCTTCTACGACCGAATACCGTCTCGTTTTAACTATTGCCTTGTCCAGACTGCTGCCTGTACAGTTATTTTGTGGTGAAATGTATATAAGTATGTGAAATGAAATATATTTATAATAAGATGTTCTGGAAATTGAGTTTTAGTCTTGGAGGCAGTGATGTATTTATTTATGGAATGTTTATTTATCTTAGATGGAAGACTTAACCTAATGGGGACATATGCAAAATCTACTTTTTTAAGTTTTTAACCGTGATACAATGTCGTCATGAACAGACCCGGAGAAGGGTTTCATTCGTTCTCGCAGGTTTGGACTAATCCTGTTTACTTTGCTCTAAAGATCTGTATTATTTGGCCTTTTCAGAATAAGAATGCCTTTATTTGAACAACAACAGCAGGAGAAGTACAAAAGAGAATAAGAAGGCGACAAGTGGCAAAAATACCTAAAGGGGGGATATTAAGCAAAATCACCTATTTTAGAGCTTTTTCTCATGTTGCAATGTTTCATCTAAAACAGACCTGGAGCCGCTAGCGCATTTTTGAGTAATCTCCGAATCTTTCCCCCAGTGTTAATTTCCTCTACTAAAATATTTAGTCCAAATTTTAGCCAAAGTTATATTTTTGCAGACCGATATTGGACTAAAACTAAACTAACAGTTCTTCATGCGACCATGACTATGACTAAAATGTCATAGTCAACTAAAACATGACTAAATAACAATGAAGAGACTTCCACTGACAGTTTGAAAGAGCCTCATATCATTTAAATTCTCTGCCAAAGGAACATCTCTGTGTTTAGTTCATGTGAGAGAAGCTCCATGAAGAAGAGGACCTTGATTAAATGTGATTATAATACATGTTATAAATGCAAAGTGGACTAAATGTGTCTTCAATTTAATCAACTAAATTTACATGCAATTTTAGCCGACTATAAGTAAATGAAAATGGGAAGAGACTAAACCTCGACTAAGATTAAATCCCATTTTCGCCAAAGGTCTAAGACTAAAATGTCAAAATGAACACTGCTTCCCCCAGTGGTTGTTTTGGCTCTCACCGCTTTAAACACACAACTTTCACCGACTAAATATAAGCGAATACGGACATGCTGTATGTCATTTCGAAGCTTAGAATGAGGAGAATTCAATCGCCCGGTTAGTTTTAACCTCTGTAAACATATTTTTATATCGCCGTGCAAAATACCACGGCTAGCAACAGTATGCTATTGCTAGCGAGAGCGTACTAATCAAAGCCGGGACAGAACTTATGATCGGATTACCTAATAAAATAAAACCGCCACTGCTGAAGCGGCCAGGTGTTTGTATTCTATGAAATGCTGTGAAATATTTATTGTGCACAAGTTGTAAAGATCAGATTATGTGAGTTGTTTACATCAGTGCCGAAAAGCCTGTCAAGGATATTCAGTGCAGAAAAGTCCAGTGATCCTTGAGTAATGTCGTTCTATTAGTTTATTCTTATGCAGTAATTGCTCATTTCAAGACGATATTAGACTTGATTGATCTGAAACTGGAGAAAAGAGGAACATTCACTTTTATTACTCACAGCAGCCACTTTTAAGAACGTCTCTTGGTATCGGTTAATATCGGCAGATACTCAAACCCCCAAGCAAAAAAACCTGGATCGGTGCATCTTCACCTCTCCATCTCTTGCCAAGCTTAATCCGTCCATCATAATCGCCATAGCGTCACTAGATCCCGTAGCGAACCAGGAAGTGAAACCACCGGATATATTGTCTCAGCAGTTTTAGATCAATATGGCATTTTCTAATCAACAAAGTGCTACATGTGCAAAAAGCATAATACCCCCTCTTTAGTTCCCAAGCGCCACCAGGCCTAAATGGGGACAAAACCAGGTCTAAAAGTGAGCCAATATAGATCTAAACTGGACTAAATCATGTGTAAATTGTGTGTAAACCTGAAATAACACCAAACTAATAATCGAGTTGTACTGCTGTCTAAACGTTCTATCGTTTGAGCCTCCATGATTGTCCAGCCAAGTATCACTTGCACATTGTGAAACGCGTTGCCCTAAACACTGTGGGGTAAGCGGATACGTTTTTAACTCGATGAGAATGTAGTCCATATCGTTATTTATCTGTCACCTGTACATGCTGCTTATGGAGTCTGTTAATAAATATTTTCTCTATATAATAACAGTCGCCGCTGAAAGTCTTTCCTTGTTGTGTCTCGCTTTGTGCATGTTCGGCAACAGGTGAAACTCGGACAATTAGAACGGCGTGAAAAAGTGAATTGATTATTGCGATACAACTTAAAATGTGAATACACAGTTTGTAAAAACCTCAAATAAAAAATCTCAGAAGATTAGAATATTACATGAAATCAATAAAACAAAACAAAAATTAAACAGAGAAATGTTGGCCCTCTGAAAACTATAACCACGCATATGTACTTGGGCCTTTTACTTGAATGACTGCCTTAATGCGGTTGGATGGATGCTCTCAGTCTGTGGCTCTGCTGAGGTGTCATGGAAGACCAGGATGCTTCAACCAGAGGAACATCTGAAGCCCATGTCCAGGATCCGTCTGTGTGTGGAGGCTCTTGATGCACCGACTCCAGCCTCAGTCCACTCCACTTTTGAATGGCCTTTTCCTGACAGTCCTCTCCAGACTGCGCTCATCCCTGCGGCTCGTGCACCTTTTCCTTCCACTTAACCTTCTATGAATGTGCTTTGAGAACATCCAACTTTGCTATTTCCTTTTGAGGCTTTTGTCAGTGATGGTTTTCTGCACAACTGTCAGGTCAGCAGGTCTTCCCCATGATGGTGAATCCTGAAAAAGTGACGATCAGTTTTCCAGGATCTTCGCTTTCATTACTCTGGTCTATAGGCCGTAAGCTCCAGTCCAAACGTTTTTAAAGATTTGGGTAAAGCCGAACTGGAGAAAATGTGGTCGTATAAGGCGAGGTTAACGTACAACCTGGAAACAAAAAATCATAATAATTTTCACAACAGCTTGTTTAATTATGGCACTGATTCAATATTTCTCCACACATTTATTTGGGAAGTTGCAATTTCAAGGGCCATTTTTCTCACATTGGTGGGACAATATCTCCTACAGACTTAGACTTAGGCTTGGCCAGCCCAACGAGGCGGCACCTCAGCCAACAAAAGAACAATAGGCAGGTAATTAGCAGTGATTAGCCATGAATGGGACAGATACTGGGTAGTGATCATCTATGAATAGGACAGGACTCACCGATACTGAGGTGAGCAGATCGTTGGAGACGCTCTACTTCAAAGGTGTTTACCCACAGGTGAGAGTAGCTGTGATTAGAGAGGAGGAGCCGGGCCCACCCTAACTCCTCCCCGTTGGTCTATATATTCAGCTGCGTCCATAGTGGGACCTTAGTCGCTGACGAAGCCTTTTGGATGAGAGGCGAAACGTTCGAAGACTTCAACTACTGAGTACAGAAGATGAATCAAGTACCTTCATTGAATACAGACTCCAAACTTTCCAGGGTTGGACAGAACCATTTTTAAAGTTTGTTTTCAGTGTTTTTTTTGTTTTTTTCTCTTAACCGAGTGCATTTTCTCCAGTTCAGCTTTACCCAAATCTTAAAAGGTTGCAGCCTATAGGCCAGAGTAACGCCTCAGACCTACTAAACTGACCTGAACGGACCTCTTTCCGACCTGCTTCGTCACTGACACAGGTTTTTGTTATGTAATAAAAACATATGGTTCGACCTCAGTCAGAAGTGTGTGAGCAACATGTGCGCGTTGTATTCACTGGGGCCCGTGTCCCGGGATGGTCCCAATATAAAACTCTCGCTTTATGAAGAACAGATTTCCCCGTCTGACGGAGCTGGAGTCAAGTCGGGTCACGGAGAGACACGGCCGCAGATGTCGGAGCGCTCGTAGCACTTGTATTAATAGTCGCTTAAATTTGAAACAAAAGTAGCACTCGGAAACATCAATCATCAAGAAGGTTTCAAAATAGTCCAGGCCCAGCCGAGGCTCATGTGACGGGAAGAATTAAGGAAGGAATAAGGGGCAGTCAAAGCTTTTAACTCGTGATTAATCTAAAGATAATTAATCACAAATTGTCACATTGCTTTTTAGGGGGGCCCCTTATTCCTTCTTTAATTCCTTCCTTAATTCTTCACATGAGCCTTGGCTGGGCCTGGACTATTTAGAAACCTTCATTTCTTGGCTGTTTATTGTTATTGAACGTCAAGTTTGACATCATGTTTCTCCTGCTGTGATATGTTTCCGTTCACTTAATCACATTGAAATGCGGAGATGATTTAGGAGAGGGTTTGGCCAATTTTCCACTGTCTGATGTTTCTGGTTTGTAAACCCTGTAGGAGAGCGTGTTTTTAGAAGATACAAAGTTTCAAAGGTTCACACATGCTCAGTACGTCAGCAATGACACAAAACCAGGAGACTGTGTTCACATGATACAGTATCCTGGAGACTGTGGGAAAATCATGGTTTGGATATTGGCTTGGCATGAACCAGACAAAATCAGGAAACTTAAAATCCCCCAATAACCTGGATACTTGAGCACATGTAAACGCACGAGATTAGATTCTGAACATGTTTAGATTTAGCACAAAAAAACAACAGATCGTGGATTTGAATTGACTGCTTTTGAGCAAACGTTGTGAGAGCTGCATCAAACCTTTTGTTTGACAACCTGCTGGGGCAGACATCGTCTTCCCACTTCTCCCCGTTTGCCGTAATGACCTAGCCTGGGGTGGGTCATCTGTGTATTTACGGATCCAACATGACGGCAGCAGACACAACGCCATCTTTCGATCAAGCTTTAGACCGTGTTCTAAATAGTTTAGTGGGTACGTCATACGTCATCTGATACGATGATATGATTGGCTATGGCTACGTGCAGACGCATGAGAGACATTCAGCACAATAAACGGCTCTGGACAATCGTAAACCGCACCTCTCCTTCCAGAACATGAATTGGTGGTCCCCAGACTAAATATCACTTGTGATATTGACCCATGTTCCTAAAAAGGGCATAAGGGCGGGATCTTTACTGTAGACTCGGCCCTCGTGGAGCACGTAGTTCCAAGAGCATCTGGATGCAGCAAGTGGATCATTGGAGTTCCAATTGTCCACAGGAAATGATGTCAGCTCCACTATCCTTAAGGTCAGGATTAGGGTTAGGCTGATTCCAAAACCCTTAAATTATAGCCTCTAAGTGCTAACACTAGGAACTAATCCTTAACCTTTGATGGGGTCAACTGTTAGATCTCTATGCAGTTGGTGAACTAGAGCTTCAGCAGCATTTGCCCAATTCGACCGTCCTTACCCAGGGGAAGGGGAAGTGACATCACCAACAGCTGTTGTTCTTCTTTAAAGATATTGGCAGACAAACAAAAGTGCATATGCAACAACATAGTGTCCAAATAAAGACTTAAAAAAAAAAATAATCCAAATGATCCTTCACATTTCCCTTTATTTTATCTCAACAGCTGTTTCATAAAGCTACGTATGCAAATTAGCCATGTGGCTTTAGTTTCTACTAAATGAAACTAAAAGCACAAACTGCTTCATTGTATTTTGTCACTTTTATAAAGTTTGGCTTGTGCAGAATCATTTATGTATTTGTTTTAATTAATTGTGCACCTGTCAATCAACAGTGGTTGTGCATAAAGAATGACTCGAGGGTGGGGGCGAGGGTGGCGGGCATGCGGCGCGGTGGCTTATGGCACATGGCTCCTAATCGCCAGTTAGCATCAGAGGTAGCACCCTATGCTAAAGCGGCTATGATAGTTAGCATGGAGGCTCCTTTTCCTAACTCCTTCCTAACTGACAGCCCAATTCGGACGCTTCTTAACATGGCGGACGCTGACGCATGTCCGGTTTGGCGTAAGACCTCTTACCAATTTCCCGGATTTCGGAATCAGCCTTTGTTTCGATTAGTTTAAGCCAGCGTTGTCCTGCGGAGGTGACGTCATTTCCTGGAGCTCCACTGATCACCTGCCCCTCCACTTGCCGCATCCAGAATCCGGAATCACACGCACCAGACAGGAAGTCAGGCACCATGCAGGGAAGAAAATCCGGTGAATCTCAGTATAAAATGAGCTGGTAACTTGTGCTAACTTGGCTAATGTAAACAATATGGCAACACAGAGGACAACCGTATGTGGATTTCTGAGGCCAGAAAGGAGCAACATGGAACGGATTAGCTGCACAGCGAGTTGAAAGTTTGTTCTGTCTTTTATCCACATAAGTGCTGTTTATGTACAAAGTTGTTATCGCGTGAAACCTCATTAAGTCGCTGTCCTGTGAGGGCTCCGCACCGTAAACAGGCCGTACATAAAACTGTACTCAATGTGAGTCACAGTTTAGGAACGAACTCAAGAATCAGCCCAGCAACGGAGCAGGCGACACAAGTGAAGGGTTTTTGCACTGAAGTCAAAGCTAAATGCGCTGAAAATTATTTGTCAGACAGTTACAGCCTCTTTATATTCGTTGTGGCACGAGATTTTATTCAAAAACACGTTTCTCAAAGCATTATTATCAGTCCCATTGTGATTTTAGATTCAGAGATCCACAAAAGTGAAACCTGCAAGTTGAAAAATGTGCTCATAAACCCGTAGAAATGGGATGCTAAAACATATCACTTTATATATTCTTTTTTCATTGTTTGTCTAAATAATGATGTTGCTCACAGTTAAAACTGCTCCTAAATGCATCCAGTTGAATGTTTCACTACATTGACCACTTGTCTGTGGCCCTCAACATCGTGTAAACTTCAAATGCGGCCCCTCGATGAAAATAATTTGGCCACCTCTGGGATAGGGTGATTTCCTGCTTTTTTTTTTTTTTTTTAAAGCGGCTAGACAGAAATAAAAAAAAATCCTAATGTATGGAATGAGCCCAGACCTGTTCACCACAACTGCAGCTAAAATCCTGCACTCAAAAAGGTGTTAATTCGGGTCCGAAGTGCCGTCATGCACGAGCTTAACATATAAACTGCAGTGACGCCGTCGGCCTGAGGTGGCAGTAGCGAGTATAATAATGTCAAGTTCCATCTACTCCCTTTAAGCTCATGAAAGAGTATGTTGCAGAAAATTACTAAATAGTGGGAGAGCGACATCATCGTCGGTCAATAACTCTTTAACGCAATAAGATATAAAAAGTTGTCATGGCGACGCGTAAACAAATTACAACCTCCCTCTCTCTTGGTACAGCTGCGTTTTGTTTGCCTTTTTCCGTGAACTGCATTTGTGGTTTGTTAACTGGATACTTTTGTACATCTTTGCTGTGTTTTTGTGAGGTTCAGTGGATTTTTTTATTTTTATTTTTTTTACTGCGGAGAGTCCGTACTAGCCATGAAGGACCCAGTAAACAAACGGCTAGCTTATGAGCTAAAGACATTTGAGGCGGCGACTCAGGACCAACCCAACACCTGGACGCAATTCCGTTGTTCAAATGTACAATGTCAAATGAAGCACTTACTCATTTAAGAGGAAGCAAGACCTACTTCAAGCCAGGACTTTAATTTGATGTATGTGTGGCTCTAGTGGGACGTTGTGTGGACGAGCGGTGGACAATCAGCCCCGGTCCCTCCTAAACCGTGATCTTTATTTAGGCTTAGGACTTCAATGCCAGCTCCGCCTCACAGTAAAATGTTAGCTCCTGAGGTTGTGTAATCAGAATTATTAAAACTTCCCATAAAAAGTACAGTTCTGCGGATTTGTGCCTGAGGGCCACCACCCCAAAAAAAAGAAAAAAGAAGTCAGAATGGGCCCTTAAACTGATAGTAATTGTTGTTATATTTGCAGAGGACTTGGGGGGGAAAAACCGCCCGTCTCATGCTTCGCTATCCTACTTACAGCGTAAACAAGAACAAACAGCTCCTCGGGGATGAAACAAATAACAAAAAAGAAAAGTTGATTTTTTACGAGCGCTTTTGTAACTCCACCGCGGGGCCATTCCATCCGCTCAACACTCACACTTTCAAAAGATACGAGCTGGTGCTAATTGCTACACAATGGCTTGACTTCCAATGCAGTTCACAGCCGTTTGAGCTGCGCCGGGTAATGCCCTGGCATCTGACTTCCAGGCCTCAGTTAGGGCGAAATAACCCGAGCTTTGTCCGCAACGGCACCGTCGGTGGAGTTCTTGGAACGGAGGCCGGTACCGTGAAGCGAGAAAGCTCCTCAATGTTGCCTTTGTTGGTGGCTGTTAATTAAACCCTTGCCTGTCTCTGTATTCTTTCTTTCTTATGCAACTACAGGCCCACACCACGGGCTGATTGGTTAGACTTCTTTTTTTTTGCGATTGCCCGTGCGTGTCTTTCGAGACTTGGATGAGAAGACAATTTTCTCGGTAGTGGCTCATGATGTTGGAAAGAAAAGAAATAATGGATAAGAGCCAAGGGAAAAGAAATAGCAAGAGAGCCAACAGGTTGACAAGTAATACGTTAAAGCAGTGCTAAGTCACTTTTCGTAATACAACATTATCGCTCGAATTCAAAACACCATCACTAACGCCGGGGGGGTTTTTACCCGAGATAACACACCCGATAAAGAGTACTCGTCATCCAAATCTATCAAAACATGACAATGCATCGCACATTTGAGTAGTGTTTAACAAAATGAAAGAAAAGCATCATAAGGGGACCATATAAAAATGCTCCAAAATTAGGGATATGTGAGACTTCCCCGGTGAAGGCTCAGTGTCCTTGCCACACAAAAAGCCGCAGGAGAGAGAAACTAAATATGTCATATTTTGAATAGGTAAAAATGACCATTTGACTAAAATAACTATGTGTTACTCACTTGCTGGGACGCCGAGGACACCGACTCAGGACTAGGGCAAAGCTGTAGTTGAAGTAGGCAAAGTAAATGTGGAAGTCCTGAAGGTCAACCTTGAAAGGGATAAGATTGCCTGATTTTAGACACTAACCCTCACCTACCTTCTATCACTGTTGCTGGGTGAAAATCACCCAAACATGTGCCTGTAGGAAAAAGTGTGTTTTGGATTAAGAAAACACTCATGCCATCAAAGATGTCAAAGACAATGCTGAAGCTCCTCAGAGACCCATGACACTCAGATAAATGTGGCATAATGAAAATCAGATAAATGTATTTGCAGGCAATGGTGTTCTAGGGATGATTGGGGGGTCTTTCATCGACCCCTGGTGTCTCTGGCCAAAAAAATAATACACAATTGCAACTTTCCCTGCTCCAACCTGGAGCACTAATACACACTAATGTAATCACGAAGAAAAAGCTAACAAAGCTTAGCCTACTTTACGCCTACGCTGACTGAGCTCTTTCAAACCAGATATCAGCCTTTTGTTTGTAAAATACCCAAATATTGTTCCCGATGTACCAGTCGACCTCTAAAGCGTACAGATCCTATTACGCTTTATTCAGACTATTTAAACCTTAGCCGTGGTACTTTTTATACTGTAACTATGAAATAATGCACTAGCACTGTGATTCTCAACAGGTCTGGGGCCGGGATCCACCTTTACCTCATGACGCCCCAAAACATATTTATTCCAACTCCTAAAAGGGACGTTTATTCAATATAATGGGAAATATGCGTTTAATCGCAAATCATTCTTGGTTTGATAACTGAACAAGCTCATGAAGCTGAGATTATAATCGAAACAACATGATTACAAGTCGTTTTAATAGACTTAAAGTAACTCATGCCCCTAGAGGCCATAACCGCCACTGCAGGTGTCGTAGCATGTTGCGGTTTTTTCTCATTAATTGTCCGTGAGAGTAAATACTACGCTGACAGAAAAGACAAAGGGACAGAGGGATATTGTTCATCCAGTTACACAATGGAGATCTTTTTTTTTCACTTAAACTTGGCTGTAAATACTGTTTAAGTGACGCTAGCCCGCAGTTAGCTTTGTCCATTAGCCTGTTGGCTTCTTCTTCGTGATTCTATTAGTGTGTATTGATTCTATTACTCTGTATTTTTGGCCAGAGACACCAGGGGAAGATGAAAGACCCCCCACTCATCCCATTTCAGTGACATCATGTGGTCTGCAATAATATCGTTTATCGCGATATTTCCCTGCCTCAATATATCGAACTTCAAATATTGTTATCATGACAGCCCTATACAGTATTTTTCTATTGATACAAAATACTTGAGCTTCACTTGTGCTATGGATGAAAAAGTGTACGATGTATAATGCTCAGTAAAAAAAGTATGAAATAGTTCAGTCATGATTTTGAGGCGAGGTAGACCTTTTGTTCTCATGAGTTTGCCCAGTTGTTTTAGTCCTGGATTGACCCTGTTGTAATGAACTCCTTCAGACCTCCCCTGCTGATTTGACGACCTCTCGACCGCGATGAACAGACCTGTTGAGTCCTCTTCGCGCTGAAGGTGAGATGTCCTTGTTCTTATGCCAGACAGAGCGTTTCTATGCAACGTGAAGTCCCGACTTTGTCCTGATTTACTCCTGGTAGCGGTGATCCAGTCTCGGTTTATTTCTGGATTAGCCCCGGCTCTATGTTTACGTCTTAATCAGAACAAAGTATTTATATTTTGAATACCAGCTAGTACATTTTAGTACTAATACCTAACTGAAAACATGGGCATAAGCGCCACTGCAGGGGTCGTAGGTTGTTACAATTTTTGTAATCATTAATTGTCCATGAGAGTAAATACTACACTGACAGAAAAGACAATGGGAGAGAGGGATATCGTTTTTTCACTCAAACTTGGCTGTAAATACTGTTTAAGTGGCGCTAGCCCGCAGTTAGCTTTGCCCGTTAGCCTGTTAGCTTCTTCTTCATTATTCCATTAGTGTGTATTGGTGACTCCGACCTGGTAGCAATTGTGGTTTTCTGGCCAGAGACACCAGGGGGAGATGAAACACCCCCAAATCATCCCATTAACACTTGTATTACCCCCAGAGGGACTACGGACAGGATTCATGAAAGGTAAACAAGTTACTTAGTATTGCTTTAAGGGGGGTGTTTTCCTACTTTTGTGGGAACCAGTCGAGAACCTTTTTTCTGGAAGCCTCCCGTCCCTGCACGTGCTGGCGACAGGCCGGAGACTCGAATGCAACAAACACACAGACATAGGAGTGTATTCTGAACATTTGGGCCTCACCCACAGTCAGATCTGAGTAATTGTGCCAGGTCAGCAGGAAAAGGCCCGAGATGATAATAAATCGTCAGATATCCCATGCTTTCATCGGCGTCTGGACAGTGTGCCGTTGTTAAAGTCATGGAGATAATGTGAGCACTATCACATGAGCCGCAACACTCTGTTCATTACTAAAGGAACACACTGTGGTGTACCCATTCCGCAGTCACTCATGGCCAAAGGGACGGGACAGTGCCAGCGCGGAGAAAACACCGCGTCACATGAGCGTTTGCCGTGAGCCACTGTCATGTACTCGTAGAGTTCAATCAATCAATGGTTTTGTATAGCCCAATATCACAACAGGAGTTGCCTCATAGGGCTGTAACAAACATTAAGGCAATAAAACAGAACAGTAAATAAGACAATGTAAAGTTCCGGTGAATCAAATATCCAGGCAAACATAATGTCCAAATAAGCGTCAGCAGTGGGTGGCGACGAGCAGTGGGTGGCGACGAGCAGCTCGGGTGTCCCCTGTCCTTAGACTCTCCAGCCCGGCAAGGAAAAACTCAAAAACCCAGTGGGAGAAACGAGAAACCTTGAGGAGAACCACAGAAGGAGAGATCCACTCCCATGGACGGACAGGCTATAGAGACCCAGGGCCGAAGGAGTCCCTCAGTAGACGGGCCAAGATCACAGACCGTCCAGTCCTTGTTGTCAGTAGGCAGGGTTCCTCCGTTCAGCCGGGTCCCTCCGTTCAGCCGGGTCCCTCCGTTCAGCCGGGTCCCTCCGTTCGATCTAGACAGGCACTCCCAAGGGGGAGTGGGACAGGAGACACCATGTGAATAGTAATGAACAGACTACAGATGAAATAAATATTGTATCATAGTAAGACAAAGGTTGCAGTAAGAAGAAGAAGAGGATAGCGCTCAGTGTACCGTACTTCCCACAGCAGAGTTTCTCCTAAAGCAGCTTTACTTCAGGCTGTGGGTTAGAGCTTTACCTAACTGACCTGATCATAAGCTAATTCGAAGAGGTACGTTTTGAGCCTAGTCTTAAATGTAGGGACTGTGTCTGCTTCTTTAACGTGAGCTGGGAGTTTATTCCATAAAACCGGAGCTTGGTAGCTAAAGGCTCTTCCTCCTACAGTGATTTTGGAGACCCGAGGAATCACTAGTAGCCCTGAGTTTTGAGAGCGGAGTGCTCTGGTTGGCCGATATGGAACGATAACGTCTTGGAGATAAAGCGGAGCCAAACCCTTTATGGCTTTAAATGTGAGGAGCAGGATTTTAAATTTGATTCTAAACTCAACAGGAAGCCAATGGAGAGACTTTAGCACAGGTGTAATGTGTTCTCTTCTCTTTGTACGCGTTAACAATCTTGCAGCTGCATTTTGAACTAGTTGAAAACTTTTTAGGGAACTTTTAGGACACGCTGCTAGCAGGCAGTTGCAGTAGTCCAGCCTTGAGGAAACAAATGCATGAATAAGTTTTTCTGCATCACTCTTAGGTAGAATGTTTCGTATTTTAGCAATGTTGCGCAGGTGAAAGAACGCAATTTTACAAGCCTGGTTTATATGCGTTTTAAAAGAGAGGTCCTGGTCAAACAGAACTCCAAGGTTTTTTACTTTAGAGCTCGTTGATACGCTAACATTATCCAGGGAGATGATCTGCTGAGATAAAGACTCTCTCAGTTTTTGAGGACCTAAAATAATAACCTCGGTTTTATCAGGGTTAAGGAGAAGGTAATTTACAGTCATCCAGGTCTTGATGGCTTTTACGCAGGAACTAAGCACATCTTATTTATCTGTCTGACCTGGTTTTATTGATAAGTACAGCTGTGTGTCATCCGCGTAACAGTGAAAATTTATATTATGATTTCGGATTATGTTACCTAATGGGAGCATGTACAATATAAATAAAATTGGCCCGAGCACTGAACTGAACTGAAGTTCCTGGTAAGACGGCAGAGCAACTTTTCTACGGAAGCGTTTACGACTCCAGCTGATCAGATTTCAAAACTGGTTCACGACACCTTCTCACATAAATTTGATCTTTTACGCCTTTTCAGGAAGGTTTTTGGCATTCACTAAATTGGTTCTTAGCTGAAAACGTTCCCCTGGAAGAACAAATCCTGAGAACAGAGACAAAAAAAAGTCTCTGTTCACAATGGAAACCAAAATTCTGAGTCATATATATTACTAGAGCAGGGCGATATGGCCTAAAATCACGATATAAAAAAGAAATATCACGACAATTGACAATGGACAAATTACAAATGACAAAATCCCAGCCTATTGGGAAGATTAATCCAGTCGTATTCTTCTTCTTTTTTTTTAACGGCATTCTCATTTCCTCGCAAATAGGATCGACTCAAGCAGTTCACACCCTTTATTTGTTTTTACTTTTTAAGCACCTGTCCCCGTGTTCTACAGCCTATGATGTGTGATATGATATGCCCCACCCCTTTATATTAGTACATATTAAATCTCGTAATAAATAATCCAATGTTATTTTATATACCTGTACCATGTTGACTGATTCATGTAAACATAATTATAATAAATTACATAATACCCTGTGTTCATTCAGAAATAAGTAGGTAGACCTATATTAACGGCAAATCTAAATGTATTACTGCTAAGACTATATCAGACTAAATTAAATCTAAGTAGTCTGAAAGCAATCGTATTCCTATGTTTTATTGTTTTAAAAAGGTTCCAGTGAAGTCAAAATGTTCAACACAGGAGTTAATGTCACTTTGTTCTTTTTTCCTTAATTGAATAAAGGATTTTCTCTGGTGCAATTAGATAAAAGTTTATTCTTCCGTTGTTTCTGATTCCTGATCTTCCGCTGCAGCCGGCAATGCAAAATGTTTCTCCTTAGAACCCAGTGAACCCGTTGTGTGCGGAAGAGCTCGTGGGTTTGTGTGTAGCAGTGTTGTTAATAACTAATCTATATTATACAGATATCGCAGGCGAACGGTGATCTCTTCCAATGTAAATCCGCGTCCGTGTCTTGAAGAGCTCCATAAACGCTAATGAGGCGAAGTGTCATTTTATCATGAGAATCCGCCGACGGTAACAGCCTGTCCTCCGGTTTGTGTTCGGGTTATTTTGGGCTCGTGTCTCTCCCCTGTCGGTGACGTGTGCTGCTGGGTAAAACTGCTGCCGCTCCGGTGGCCTGCAACCTCAGATGGCTCCAGAGAACGGGAGGAGGACAGGAGGAGGAGAGGAAGAAGGGAGAGGAGGGAAAAGGACTGATAATGACGTGCGATACCAGCTTGTTCACTTTCGATGGATGCTTTGAACAATTCAGTGTCTGGTCTTTCTCATCACAGCTATTGGCTTTTCTCCCGTGTATTCATTATGTGAAAGCCAATCGAACCCGGACCTTCTAGCTGTGAAGCACGAGCGCTAACCACTGTGCTACCGTGCCGCATTTTGTAATGGCAACAAAACTACCACCAATTCAATCAATCAATCAAAACTTTATTTATAGAGCGCTTTTCATACAAGGTTGTAATGCAAAGTGCTTTACAGGTTATAAAACAATTCCCATCCACCTAACCACCCTATTCTACGCAAATAGAAGCGTATGTCCATTATAAGATAATGGACATAGGTCAAAAGGTGACGGAGGGAAGAATGTTCTGAAAGCTTAAGACCATCTTGAGTAGTCCCTTCTACGTCCTTCTTGGTCTGAGCTGCAGAAGAACCTTTACTCCAGCTGCTGCTCTGTCTGTGAATGTGAAGCCTGGTCCAACTAGGCCAAACATTCTATTCCGATCCGTTTTTCTTAAAGAACCAGTAAAACATGACAGCCACTAATCTCAATGTCCTTTGGGGGCAGGAACGACGCGACGCAACTCCTGTTGATTTCCGGTTGACCTTTAGCTCATGTTTGTTGTTAGCAAATGGTTAGCCCAGTTAGCCCATGGATCTAATGCAGGTGAAACTTTGGAAATTAGAATATTGTTAAAAAAGTTCATTCATTTCTGTTATTCAACTTAAAGGAATAGGCCACCGTTTTTACATACTGAGATATGTTCGTACCTGAGCTTAGGTGAGCGGATTCGTAACTGTCAAATGTTGTTAGCATTTAGCCGCTCCCAGAAAAAGCCCCAAAGCTACCAAGCAGTTGTGAGGCGTAATAACACATGGAGTACTTTGACATATTACTGCGCGGACGGAAGTACTCCAGGTGTTGTTACGCCTCACACTATAGTCCCCCTTTTTTATCTGCTTAGAAAATCGTCATGTTTTTTTTCACGCAACTGTATTTAAATAGGAAAAACGTGGCACAGCTTGGTCGCTTCTACCTTCACCCAGTGGTGCCTCCAGAAATTGTTCATAGGGGTGGCCAGATGGGGCCACTCAAAATCTTGGGGTGGCAAACCAAAACTAGGTCTAGAGCGGCTTGCCTGGCTGGCGGTGAATTTGGGCTGAAAATATTCATAACTGATACTACAGTACTACAATTAACATTGGCCAGTGGGGGGGCCAATGGGGTGGCCAGGAGTCGGCCACCCCCTGGTAGCGCCACTGCCTTCACCCCAGTTGGGCGCTATACCTTTGCTGTGAGCGGCTAAATGCTAACAACATGTGCGTGACTGGACTCGCACACAAAGACCAGACAGGTGCACATCAGCTCGTCTAAGCTCAGGTAAGAACATATCTCAGTGTGGAAGAACTGTGGCCTATTTCTTTAAACTGTGAAACTATTATATGACAGAAGGTTCCAAGAACGTACTGGTCATTATGAATTACGTGATGAATTAAACTTTAGGATTCAGAAACATAGCTCAACTTTGAAAAGTTTTAGTCCAACAGTTAATGGTGTACAATTGTGGAATAAACTGGAGATGGAGTTGAAACAATGTCCAAACATCAACCTGTTCAAATTTAAATACAAACAAAAGACTTTTGAAATATACAGACAAGAAGAAATGTGTTGCCACTAGGGGGAGCAGTAGAATCAATTATGTGTATTTTTTCCTCTATATTCAAGGAAGAGTGTTGCTGCTTGGAACGGCATTCTATCGCTCAAATTTACAAATGGAGAATTAGGGTTGGCAGGTTGTGGATCTGTTGAGAGGAATCCTCCCAACGGGCTCTAAACCTTGTCCTTTAATGCACCACTCAGCATAGGAACATCATCTACAAAATCAGCTGTTAGGGCAGCCGTGTGGGGGTTTGTTGAAGGGGAGCTACTGCCCTCTTCAACTGGCCCGCTCTACACTCTGGCGTTTTAATGCACCACACTATGCAGGGCTACATCATACTTCACATATAACTCAATTAAATAAATATATAATAATGATGATGATAATTAAACCCAAATTAAAATTATACTGAGGATGGTAATGACAACTGGAAAGCATCAAGATCTCAGATTATAATATCTATTAATGTACCTTTATACCATAAAAGTAACTCGGTAATCACGGGTAAAAATCTGCAAAAATATATTAAGGATCACATTTTTTGACTTGCTTTGTATTAGACATCGTATATGAAACGAGATCGTTGTTGTAGCTGTGCGTTGTTCCAATTAATTATATAAACAGTTCATATATTTTTGTTGTTGTAAGTTTGTAAGTTGGTCTGTACGAATGTAGCTGCTTGTAATGTTTTGAAATGTTCTTTTTTATTCTATTGCACTTGGGGGTGGGGGCTCATAAGCTTTTTGCTTCAGCCCACTCCTTTTGAGCACAATGTGTATTGCTCAAATAAACAAATAAACTAAACTAAACTAAGACTCATTACATGCAAAGTGAGATATGTATAGCCAGAATATATAAAATCTAGTAGTTTTTTTTCTGTCTATCTATGTTTTTTTTTAGTTAGGTATTAATACTAAAATGTACTAGCTGGTATTCAAAATATAAATACTTTGTTCTGATTAAGACGTAAACATAGAGCCGGGGCTAATCCAGAAATAAACCGAGACTGGATCACCGCTACCAGGAGTAAATCAGGACAAAGTCGGGACTTCACGTTGCATAGAAACGCTCTGTCTGGCATAAGAACAAGGACATCTCACCTTCAGCGCGAAGAGGACTCAACAGGTCTGTTCATCGCGGTCGAGAGGTCGTCAAATCAGCAGGGGACGTCTGAAGGAGTTCATTACAACAGGGTCAATCCAGGACTAAAACAACTGGGCAAACTCATGAGAACAAAAGGAGCTCAGAAAGAGTCTACCTCGCCTCAAAATCATGACTGAACTATTTCATACTTTTTTTATTGAGCATTTTACATCGTACAACTTTTTCATCCATAGCACAAGTGAAGCTCAAGTATTTTGTGTAAATAGAAAAATACTGTATAGGGCTGTCATGATAACAATATTTGAAGTTCGATATATTGAGGCAGGGAAATATCGCGATAAACGATATTATTGCAGACCACATGATGTCACTGAAGATGACTTAAAACAAATGAGAAACATCTCAGTAATCTCTAAAACTACGCAGTGACATATCCTTTATAACCAGTGTGGTGCAAGTCACTTTAAGATTGTAATATATTCTGCGTTAGTGGTTACAGCTAGAAAAATGTAATATGTTTGTATTGTATCTTACTGTTTCACTACTTACACTACTTTGAGTTACTTTTGACGAAATATAAACCGAAAATAATAATAATGCCACCGAGCAAAACTGCAGTCAAAGATTTCCTTTTCCTTCGCTTTCCTCCATGTTTTCATGACGTTAGCTACAACTGCAGATCTTATACACCAGGGGTTGTTTGGGGGAAGTTTCATTTTTGTGTTCTTACATCAATACAAACCATTTAAATGCACATAAACTGTAATGACTAATACTGTATATTCCCGTATTTTGTTTAAGTAAAATGTGATATTCCTTAGTTAGTGCAAATGTGTTACTTTTGTAATATGTTACACCCAACACTGTTTATAACACATGAGTTGCAATTAAAAGAAAAATATGAAACACAATTTACTTAGGTCAAATGGTTCAAGTATTAACAAAAATAGCATAAAAAATAAACAATGATAATAAAATGGACTGACAATAAATATTGAGCCAAATAATATATTGTTTTTCTGTCATTTATTGGACGATAAGTTGATAATCACTATATTATATATTATAGTGATTATCGTGACAGGCCTAAGCAGCGATGCCAGTAACACATTACTCTAATTGGACTATTTCTTTTCAGTAACGAGTAATCTAACACATTACTTTTCCCAGACCAGGCAAGTTTATTTGTGGAGCACAATTCAAAGTGCTTCACAGTTGCATAAAATTACAAGAAAACAGATCAAATCAATCATTAAAACGTCAACATAAAATTCATCAATTACAGTAAAAGGCGAGAGTGCAGATAAAATACTTTCAGTTTTCATCTGCTCGGGTAAAAAGAGCCGTTTTCAGCCTGGATTTGAACATTGTCAGAGTTGAGGCCTGTCTCACATCCTCATGAAGACTGTTCCAGACTTTAGCTTTAGCCTCACCGTGTTTAGTCCTGACTCTGGGAACCACCAGGAGACCCCTCCCTGAAGTTCTCAGGGCCCGAGATGGTTCATACGGCTCTAACATGTCAGAGATGGACTTTGGTGCTAAACCATGAAAAGACTTGTACACGAGCAGAGCTGTTTTAAATTCTATTCTCTGAGTGACAGGAAGCCAGTGCAGAGACCGGAGCACTGGACTAATGTGGTTTTATTTACTTTTTTAAAATAATTTTCTCGAGTGCTAAAAGAGATTGTATGTCTAGATTAAAGCTGGTTGAATGTTTTTTCAAACTCATTGTTATGGAAATTGTTTGTTTGCCCCTAATGTTCACTCTTTAGTACTAATGCTTAAAAGGAATTAGACTGTTTTGAGATAAAAATTGTAATGACTATTTCTATATCACAGTATACACAAAACGAGTCTTCCGACAGCTGCCATGCAAAGTTAGCTTTTACTTGTTTTGTAAAATTGTGTATTTGTCGCCTGCCTAGGGACTACAGAGGAAAACTATTATATCTGATATAATCTGGCATATTTCCGGTGCAGCTGTTCATTAATATGCACTGTCCCCGTCAAATACATAAATACATATATTCAGGTTCGCTAAATAGTCAGAACTTACAGTATTCTGTGGCCACACTATATGTAACAAACAACATGGATATGAACATGGCGGGAATAGATATGTGAAATCATTATATACATACATACATATATACATATACAGTATACAGATAGTAAGAAATCTATAAAGGGTTGTTAAATGTTCTGAAAAAGTGACAGATTATCCTTGAGCAGATATCTTATTTTTTCCAAATGTAAAGTTCCCGTATAGCGACATTTTGGCACAAGGTCCTGCTGCTTCTTCCCAAGAAATCAGAAGTATTTTTTTTATGTTTTTTTGTAACGAGAGAATAAGATTAAGAGGAGAATGTGACGGACGGTGCAAGGCTTTCGGAGCTCGTGTGGGACAGGGCGACTGATGTGATTAAACTCCAACAATGCGACGATGACGTGGGCCGTGTAATGGTCTCTTACAGGGCGGTGTTGTTGAGCAAAAGGCCGAACAGAAAGAAACATCCAGGAATGGGATCCCCTCGCTCCCTCCGTGGGTTTGCACGCCTTTACTCTACTTTTCGAAGCTGGAGTAGCTTTAGTCACATGCGTTGGACCCGCTCCGTGTCCGAGGCGGAGGGTTATCTCAGGTGCGGCTGCAGGCGTGGCCCGCGGGCGGAAGCGCGATACGCTCGAGCACGTCCGTCTCACTCGGGAGGCGTGTGTGATGTGTCATTTAAAACCGGGCGCACCTCCAGATCTCTGAGGGAGAACGAAACAGACGGCCCACTGGATTAGCATGCCGAGTCAGTCCACTCAAAAATGTACACGCGAACAATGGTGTCACCCCGCGGCTCGGACTCCCGGGATCACAGCTCGAGATCTGGAGATACTGTAGATCCCGACACGTGACTCTGTCTGCCAAAAAAAAAGAAAAAAAAAGGTGGGTTTGCAATAATGACTTAAAAACGTGAAAATAGACAATTTTTAAACGGAAGAGTCCAGAGTCTCTATATGAGGCCCTGCTTATCCTTTATCGGGAAATAAATGGAGAGGAAGAATTCCCTCAGGAGACACATTTCACTCCGGAGCCCATTGGTGCTACGCTGCGGTCAAATGCACAGGAGGAATGTCCATATGGGGTCAAATAATACATTAAAGGGGGCATATCGGGTTGAGGTTAACCACTTAAAGGGATAGTTCAGGATTTTTGACATATGGCCTCATTTCCTAGTGTTGTTGATTTCTGGAGATTTCTTTTTTTAATTCGTGCAGTCACTTATATTTGAGTTTTGTGGCGCTAGGCTAGTGCTAGGCTAGCACATTTCTACGGTAACAGATAGCCTGCATTAAAAACAGTCTGACCCGCTCCACAGTGCAATCATTTTAACCATTTTGCCCTTAAAATAACTTACATTTGAGCAGCGTCAGCTTCGTGGTTGTAAGCTACGCAGCGGCGGAGTGATCTGCGAGAAAATAGTCCCTCAAAATGCGGTAATTCATGTCAGTTATATTTCAAAAATGATTCTATTAACACTGACATATATCGTGATTTGCCTCAGGTGCACTGTGGAGCGGGCCAGACTGTTTTTAATGCAGGCTAACTGTTACCGTAGAAATGTGCTAGCCTAGCACTAGCCTAGCGCCACAAAACTCAAATATAAAGACTGCATGAATTAAAAAAAGAAATCTCCAGAAATCAACAACACTCTGGATAACTAGGAAATGAGGCCCTATGTCAAAAATCTTGAAATATCCCTTTAAACCCCGCCATACTGGTTTTAGTCTCATTTTTGTTGCAATTGTAACACTTTTTTACAAGAAGCTTGTAGATTTTGGATAGACCAACTGGAGGAAACGTGCTCGTCCGACATCATGCGATATTGTGGATAAGAAACCTGTTTTATTGGACACTAAAGCGTGGAGATTTCACATATTAAGACATTCATTCATTTCTATCACCAGGGCTGTGTTGGTTTGGTTGGAGCGCCCTCCACTGGCAGAAGTGTGAATTAAAGATGCTGAAAACAGCATGGAAGCCATTTTTTACCCAACAGCATGCTAACAAATCAATGGCTCTGTGATGAACGCAGATCGGAGCTTCAGCTGTTGAATCAGAAATGACCAAAGTGAACAGAATTCACTCCAAACTCCAGGTGGACTGATGTCTAGATGTTTTTAATGGGAAATGTTGGAGCAGAAAAAGATGAAATTTAGCATAATAATCGCTTTAGCTTAATTATAGTATGTGTATTCAAAAACTGCCAGAAAAATGAGACACTAGGGAAACATGAACGGTTGCATCAGTTGTAAAGCTAACGTAATTAAACAAAGTAATCCAAGTGGAACATCGTTTGCTGAAGCAGAGGAAACCCGTGTTGACGTTTAACAGCCGCGCTCCAAACCGGCCGCCGGTTCGATTTGAAAACAAAAACGAGCTCACACCGTTTCCGAGGCTTGGTTTTCCGCTGCGCGCGAGACCGAGCCGAGGTCGTGTCAGGACACATGGGTCACACCTAACGTCACGGAAGTGCGAGGAGAGGAATGTGCAGGTGCAGAGACACTTAATAATTAGCTCTGTGGGCCCAAAGCGACGGAACTGAATATGCAACATTCATGGAGGAGCTACAAGTACCTGAACTCTGGTGCAAAAGAGAAGCTCAAGTTTGAATGAGCGAACCAGTTCTTTACAGGGTTTATAAACATGTCAATGTCAACTTTATTTACATAGCACACTTAAAACAGCCACAACCGCCCAAAGTGCTGTACAACAAACATTATAAAATACAATTGAAGAGTAAAATCAGTCACAAAATATACAACAATAATAATAAAATACATGGGATCTGCTCAGCTTGTGTTGACGGCCAAAGCAAAAAAATTAGTTTTCAACAACGACTTAAAAACATGAATGGACTGGGCCATTTTGACATTCAGCGGAAGGCTGTTCCAGAGTCTCGGAGCCGCTACGGCAAAAGCCCGGTCCTCTCTGGTTTTACGCTCAGCTATCGGCACCTCCAGAGTCATTTGGTTGGAGGATCTCAATCCTGAAACATATAAACATGTTTCACAATCTTCAGGGGGACTGTCACATGATCGCCGACAACTACGTGGCCGCTACTTCATGAGCGTGTAATTCTGAGGAGGCAACACCGCCTTCGCTCTGCCCCATCCCGTCACATCTCGGAAGCTAAGCAGGAAGGGCCTGGTCGGTACTTGGATGGGAGACCGTTTGGAAACACCAGGAAGCCCGGGGCGAATGGAGTGAGTGAGTGAGTGGTTGGTGGTGGTCGGAGGGGCCGATGGTGCAGACTGGTTGCCTCGCATCCGTCAGTCTACCCCAGGGCAGCTGTGGCTACAATAGTAGCTTACCACCACCAGGTATGGAGTGAATGAATAATGCAATGTAAAGCGTCTTTGAGTGTTCAGAAAAGCGCTATATAAAACCGATGAATTATTTATTATTTGTATTATTATTATTACAATTTACTCAAGGAGGACAGAATCAATTTAATTCCACAACCGGGTAAAGCATCCGTTTTTTTGTCGTGTTCCCGTTACTTCTGTGTCGCTTTTTTACAATTGTGTTATTGTTGCTCTCCCGGCATGTGTTTATCGCTCTTTTGTCACATTCATGAGGTGTTTTTTTGCCGTGTTTTTGTAAAAAAAAAATTGTGTGTGTCGTTTTTTCGTTGCTTTCTGTCGCTTTTCCATCCTTGTTTTCGTCACTATTTTGATGCCTTTTCAAGAAGCTTTTAGATTTGGGCGATGCCAAACTGGAGAAACTGTGCTCGGTTAAGGCGGGGGTTAAGAGGTTAAAGCGCGAAGGGCCTCCTACAAAAAGATGTCCATGTTAGTGCGTATTTGACCTTCCCGTGACCCGGCGGATGTTCGGGTGGTTAGCATAGCGCCTTTTCTTACGTCCTCGAGCTCCTTCGAAGCCCATTCAAATGAGACTCCCTTCCTTAATTTTCCCACTCACCATCTACGGCTTACATCGGTCTGCAACCCCTCTGTAATTCGTCCGCGGATTTCTCGCTAAATGACTGCATGCTCACATCTGCCCGCCGTCTGGTTTTTCGACCGCACCACTTCCTCGTAACTCGCTCTAACACATTTACTTAATCCCAGTGTTCTGGCAAATTAGAAAAGGCCGTCACTGCGCGGCTTTTCCGCACACATGTTGCGAAGATGCGGTTTGTTCATTACAGTCTGACAGCCCGAGGGTGTGGAGACGGCCTGTTGACAGGTAAGAGTGTCTTCCCAGCTTGTTTGCGCGTGACCTGAGTTGAACTGGCTCCCTCTTCGGTCTGAGAGCAATGGCCTGCCGGGTAATCGGGACGTTTATATTTGCATACTGGGCCTCCGCTGTTGTGCAAATGTGGATATATGAATAAAGTTACACAAACCCATACAAATATCTACCAAATAATAACTGAGAACATACAGTATATGGTAATAATTACATTTTGTTAGTTAGAAAAATGCTATATTAATCAGAAACTTATTGAATGTGTCTCTTTAAGAAACTTCTCCCCTTGCCCTCACATCAAAACAAACCTCCACAGACTCTCCGGCTCCGTGGTTGTCAGGTTTTTATTCAATTGTGCAGCTCAGGGGCTCTTACAACAGAGGAGAACTGGACTTTACCAGGAAAATGACTGTTCTTCGACTGTTGTGGTAGGTTTGGTGAAAAGCATTAAAGACAGATACAAAAATGTCAAAACTATTGATCGATTGTGTATTTCAAGTAAATGACACACTGTATACACCCCATGGTAAATGGTAAATTGACTCAACTTATATAGCGCTTTCCTGAGGAACCAGTCACCCATTCACTCTCTCATTCACACACCAGTGTACCCGGACACTGGTGGCAAGTGGGGTGAAGTGTCCCGGCCAAGGACACAACGACAGTGTGCATTTGCTGGGACTCAAACCCACGACCTTCCGATCACGAGATGACCCGCTCTACCAACTGGGCCACCGCACTGCATGAGTCAAACACAAGGCCCGCGGGCCAGATGCGGCCGCGAGATGATTTAATGAATTTCCGAGTATGTAAAAAAAAGGAAGTAAGTCTCGAGCCCATTCCTGTGCGGAGTTATGGATTTTTAAAGAGATAGCCAGAATGCTCACTCCAGCCACTAGGGGGCAGCTTACATTTAAAAAAAAGGAAAGAATCCCACACGTGTCCAGCAGAGGGCACTGACATAATAAGAGCTCAGGATATAAACAGCATATTATAGCCATGTGGTAAATGGTCAGTCTGCCCCTGGGCGGCTCTGGCTATAATAGTAACTTACCGCCATCGAGTGGGGAGTGAATGAACTTTATGTAGCACTTTGAGAAACGTGTGACGCAGGCTGATAAAGCACAATAAGTGTAAGTCATTATTATTTATTAGGCCTCAGTCCCTTACAATATGCGGCCCGCGGGCCAAACGGGTTCGACAACCCCGGTATACACATATACCGTTTGCATATTTAAGTGCAGCATAATAATAAATATGCATGTACTGTACTTTGGTGCAGGGGTTTGGAGCTCGTGCATCACAGCTAGAAGGTCCCGGGTTCTTTCCCAGGACATTTGCATGTTCTCCCCGTGGTCCCCATAGGTTTCCTCTGGAAAGAGTTATGACTAATAAATTCCCACCACTGAGTGTTTCAATTCAACTAAGTGCGTGCGTTCCCGTGGCCTCAATTTGCATTCGGATCGCGTATGCAAAAAAGTGAATCTTCTGCGCGGACTGAACGGAACGCACACACGAAGCAGCACAAAAGAGCGGGCAGCAAAGTGAAAACAAAAAGTCAATGTACCTTTCAAACCAGTCATGTGTCAGACAGCTGCAGTACATCCAGAACACTGCTGCTCCGGTCCTGACTAGAACTAGGAAATACTCCTGCATTGTCCCAGAGTCAGGACTAAACACGTGAGGCTGCGCTTTCAGTTTTCACGAAGATGTGAGCCAGGCCTCGGCTGGGACAATGTTCAAATCCAGGCTGAAAACAGCTCGACATATGACGCTGAAAGTTTCATACATGGGTCAGCGGCCTTCGAGGCTGGATGTGCGCTGCCTTTGGAGCGCAGTGGACTCACACTGTTTTGGATCTGACAGGACGAGAGGACATTTGGACACGGGGGACGTCAGTGTTGCCTGTGGACTTCACCAGGAAACACATGGGGAATATCAGACTTCAGGAGATTTGCCAAAGGTGATTCATGCGGTTTGACATCTGGCATAAGCGGGGAGGCTTTTCGTCACCTTAACACATTTGGTGGATTTTTGTTTGTTTATAGACAATCTGGTAACACTTTAGAATAACTAGGTACTGCGGTACATCCCTGATACTTACAGAGGTAATTACCAGGTACTTACAGTGGTACGTTTAGGTACTTACAGTGGTACTTCATAGTGACCTGCAGTAGTAATACTTAAAGTGGTAGTTTCTACGTAATAATGTAAGTACTATGTACTGGTAAGCAATGGGTACTTAGAATTGAAACTACCAGATACCTAAAGTGGTAGTTACTGCATACTTTTAGTGGAAAGTCCTAGACACTCAGTGATTACAGGTGAAACTCATGAAAAAGTTCATTTATTTCTGTAATTCAGTTTAAAATGTGAAACTAATATATGATATAGACTCATGGTGTCAGGGCTCAAAGGTTTTGACCCAAAAAGTGACACAAGACAGTGGCGAGGTAAGTGCAGTTTATTGTCCAACAAAACAATTCCAGGACCCAGGAGTGGAGCGGAGCAGGCCAGGTACAAAAACAGGTGCTGAAAAACAGGAACAAGGATTACTCAAAGGTGAGTACTATCGAATATCAAAATACTCTTCAGGAGCCAAGATTCACCGTCTGGTAGACTAACAATCTGGCAACGACTGGCTGGAGCACAGGGCTTTTCATTGCAGGACGAGGTGATAGACTCCAGGTGTGCACCATCAGCCGTAGCTCCTCCCAGCTAATCTCCGCCAACACAAACACACACACACGGGGAGAGGGGAGTGGAAACACAGAGCCCCATCACAGAAGGGCCATGACACATGGCATGCAAAGTGACATATGTCAAGCCTTTGTTTGTTTTAATTTGGAAAATGTTGCCTTTCAGCATGTAAAAACCCCAAAATGAAAATGTCAGAAAATTAGAATATTACATGAAATCAATGAAAAAATAATTTTAAACAGAGAAATGTGGGCCCTCTGAAAGGTATAATCATGCATATGTACTTAGTACTTGGTTTGGGCCTTTTACTTGAAGTCCATGTCCAGGATCCGTCTGTGTGTGGAGGCTTTTGATGCACTGACTCCAGCCTCTGTCCACTCCTTGTGAAGGTTCCCCAAACTTTTGAATGGCCTTTTCCTGACAATCCGCTCCAGACTGCGCTCATACTGAGATGGTGATGGGCGAGTCCCCCTTTGAGTCCCCAGCCTCCGCTTCCCCAATCGGAAGACGTGACACTGGGATTGAGGAGATCCTCGAAGTACTCCTTCCACCACCCGACAACATCCCCAGAGGTCAGCAGCCCCCCACCCGCACTGTAAACAGTGTTGGTGAAGCACTGCTTCCCCCTCCTGAGGCGCCGGATGGTTTGCCAGAATCTCTTCGAGGCCGACCTGAGTTTTTGCTTCTGTGACCGCACGAGCTGCAGCACGCTTGGCCTGTCGGTACCTCTCAGCTGCCTCCGGAGTCCCACATGCCAACAAGGCCAGATAGGACTCCTTCTTCAGCTAAACGGCATCTCTTACTTCTGGGCGCCTCCACCGGGTTCGGGGATTGCCGCCGCGACAGGCACCAGAGACCTTACGGCCACAACTACGAGCAGCCGCATCGACAATGGAGGAGGAGAACATGGTCCACTCGGACTCCATGTCCCCTACCTCCCTCGGAATCTGGGTGAAGCTCTTCCGGAGGTGGGAGTTAAAGACCCTACTGACAGAGGGATCCACCAGACGTTCCCAACAGACCCTCACAACACGTTTGGGCCTGCCAGGTCTGACCGGCTTCTTCCCCTGCCAGCGGATCCAGCTCACCACCAGGTGGTGATCGGTTGACAGCTCAGCCCCTCTCTTCACCCGAGTGTCCGAGACACGCGGCCGGAGATCAGATGACACAACTACAAAGTCGATCATCGACCTCCTGCCTAGGGTGTCCTGGTGCCACGTGCACTTATGGACATCCTTGTGCTCGAACATGGTGTTCGTTATGCACAAACCGTAACTAGCACAGAAGTCCAATAACAGAACACCACTCGGGTTCCGATCGGGGAGGCCGTTCTTCCCCATCACCCCCACCCAGGTCTCACTGTCGTTACCCACGTGGGCGTTGAAGTCCCCCAGTAGAACAATGGAGTCCCCAGCCGGAGCACCATCTAGTACCCCTCCCTGGGACTCCAAGAAGGCCGGGTACTCTGCACAGATCTTGGGCCCGAAGGCCGAGACAACGGTGAGAGACCTGTCCCCGACCCGAAGGCGTAGGGACGCGACCCTCTCGTTCACCGGGGTGAACTCCAACACGTGACGGCTGAGCTGGGGGGCTATGAGCAAACCCACCCCAGCCCTGCACTTTTCATCATAGGCCTTGTTGTCAAACTGGCCTATGATGAAAAGACGCTCAAAGTCGCTTTACAATTTGGTCCATTATTCATTCACTCCATACTCGATAAGCGAGGCAACCAGTCTGCGCACATCAGCCACCACCACCAACCACTCACACACACACTACATTTGCCCCGGGCTTCCTGGTGTCCCCAAACGGTCTCCCATCCAAGTCCTGCCAGGCCCTTCCCTGCTTAGCTTCTGAGATCTGACGGGATCGGGCATAGCAAAGGCGGTATGGCCACATGACTTTATACACAGTTGTTTGTGATGTATCATTACTATTAATCAGTGAAGGAAATAATAAGTAAAAATGTCTTTAATCGATAGTGAGAGAAATATTTAATTGAGCCCATTGAAGAGTTGAAGCTTCAATGGGCTCAATTGGCATGACTGCAGATCTTTGATACTGTATTACAATAATGCAGTTATTGTGGATGGATGGTTTGCGTAATCGTCTTTGTTAGACTGTTTGTGGTCATGTCCAGGTCATACGTATGGAGTTTTGGCTGCAGTCCCCGATCGTTAACGGCAGAATCCTGAAGAGGTCACGCGGCACCGACTGTCCATGCCCAGGCAAACTGTGGGCTGTTGTTCAATCTTTGGCCGTTTGTCTGATGTCACGTAAGGATCAAACCAGGGAAAGGGGTGAACAAAATTCAAAGTAGAGCACCGCGATTAGATTCACAAAAGAGCTTTTAAAATTCAGATCGTTAACATTTGAGAGGGGACAGGTATTATGGAAGAACATGTTTGCGTTTAAGCGTTTAATGCATAATAGGACTTCACTGACACTTGGCAACACAGGCTTGTGAAGTGAAATACAAGTGTAAGCGACAGTATGAAAGATCCAGGTCTCCCCGAGTCTGCGTAGGTTTTGTCTGGGTGCTCCAGTTTCCACTAACTCTAAAACATATTCGGGTATGATTGGGTCTCCTGGTGCCGGCACTCTCCCCTGGAAAATTTGAGGTTTGGTTCTCATCCAAAATCCATTCTTTGATGACCCACTGCAAAAATAGTATTATCTGTGTTGAGGTGGTCATTGGGAACATGTTTTGTACTGATGGCAACTGTACAGTCCAAAATGTTACGCAGTGTACCTTTAAGAGCATCCAATATTATATTTGGCAGTTCACCCCAGGCTCCAAATATGACCAGTCTCTCCCTCTACACGTTTTCTTTACACTTCCTGGTCTACCCTTAGTTTACACTAACTCTTTTCCGCAGACAGTATATTGTCCCATTCACAACTATTTACTCTTGATGTGCCAGGTGTAGGTATTTATTAATGGGATCTGCACCATTTATTTATGCACTTTCACACACAATGTACTGTTGTACGCTCCAATGAACTTGGAAAAATGACAATGACAAAAAATCCTTGAGTGATTGATATTTCCGTTACTACGTTGCCCGAAAAGGTATACATTGCTGGGGACAAGTAACACCCTTGTTGTACACCCCATTTGATGCAGACTCTACATTCCTTGAACAATGTTGTTTAAAATCACCATTTAGTTCACTTTCTACATCAACTATCGAGAACTGATTTATAGTGGATACAATGTGTGTACTGAAATGATCAGAACAAGCTCAGAGATCTTGTTCGGCTACCTCACTGAGATGACGAAGCTCCGGTGCTTATGGGTTAAGAAATGCTCCGAATGTTTTAATACAGTCAGTCTACCCCAGGGCAGCTGTGGCTACAATAGTAGCTTACCACCACCAAGTATGGAGTGAATGAATAGTGCAATGTAAAGCGTCTTTGAGTGTCCAAAAAAGCGCTATATAAAACAGATGCATTCTTATTATACATTATTAAGGCTTACGGCTAAAAGTGCACTCGTATCCAAAGAATTAAAGTAGGCTAAGCTTTGCCTAATCTCCAGATTAATACAGTACGGTAAACGTATGTTTTGTTTTCTCATTATGCTGTTTTACTATTACTTTTAGGCCTGTTTTTAATCACCAAACCAAATGCATGCAGAAGAACAGTGCCCAAGCACATGCGCTATAGGCTGGGACTGACAGAAATGACCTGAAGAGCGAGCAGCTCCACACGGCGTCTGCTCCTGTGTGGGCCATGCTAGTTCCAGACTCCGGTTTAGTTGAAAAAGTGAAATGTGTCCTCAGCAGCTCAACAGATGAAAGCTAAAGCACCATTTCCCCCCCCAAATAAACTCATGTGTGCAGGTTAGATCGGGTCAGGTTGTAAAATTGAAACCCTGTATTTTAGGCTCGGGCTTGATTGAGTTACGTTGTGTATGAAATACGCGGTATAAATAAACATACCTTGGCCTTGCCTTTATTTTCGTCAGGATCAGGCCGACCCACACATCACTAATGAGTGCTGAGCTGAACCCAAAACATGGTCACAGACAATAAAATTGTTCAAAGGGTTTACTATTTATTTGCGTAAGAGTTCTGAGAATTCGTCTGCACCTCGAGAACACAGAGGGGAACAATATAGCACAGTTAAAAGCCCACATTATTAGTGTATGGACACTTTAATTGACTGGATTTGCTTTCCAAACAACAGCCCGCCTGCATGTTTTCCATGAAGACCACCAGCCGTAGCTCAGAGAAACAACACTCAGAAGCAATAAACTGTTGTTGAATTATTGCCTGGTTGTGGTTGTTTACCGAGAAAAGACACAAAGGAAAATGTACTGTTACCACTGCAAATTGGTACAACATGTTTTACTTTAATCTCTCATGAGTGCAATTCTTCCTGATTAAAAAGTACAGTGTTTCTACATAACAGTCTCCATATGACATCACACCACTGGAGCCGTAAAGAGCTGCACGATAAATCACACCATTTTATTTGAATATAAGTGGAAAATCACAAAGGGTGCAATTATTTTGGTCAGGGGTGATGAACCTTCAGGGTCACAGACGGAAGTGCTTTTTTAACAATTCCTCTGGAATGAATTGTACACAGAAAATGCAGGTTTATTACGCCTGTGTATAATTTACTCTACATCGATAATCTTAGTCTACATGAAGCCTGCGGTGGAGTTTGCGCTCTTTCACACTAGCACTAGAGCGAGACCCATCGATATATTCTCTCTCTCTCCGGACATGGACAGTGTTTAACTCACAGTGGGAGAAAAAGTGTGTTGTTTATCCTCTAAAAGCTTAATAACTTGCACGAGGCTGCGGGCACTACACTCGTAGTTTCAAAATTGAATTTAAAATTTAGATTTTTAGAGCCTTGCACGGTCAGGCTTCTAAATATGTGTCTGATCTGATGGGGGTTGGCCCATCAGTCCGACCGACGTCTCATTATTCCGAAAATGTCCCATTGAGTAGGGGTTGAACAATAAAATGAGGTTCAGGCAAGAGTCCACTGACCTTAAGGTTGGGGCCAGTGGTTGTTTATGGATCTCTAATCCACAACACAACTGGGTTAGAGATGTCGAACTAATGGCACCTCTGCTCAATGGGACATTTTCGGAATTATAACGTTGGACCAATGGCCTGGCACCGATCTCATGTTACGATTGTTTCTAATTTAACTTGTGTAATAATTAGTTGTTTTTGATTCACTTTTTCAATGTGATTTTATCTGCAAAAGGCGCTATATGAACAAGGTTTCTTCTTCTTCTAAAGACCTCCCTTTCCCCCATTGGAAACACACGGAAAACAATGTTGCGGCATCAAAAATGGTTTGATTATAATTAATTACCTCAAAACACTGTTTATGCCCGGGGGGAAGCAACCTCTGATGAGAAAACAGGAAATGTAAGTCATTGTTGTTATAGCTTCAATCTTCGGCTGTTTTTTCTGCAGTTGTTTGCTCCTTGCTTGGCGGATATCGGTGTGCCTGATTTATTCCTATTTAGTCTGGCGTTTCGAACCGAAATGCCATTGTGGTTTCAGCTTCATTTGTCATGTGTCGTTCACGAAAGGCTCCGCTCTCTGCTTTCCCAAGTTTTCCCAAGTTTGTTCCCGCTGTTCGAATGCTTGTTTCTCGTAAGCAAAGTAAAGTATCTTCGGGAAATGTAAAAAAATAAAAATAAATAAAAAATCAAGTCACAGGTCACCCTTTTGCGGGACAGGACAGGAGGTCTAGGAACCGATTGATGGCCGGAATACGGAATCCTTTAGAGTCTGGAAATACTGAAAGAGTAAAAGCCTTGGAGTGCGACGTGAGTGGAGTTAGCACATTTACAAACATCAGAGGGACACAGCGGATTTTCAAAAAAAAGACTTTGAAGTGCAGTACAAAGTCAGGACAAAACCGGGACATGTTGCAATATCCGGAGAACACGTGCAATGCCTGCTCCTCGGGCTGCATGGAAGAGGAGGAAGTCTGTACAAAAACACCGTCTATTCTTGGTATGTTTGTGCTGTAGCATACGTTTAGGATTAATGGGTTATTAAGCTAATCATAAACGTATAAATCCTGGTGAACAGTCGCAAAGATTAGTTCATCGATCCCAGTTCAGCAAAGTTCGGTGAAGCGGGAGAAAACACACTGGGATCAAAAGAGTAAGGTATGTGACTAGCGTTTGATTGAGCGATTGTTTAAAAAAAAATCTTAATTAAAAACATAACTCGAGTTTTCACTTGCACAATCATCAGGTCGTCTAGTTCTTAACAGCTCAAAAGGCTTTTTCACCAGCTGATGTCATGAGGTGGCGCCGTGCCTCTCCACAAAGTACTCGTCTGTGTCATTTAAAGGTTCTATAACATGCAAAAGCAACTTTTTTTTTTTGGAGCTTTTAACCATGTTATTATTGCTACTTCCTTTGGCTTCATTCACGCATGTCTTTGTAATCCTTACAGCTGCTCCGCCCCCTGCTGGTAAACGCCTGCCTTGTGCCCATTTGACGCATTTTACGTCAGATTGGAAAACCAGGAAGTGCCCGACGTCAATAATGTTCATTATTTCTGTTAAAAGAAAAAAATTTGTCTGTGCTACCGTAGTTGTGAAGAAGTGGCTTTTCTTTTTTCCTGCCTAACGATAAGAAAAATACGGTGAAAATGCACGTTTGGCCACGAGGGGTGCCGGACTTTATTCAACCTTCCTAAAGAAGAGTCCACTCGCTAGAAGTTGGAATTTCTCTCCGGGATCCAGCGACTAACCAGCCAGAAATTTTTTTTTCAACAATATGTACAGTATTTACAAATTCTTCTTGGTAGGAGTTGTGAAAGATGGTTCGGTTTTAAAGTTCTTTTAATGGTTTTTAAATGTCTTACTGGTCTTGGTCCTTCTTATCTTTCAGAACTGCTTTTATCTTACGAACCTTCACGGCCCCTTCGCTCCAGGGGTCTCCTAGTTATTCCTAAAGTCAACAGAAAGACTCACGGCGAGGCGTCTTTCCAATATTACGGCCCTCGCCTCTGGAACGACCTGAGGAGGAGCTCAGGACCACAGAGACCCCATAGTGGCAGAGGTGCAGTATATCCTATAAATGCCCATAGTTTACTTTCGAATGGCTAAAACACTGTCGCTGTTTGTGGAGACAGAGCGACAACTTGTCTGCTCAGGTTTCCTCTCGTCTGCCCCCTCGTCACTTGCAAGAAGCAACAATCTACGTTGAAGCGACCCAAACCTTAGGCCCCAGTTCAAACTCCGTGTGGTGTCAGTCCCTGCATCGTGTTCTCAGAGTCCCATTGTGTTTTATTGAATCAATCGTCTTGTATTGCCCAATATCATGACAGGAGTTGCCTCACAGGGCTGCACCAAATATTAAAACAATGAACCAAGACAAAAAATAAAACTAAACAATGTCCAAACAAATGTAGTGTCCAGGCAAACCTCCAGACAGAGGTAAAGTCCAAATAAACGTCAGCAGCAGATGGAAACGTCCCCCGTCCTTACCCTCTCCTACCGGGAGTTAAGGAAAAACTCCAAAACCAGTGTAAGAAAAGAGAAACCTCAGGGGGGGGGGGGGGGGGGGGTGGACAGACTAAAGATAGACTCATGGGAGTCCCTCTGCAGACAGGACCAAGACCGTCCAGTCCTTGTTTGATCTTCTCTTGTCGTCCAGTCCCTGATGGACACGGTTCCTCTGTCACACAGAAGCTTGTACATTTATCGGGCTAGTTAAATGGTTAATGGTCACATTTATATAGCGCCTTTCCACCTGCTTTAGGCCCTCAAAGCGCTTTACAGCACCAGCCACCAGTGTTGGGCAAGTTACTTTAAAATGTTATATATTTTATACCATTGTTTACAGTTTTGAAAATGTATTACATATTACAGTTTAAAAATTGTAATTACTTGAGTTACTTTTGGCAAAATAGTAATAATGTCACTGAGCAATAGTGGAGTCAAAGAGTTGTTTTCCTTTGCTGTCCCCGTTCTCTGGTGTTTGGTTTAAAAACTGCAGATCTTATACACCAGTATTCAACGAAATTTGGTGTTTTGGGGGAGTTTGGTATGTTTTCATTTGTGCATCAATACAAACCCTTTAAATGCGCTTGGAACTCGAGCTACTTAAATTGTAATGACTAATATATTCCCGTATAAAAAGTTATATAATGTCATATTTTTGTAACTCCTTACTGTTGTAATGCGTTTCCCCAACACTGCCAGTCACCCGCTCTCATTCACACACCAGTGTACACAGACACGGGAGGCAACTTGGGTGAAGTGTCTTGCCCAAGGACACAACAACTGTGTGCACATGCAGGATTAGAACCGCCGACCCTCCAGTCACAAGACGACCCGCTCTGCTACCACAGAGAGTTGGTCAGGTCTACGTTCAGCAACGCGATGAGATCAGCTGAACATCGTGAATGACCAGGTTATTCCATCAATGGATTTCTTCTTCCCTGATGCATGAGCCTATTCCGGGATTCATCGGGCTCCTGCTGTGTAAAAATGGTGTAGGGAGCATTGTTTTTCACACGTGTATTGACCACAGAGTCCAGATCTTAACCCCAATGAGAATCTTTGGGATGTGCTGGGGAAAGCTTTGCGCAGTGGTCACACTCGCCCATCAACAGTACAAGACGTTGGTGAAAAAAGGAACGCTGGATCTTTTGACAGACGCTTTTTGAATGTGCTGTAATACAAGCTAAAGGTGCTGCAATTGGAGCATGTGACATTTCTATTCTAAGGGGGCGCAGATGGTAGAGCGGGTCGTCTCGTGATCGGAAGGTCGGGGGTTCGAATCCCGCCTCCTGAAGGTGCACATTGTCGTTGTGTCCTTGGGCAAGACACTTCACCCTCCTTGCCTCCAGTGTCTGCGTACACTGGTGTATGAATGAGAGTGTGAATGGCCCCCTATGAGAGACTAACAGGCCCGTTTAGAACCATGAGGCCGTCCTTCAGTGGACCCACCACCTGCAGGAGGAGCCATAGGAGCCTGGTGCTATGTGACCCGGCAACGGACAAGTGGGAGAAAATGGATGGATGGGTTGGGGTTCCTAAAACAATCACTGGTCTACTGTGTAATGTTGTAGTTTAGGAATTATCAAAGTATTTACACCAAGTCTCACCTCATTAAAAAATGTCACCCTTCGAGCGCCACTGGTCCGAGATCAAAACAGGACTGAACCAGGAGTAAAACAAATCCGACTCAATAATGCGCAAACTACTCCATGTCGTCCAGGAATCGAAACCGGGACCGTCTCGCTGTGTGGAAAGCCTCTGCAGCGGCCACTCTGCCCGTGAGGAGGGCATGTGCGGTCGAGTGGCGCACGTGAGGGGACGAGAGGCTGCCACAAGGCTGGACCTCCGCCAAACAACAAAGCCACCGCTAATTGCATCTAATGGGCGACTAAAATCTCACACAGCAGCCAAGAAGTTACTGGGAAACTTCGTGATTTCACGTTCCGCTGCTGTGAGGCACGTAGTCCGGCCGTAAGCGAGGGGGGGGGGCATGTTTTAATCACAGGAGGAAACTATCCTAAAGCTGGGGTACCTCACGTATTGTTGTTGAAGAGCATGTCGTACACACTTAAAGGGACAGGCCACCGCTTTTAAATACTGAGATCTGTTCTTACCTGAGCTTGGACGAGTTGATGCGTAGCTGTCTGGTCTCTACGCGCGCGCTCAGTAATGTAAACAGAGCACAGACGGCGTTAGCATTTAGCCCCTCCTCCTCTCCTCTATGGGGCCAAACGGAGGTGAAGTTAGAAGCGACCGAGCTCTTCCACGTTTCTCCTATTTAAATACGGTCACGTGAGTAAATACACGAACCAAGTCTAATTAAAACGTGTCGATTTTCTAAGCGGATAAAAAGGAGAAACGTGGAAGAGCTTGGTCGCTTTTAACTTCACCTCCGTTTGGCCCCATAGAGGAGAGGATGAGGGGCTAAATGCTAACAACATCTTTGGTCTTTTTGCGTGACTGAGCGCGCGCGTAAAGACCAGACAGGTACGCATCACCTCGTCTAAGCTCAGGTAAGAACAGATCCCAGTGTGGGAAAACGGTGGCCTGTTCCTTGAACCTACATTTTTATTGAGCGATTTAAGATAGAAGTAGAATCTAAATGAGTGAGATTTAGTTTTGGGGGTGGTCCCCCCTTGCTTCACTTTGGGTGTGAAACATGCATATACTTAATTTCAACTATATGTTACCAGTATTCCCCCCTTAAAGGGGGGGGGTATTATGTAAAATCGACTTTTTCAAGCTTTATATCATGTTATTAAGTCATTCCCTCATTAAACACATGCCTGGAGTGTTGCCTCGGCTCATTCACATATTTTTGAGTAATCAGTAAAAACTTAGACGGCGGCCATTTTAGGTGTAGCTATGCCTCAGTCCTCCTAGGAACGCCCCCACCTCCTGGAGACGCCTCTGGACCTTTCGTCACCAGCCAAGCCCCCAACCACTGCTCCTCAGCTCAGCAGAGCCCCCCCCCCCCCCCCCCCCCCCCCGCACAGTGTTGTTGTTTCAATGCCACAGTAGTGTGCTGAAGGGGGCGTGTCGGAAAGCTTCTTAAAGAGACAGAGGCCTATTTCAAGACGTTCAGTACAGCCATTTTGAGAGAGCAATTTTATTCAAGGCAGTTATTTTAATTTACTGCATATACAGACCAACAGAAGGTTACGTCATCATTGTGGTGCTATAGACTGGTGCTATGTGATTGAAAAAAGCATAATACCCCCTCTTTAATGTCCAGGGGGGAATGTGAGAGCTAGACATCAGTTTGGGCCCAAACCAAAAATGTCACAGTTCGAACAGAAACAATCAGGTTCCCGTAGCTTTAATACATCCAATTTGAAATGGTAAATTAGGTGCAGCGTACTCACAAAATATGACCTCTTAGTTGTACCTTTTTGTTGTACTTTCGAAGGTCGGGCCTGATTAGTACCTGGATGGTTTTCCTGGCCCGTCGTCCACTTCTGCTTTTTGTTTCTGTTACAAACCAGGACCGTCCGGAACTTTGCAAACAGCCAGACAGATCTGGAAAAGTTTTATATCGCTCCAGACACAGACCACGTTGTCTCGACAGGAACCAAATTACATTAAAGTAAAATATTTTCTTAAATATACACGGGTAGATTATTTTTCGAACGTTTACTTCTCCTAAGTTCAAAAGTTGCTGATGAAAGTTTTTGCTGCAAAAACGACATTGATTGTTTATGTCTTTTGGCCGATGCTTCGTAAACCCACTTCCTTGTTTACAAAAGACACTGCATGCCGTTCTCGTCATATTCTGCTTTTTTCTGATCGGTTAATATCCTTATCAATCACTCCTATTGGAAATTCGAAGAACTCACCCTGGATCCCAGATACACGTCTTTGTAAATAATAGGAAACGCGTGTCCTCTGGTGCCTGTGTTCTGTCGGAGAGGCCGATAACGATGTGTGCAGATGTGCTTCTGTTAAGGCTCTTTTCCACATGCAGGCGAATCGCTTTGTCGAGCTTTTCCATAACAAATACCAGGACCAAACCGGTCTGACCCGGTATAGGTTTTGGGACCGACCTCTGGCTGTGGCCAAAGCGCTGACCCGTGTCTGATGTGACGTGAACAGACTCTGGCCTCTGATCGGCAAAGAGAGAGAGGACGGCCCTCACTATTGACACGCAGGTCATGGATTTAATGTTTCACACCATCATACCGCTGTGCTAAAAGGGGATTTTGCCTTTATTAGCATCTAGCCGTTGTTAGCACAGCTTTAGCTGGTGTTAGCATAACATTTGCATGTAGCTTACCTTCATAGTTTTAGCTTTAGCTTGTGTTAGCATAACATTTGCATGTAGCTTACCTTCATAGTTGTTCTTTTCTGTTTTAATACAGCTTGGCACCTCCTGAATGATCCCATAACTCCCACCAGAGGGCAGCATTTGTCCACATTTGTTCTAATCTCGGCTCTAAAAACCTTTAATGAGATCTGTACAGCGTGCTCCTCTGTGGGGGGGCGCAGCCCACAACAAACACGTGTGTGTGTGTGTGTGTGTGTGTGTGTGTGTGTGTGTGTGTGTCTGTATATATGGTTTATGGAGCCAATTGACCTGACTACTCACCAGCACTACGAGAACCTAAGGGGATTAGCAGGACTATGCTACGGTCCTCATAAACCAAGATTTTGTATTTTCATTTTTAGCATATAAAGAGCATAATTTCATTGTTTTTCTGAAGTCCTTTTAATGCTCAATGATAATATATCATGCACATATCAAGTTTTTTTAAATTCTTAGCTTTTAAAGACCATAAATTGAAAGTTTATTTGACGTCCATATAATACCCCAACCTGACTTCTTGTGTATGGAGTGTATGATGTGCTCCCCCTACCCTACTCTGGCGGTATTGAAGGCTCCATTGTGATTGGTTCTTTATGGGGACACGTGCGGGATATGTGTCCGGGCATGTTGAGTGATTTCGGAAGACATCTAATGGTAATGCGAAGAAGAAGGACCAAGAGAAAGTTCACTCCAAAGAAGACAAGAAAATATATTGGTAAGTATCTAGTCCTTGTTAAATATACGTTATCAAGTATTTTCTGAATGGAACTTAGCCCCGGCCTGGAGGATTTATCCCCGGGCTGGAGGATATGGGGACCGGGCTATTGGGTTTTGGAGCTGGCTGTGGAACTTAGCCCCAGCCTTGGTGAGTTTTCCCCGGCCTGGATGAGTTGGGGGGTGTAGTCCGAGGAGGGGTGCTTAAGAGTGGGTCCGAGATGTGGGCTGTGTGTCCCCGGAGGTCCAGAGGAGTCAGGGGGCGAGTGTGTGCATGTAGGGCCGGGGTAGGAGTGCCCTGAGCCGGGTAGTGTAAGTGGAGTAGAGGGTGGGTCATTGTGGTGGATGTTGGTGCGGGGCTGGTAGCTTTAGGAGCAGGCTGGTCAGAGGAGGTCCAGAGGAGCCAGGGGGGCGAGTGTGTGCACGTAGGCCGGGGTTGGAGTGCCCTGAGCCGGGTAGTGTAAGTGGAGTAGAGGGTGGGTCATTGTGGTGGATGTTGGTGCGGAGCTGGTAGCTTTAGGAGCAGGCTGGTCAGAGGAGGTCCAGAGGAGCCAGGGGGGCGAGTGTGTGCACGTAGGCCGGGGTAGGAGTGCCCTGAGCCGGGTAGTGTAAGTGGAGTAGAGGGTGGGTCATTGTGGTGGATGTTGGTGCGGAGCTGGTAGCTTTAGGAGCAGGCTGGTCAGAGGAGGTCCAGAGGAGCCAGGGGGGCGAGTGTGTGCACGTAGGCCGGGGTAGGAGTGCCCTGAGCCGGGTAGTGTAAGTGGAGTAGAGGGTGGGTCATTGTGGTGGATGTTGGTGCGGGGCTGGTAGCTTTAGGAGCAGGCTGGTCAGAGGAGGTCCAGAGGAGCCAGGGGGGCGAGTGTGTGCACGTAGGCCGGGGTTGGAGTGCCCTGAGCCGGGTAGTGTAAGTGGAGTAGAGGGTGGGTCATTGTGGTGGATGTTGGTGCGGAGCTGGTAGCTTTAGGAGCAGGCTGGTCAGAGGAGGTCCAGAAGCAGGCTGGTCAGAGGAGGTCCAGAGGAGCCAGGGGGGCGAGTGTGTGCACGTAGGCCGGGGTAGGAGTGCCCTGAGCCGGGTAGTGTAAGTGGAGTAGAGGGTGGGTCATTGTGGTGGATGTTGGTGCGGAGCTGGTAGCTTTAGGAGCAGGCTGGTCAGAGGAGGTCCAGAGGAGCCAGGGGGGCGAGTGTGTGCACGTAGGCCGGGGTAGGAGTGCCCTGAGCCGGGTAGTGTAAGTGGAGTAGAGGGTGGGTCATTGTGGTGGATGTTGGTGCGGAGCTGGTAGCTTTAGGAGCAGGCTGGTCAGAGGAGGTCCAGAGGAGCCAGGGGGGCGAGTGTGTGCACGTAGGCCGGGGTAGGAGTGCCCTGAGCCGGGTAGTGTAAGTGGAGTAGAGGGTGGGTCATTGTGGTGGATGTTGGTGCGGGGCTGGTAGCTTTAGGAGCAGGCTGGTCAGAGGAGGTCCAGAGGAGCCAGGGGGGCGAGTGTGTGCACGTAGGCCGGGGTTGGAGTGCCCTGAGCCGGGTAGTGTAAGTGGAGTAGAGGGTGGGTCATTGTGGTGGATGTTGGTGCGGAGCTGGTAGCTTTAGGAGCAGGCTGGTCAGAGGAGGTCCAGAGGAGCCAGGGGGGCGAGTGTGTGCACGTAGGCCGGGGTAGGAGTGCCCTGAGCCGGGTAGTGTAAGTGGAGTAGAGGGTGGGTCATTGTGGTGGATGTTGGTGCGGAGCTGGTAGCTTTAGGAGCAGGCTGGTCAGAGGAGGTCCAGAGGAGCCAGGGGGGCGAGTGTGTGCACGTAGGCCGGGGTAGGAGTGCCCTGAGCCGGGTAGTGTAAGTGGAGTAGAGGGTGGGTCATTGTGGTGGATGTTGGTGCGGGGCTGGTAGCTTTAGGAGCAGGCTGGTCAGAGGAGGTCCAGAGGAGCCAGGGGGGCGAGTGTGTGCACGTAGGCCGGGGTTGGAGTGCCCTGAGCCGGGTAGTGTAAGTGGAGTAGAGGGTGGGTCATTGTGGTGGATGTTGGTGCGGAGCTGGT